>CP139508.1:478024573-478624573 GCA_021014915.2 Artemisia tridentata subsp. tridentata
GCGTATATATAATTAAGACCTTACGATAGTAAAATGACAATGTGATGACCATAAAAAAGTGTAATTTACGTTGTCCTCTTCGTTAATCAAATTGCTTTGAGTGAAATTACCGTGACTCCTGCATAGACTAGCAAGACCCATAGCCTTCATCTTTATGACGTATAAGTGTACTTCCTTAGTTGTTGCTTATTATAAGCGTTCATTTAGCATCTAGGAGAACATTTGTGAATAAAATCAATAGGCTATTTTTATGCGACTGGCCAAGTTATCCGTTTGGAAACTACAATAGTTTGGTTGAGGTGAACAGGACTCTAAACTCTGTGGGTTTAGTGTCCTTTGGTAGGGCGCGTGAGGGTGACACATCTATCCATTTTGGATAATTCTGGTGACATATGTTCTTTAGGACAAAGTTGTCCCTCTGTTTCTTGATATCCTCCTTAGAAATGTGGGCAAGAAAAAGGGGCTCGAATCATCTGTGTTGTACCCGATTCGCCTCATTTCTTAGTAACATGAATGACATCTGGATCATTTTGAATGGCACCTTATGCATAAGTGAGCTGTGCAATTTAGAAGCGTAAAGTACTAAGTCATATGTGTTAAATAGAGCCCTTACATGGAGCCATGGAGGCACAACTTAGTTTGTTGTAAAGGCAGTATGGCACTATACAGTAGAGGCACAACTTGGTTTTTTTTTTTTTTTTTTTTTTTTTTTTTTTTTTTTTTTTTTTTTTTTTTTTTAATTTTTTTGTTATTTTATATATTGTTTGAATAAGTTATGAGCAAATTAGCAATGTGGGTTGTCTTTGTTTCAAGATTATATATATTTTTTCATATGATTTGTTGTTTTTCATAGATTGTTAATGATAAGTTGTAATATTGGTTAAATTATGTAATTTGTTGTTATTTTATAGACTGTTAATGATTTCAAGTCTTTAAGTTGTGATACTGGTAGAATAATTAAGTTATGATTATATTCTTTTACTTAATATGATTTGTTGTTTAATGTAAGTTGTAATATTGGTTGATTAAGTTATGATATCTAAGGAAATGAGATAATGAGCAATGTGGGTCGTTATCGGTTCATGAAATTAGTTTAGGGAAAATCTTGATTATTTACGGTTTAGCAATGCTGTTACTAGTTCATGGTTTAGCAAGAAACCCTCCATAAGTACAGTTTTGTAAATTTCTTTAAATTTTGTGTGATCTTTTGTTGCAGTCCGCGCTCTTATGGTGTTTAAAGAAGGTATATTTGATGACCCGTTAATGGTTTTATCGAATTGGAATGCTTTGGATTCAGATCCTTGTAATTGGGGTGGCTGTTGAAGTAATTTCTTGCAATCACTTCAGACAAATAAAGAGGCCTTTCGGTCGAACTAGCTAAATGTTCTTCCAAGAGGTTTGTGTGTCAATCCCTCCGGTTCCCAAGGGTCCTTCGGGTATCTGCACACAACAACACGCGTTAGGCTCGCCCCGGGTATTATCCCAGGACCCACCTCCGGCGTGAGAGTAAGTATTTGATATTCCGAGGGGCTATGAACAGTAGTATGAAGTAAATGCTAATGAACTAGTTAGTTGAGAGTAGTAAATGAGCTGGGTATTTATAGTGCCCAGCCTTGGTACCTGAGATGGTGGCGCCGGGTTTTCAGGAAACATGTCTCAGACATAATCCCGTAAATCCCGGGGCGGCGGCGGCGGTGTCTGCAACTGCCATCTGTCAAAGGATATTGCCACTTGTCCTGTTGTTGACAGCTGTTTTATCCGGAGGGTTTATGTGCCTTTCGGTATATCCGGACGGCTCCATGTCGTCCGGACGGCCGGTCAAGACAGGCCGTCCGGACACATACGTCAACATGTCCCCCCCAGTATTGCATTATCGATTGAAGGTTGATGATGTAATACTTTAAAGAATGTCTTTGTTTCTTCCAGCGTATGTCACTCGGACGCATGTACCTGTAATACTTTAAATAATATTTTTATGCCTTTCGGCCAACATCACTATGTCCGGACACATACGTCAACATGTCCCCCCCAGTATCATAGTATCGGTTTTACCGATATTGTGATACTTTGAAAATTCCGACATTATCCCTGACATAATGATTTTGATGTACAGAAATTATCATTGCAATATCTCCTGAATCCTTTGCGGTTTACAACATACGCCTTGCTGCTTATATTGACTTGCGGACCATCATCTAGATACTTATGCCCCCTTCTTATCATTTCCGAGGGATTCGGGTTGTCAACAACCATTTGCTTTTCCGAAGAATAACTGTTATGTTTGCCTGGTGAGTCAATGTACTTTTTTGTTTTATCCGGAGGGTCGGCTGTGCCGATGGTGTGATACTTTAGACAATTTATGGATTCGTATTTTGCATTTTCCGGTCAATTCGGACCGCTAGGCTTGAGTGCATTTGGCGTTATTTTAAAATAGCCGGGAGTCATTTTAGATATATTTTATTATTATTGAAAAAGAAACGTAATCATAAATTGCTGACACGTGCACATGCGTCCCGCGCGTGGGTGAAGGTGTTGCCACGTCAGCCCTTGATTGGGCGCGATATTTCACGCGCTTCTTTTTACCTATAAATAGCCTTATTCGTGTCACTTGTTATTACCGTAATTTTACACATTTCTTCCAGACGTCTTGCGGCATTATTTTCCGAATAGAAATCGTGAGTTGATTCAAGCGGCTTTCATATTAGCCCTTTGTTTGTAAAGGTACGTTCCGAACTACCCATCTCTTGTATTTATTTTCTGTTCGGCTGTATCCCAATCTCCCTCGGTTGAAACATGTTGGATTCTCTCGTTTCGACTCCTGACGGGGATAATCAAGGGGTTGAGGTATTTCTTCCCAAGTTTGACATTCGAAAGCACACCTCTCGGTTGGACGAAGAGGCTGTGCGCAAGATAATTGCGGACTATGGTATACCGACAGACCTGCATCCGCGGTTGCCCCCGAAAGGTATGACAATGGACGAACTACCAGATGATGCTATCGGTTTGTACTTGGAATATTTTATTGAGGGTGGCCTGAGCGTGCCTTTCTCTACCTTCATGTTGGGTATTATTGAATACTATAAGGTTCATATTTCTCAATTGGTTCCGCTGGGAATGCATCGTGCGACTTTGTTCGAAGTGTATTGCCGAAGCTTACATATCAATCCCACTACTCCTCTGTTCCGAGCCTTCTATAAACTGAGCAAGCAAGGTCATTGGTTTTCCTTTGAAAAAAGGGTCGGTCGTGAGAAGAGGGTGTGCTTTCGGGAAATTTTGACTGGTTTGAAGGGTTGGAAACGTGATTTCTTTCTGATAGATAGGCGAGCCATTCCGTTTGCCATGCCTTGGAGGCATCATGATTCGGATATATCGGATCCGTATCCGACAGGAGAATTCAATGTTGCGGATGCCGACCGATTGGCTCAGGGTGTGATAGATCTCATCCAGGTTCCTCGGGCTTTTCTTTATGCCGTTAGGCTTACATTTCATTGGGAACATCCCGGTTATCAGGTCGCCATAAGGGATGCCGAGGGGAGGGGTATAGCCTTGCAGCCTTTGTCTCGTAATTCCCTGACCGGCATATTTTGTGCGCTTTCTTATCTGTTTAATGTTTTCATTTTTTTTTTTTTTTTCCAGCTATCACAATGTCTCAATATTTGAAGAAGCCGAAAGTCCGAAAGGACGCGTCTATGATGCAAGGGGATAAGTATCCGGAGGGTCAACCTCCCGAGACGCATGTGACTATTCCTGCCACTTCTAATGCCGACATCCCGAAGAAGACGGCCTAATTGACAGGGGTCGAGGTTCCTGATGATAAGGTCTTGGAGGCCAAGAGGAAGAAACAGGAGCAGAACGTTGCTCGGTAAACGTCCCAGTCCCAGCAACATGGGACTAGATTCCGCCTTCAACACAACGTGGAAGGTGGTGGTGAGTTCCAGTCGGTCAAGCGAAGTAGACCGAACGAAGATGTTAATGCGGCGAAGCTAGATGCTTCGGCCGCAAGAAAACAGCCGGAGGGCCAAGGCTCTTCGGCCGGAAGAAAACAGCTGACGAGCCCAGGAAGTATTGGCGTGGGCTTCACGTCCGAGGCCGCTGGTGCTGGTAAGCCTTTCGGGAATGTTGCTCTTTGCATTAATTTTCGACAATAACCATTGCTTATTCTTAGGGCCCGCTTGGTTATTAAGAGAGGAATGCAAAGGGAAAGGGAAAGGGAATGCAAAGGAATGGGTGAGGTGGGTAATCATTACCTTACCCCCCAATTTACTCTATAATGGTTGATTACCCAGTACTGGGTAATCAATACCTTTGCACATAACAACCAAGCACCATTTAACACATCTGGTGGGCCCTTTTGAATTCCATTCCCATTCCCCACCCCCCCATCCCCCATAACAAGCACACCCTTACTTTTCCTTGCATATTTTTTTCTTTTTATATAGGGGGTTCTTCCGGCGCTGGCTCTGGCCATGGGAAGGAGAAGGCAGTTGATGAGGATGATCCTGCTGCTTTGCACGTTCCGGCGTGGAAAGTTCGAAAGGACGATCGTTTGGATGGTTGGGAAGTTTGTCGGGACTTGATGCTGAATCTGCCGACTCCGAAGGAGGAGTCGTTCCTAGAGAATCTCGGTGATGCCGAAGCTGGTCAAAGGGCCTGGAAGCTATTGGGTATGGGTGCCGTAGCTCAATCGGACCTGTTACTCCGGTTTGAGAATCTTCTTCATGAGCATCACGAGCTGTACCGCACCCATAAACAGTGCGGAAACCTCGGAAAGAATGGGGGTGAAGAGCTTAAATAGCTGAGGGCCGAGCATTCCGCCTGTATGGTGAAAGAATCGGAGTTGATGGGTCAAGTTAAGGAGTTGGAGAAGTTGGTTGAGGACGAGAGGTTGGTCGCGGCGGAACGAATCAGTGCCCTGGAGGCTGATTTGGAAAAAGCCAAGACCAAACTGGGCGAAGAGGTAAAAGACAATCTGGACCTCCGTAATGTGAAGAAGGATCTTATCGCCCGACTGGGCCGGACGGAGGCAGATAGGTTTAAGGTTGTGAAAGAAGTCATTCCGGAAGTGGTTCGCCGTCTCTTGGGTAGTCATGAATATAAGGAGCATTTGGGGGGCCCTTTCAGTTTATCTTCGCAATCCGGTTTTATGGAGGGTGTGGTTGTAGGTCGTAAGCCGGAGGAAGTGGCTAAAATTGTGGCCGAGACGGACAACCTGGATGTGGACGCTGGTAAGAAGTTTGACCCGTTGTATGATGGGTTATTCACCGCCGAGTATCCCTACATCAAGAGGATTAGCAACTCCTACCTTAAGTCTCCTGATGAAATCTTGAAGATCTTCCCTGACCCACCTCCATTTACTTCCGCTGAAGACCAACATGCCGGTGCTGCCGCTGGATCCACTTCCGGTGTTGCTGAGACCGAAGTTGCTAACGTCCAGGGCTCTTCTGCTGGAGTGAACGAGTCGGCCTCCTGATCATCCCGGAATTCTTGTGAAGCAATTTTAAACTGTTACTTTGAAAAAACATTTGTGGATGTAAGGCCTTCGGGCCAAAAATAATTTATTCGATTCGGATGACTGTAATAATTCGTAGCGTACAATTCGTATGATATCTGTTTATTTGTATATCTAGCCATGTAGTTGCTTTACATAATTCGGTCTGCCATGTTTCTTATTTTACGCATCACTTTAATTTACTTCCGGAGTAATTTACCCGTTCGGTAAACCGGGATGTTTAGTGTTGTTTTTACCTTACGGAGCTTCTACTTTGGCTCGTGCGATGGTGTGCTCTTTTGAGTACTCAGATTTGGACTATCGGATTTTATAAACTTGCCATTATTGATGATTATCTGGTCTTTCCCCCTCCTCTTCTCTCTTTTTTTTTTTTTTTTTTTTTTTTTTTTTTTTTTTTTTTATTACGCGTGCGGAGCGAAAGATGCAATGATTTAGCTTCCCAAATATGATAGTTTCAGATTGCTTGTTCCATTTTAGCTTCTGCGGACCATTTATTACCCCTTCGTTACACCTGCGCTTTCGACCCCGAGCGTGTGCCGAATACTTGTTTGTTATTACCGTTACTGCTTGCGCAGCCTACATTCGGGTTATGAACGTACCGCTTGCTTTTTATTACCTTCACTATTTGCATAGCTCCGGAGGTACAAGCTTACGTTGGAGCTAGATTTTTGTTACGAACGTATAATACTTGTTTTTTATTACCTTCACTATTTGCATAGTTCCGGAGGTACAAGCTTATATGTTTTTGGGCGACACACGCCGTTCTTTGAACACTGACCACAAAAATATCCGGAGGGCGCGAACCTCTCGGAGGGGTCACATTCGGCTTATGTTCAAAATAAGATAAATGACTACTCGGTCACCCCTTTCTGGGTACCGTTATGGTAACCCCTTTTTGGGTATCCAATCTTTGAACATTGACCACAAAACTCTCCGGAGGGGGCCAGCCTCGCGGAGGGGTCACTTTCAACTTTTGTTCAGAAACCATACGGTAGGCCCCTTTTTTGGGCATACCATCTTTGAACATTGACCACGAAAATATCCGGAGGGCGCGAACCTCTCGGAGGGGTCACTTTCAACTTATGTTCAGAATGTCACAAGTGTTGCCATTAACATATTGTAAGAAAATTGCCTCCCTTCAATGGTGGGATAGCTGCACTTGTCATTTATATAGTTAATACCAAGCCCTTTCGGGTGTTACATAAGATACATAAACCGAATATTCATAAAAACATTTTCAATGGTCAACTGCCCGTCATATCATCAGTGCTTTCTTTTCCATCCTTGCGTGATTCGTGTTGTTCCGCTCGGCAAGTTTCCTTTCCTTCGGCGGATTCATGCTTTTCTCGGCTTGCTCTCCCATTAGTTTTATTCCATTGGCATGTGAGATTACCTGCCTTAAGTTACGAAGGTATTTTCGTTCCTTCCGTTAGTTTATGATGAAAACAAATATTGGCAAGAATGAAATAGCAATAACGAAATGGTTATTTTGTGTTAACAGTTACCTGCGCCGTTATTCCTACCTTAGTTAACTCGTGAGGATTCCTTCTGTTGTAGCATCGGATAACCTCTCCGACCGCGGATTTCTTCCCATGTTCCTGCGGCGAGTCTTCCGGATGACGTACATTCCTTCCAGCATTCCCCTTTGTCACTTCGGAGTTCCAAGCTTCTCCCTTTACCCCCTTTTTCTTCATCCGTTCCTTCCTTGACCCGTGGTGCTCTTGAATCATTGGTCGTGCGGTCAGTGTTGCTATTCCGCCTGGAGTAGGGAATTTGACCATTGAGTGAATGGTTGAGGGGATGGCTCGTAATTTCCTTAGACCGATGCATCCTAATATGATGTTGTAGGATGAGGGCGAATCAATCACAGCGAATTCCATCCAGACTGTCCGGGATTGGCCTTGACTTCCGAAGCAAATTTCTAAATCTATCGATCCCTGCGGCTTAACGGGCTTCCCTGTGAACCCTACCAAAGTAGTGCTGGATTCTTTCAACCGGGCTTTGGTAGAAGGGCTCAATCGTTCAAATTGGTGTTCGTACATTATCTCCGTAGAAGCGCCGGGATCCACATAGACTCCTTGTATTGTCATCCCTTCCACCTCGGCTTCGATCACAAGCGGCTCGTCCGACATCTCATTCGTAAAGATGGGCGGGAAACTTATCGGAAGATTCATCCATTCTTCTGAGTCCACCTTTCTTTCTCTTTGATAAGTTGTTGAGCTTTGAATCATGTTAATAATCTTTCCTTTGTTCCCCTGGTGATTGTCTCCTTGTGTGGCTCTTCCCTTTCCTTTGAGACCTTTCAACAAATGGTCTAACTTCCCTGTATTTAGTGCGGCTTTTATTTCCTCTTTGAGTTGAAAACAATCATCGGTATAATGTCTTTTCTCACCGTGATAGTCGCAACACCGGTCCGCAAAATCCTTTGCTATTTTCCCCTTTGTGGGAGGAGGTTGTGGTAACTTCAGTTGGTGCTCAGTTGCTAATATCTCTTTTGGTGTTTTTGTCAAGGCGCTCAGATCTATCGGCCTTGTCTCGTTTCGGCGATAATCCATGCGGCGGGGATCGATTCGGCTGGAGCTGTCATGCTTCGGGGGAACATAAGGAGCATAGTAGTCACCCCTGCGTCCTTTGAAATCAACCTTGAGGTTATTCCGGCGGCGATCTCCTCCGAAGAGGGGCCTTAGTTGTTGGTCATTTCTGTTGTGGTATGGGTTAGGCCGGGATTCCACTTTCTCTCCCCTCGGCAGTTCTGTTGTCCGGTACGCCTCTTCGGCTCGGATGAAATCATCAATTCTTTCCAACATCTCCTCGACAGTCTTAGGGATCTTGTCAGAGAACTTTTTTGCTAATTCCGGGTAGTGGTGACCGTTCAGGAACGAACCGATTTGCATAACTTCGGGAGCGTCTGGGAAGTAATTGACCTCGCACACCCATCTCTCCTTGAAGTCCGCGAGGCTCTCATTAGCCTTCCGGTGAATCTTGTTGATCTCCGTGAGGTCTTTAGTGCTTACTCTTAACATACTAAACCTATTCAAAAACCTCTTTTGAAGCTCGTCCCAACTATCAATGCTTCCCGTTGGGAGCTTATCAAACCATCCCCTGGCTTTCCCGTCCAAGGTTTGTTGGAACATTCGACACCATACGGGCATCGGCCATTCTTCGTGATTTCCTGCTCCGGTAAAACGATTGATGTGGTCATCTGGATCAGTGGTTCCTTGGTATAGTTTTAGGTTCGTCGGTATCTTGTGCTTGGGAGACGAGAATTCTATGATCCTTTTCGTGAACGGGCACTTAATTACTTCCTTAAATGGTTTGCTCAAGTCATCGTCCGCCTTTCTCCCCTTTCCGTAGGGTGACCCTTCAACCTCTTCTTCCTCCGAATGTTCATACTCGTCGCCGAGCCTCAGCATTCTGGGGCTCACCAGGTTACGATTGCTCAGTTGTTTGAACAACTCTTTCAAGGCTGAAAGATGACCTGCGATTAGGGTTTGGACATCCCGAGGATCTTGGTCTCCTCCGGATCCCCCGGCTCCCCCCGCGTTCCGGACAGGGGTGAAGAGGGGTGTAGAACCCGCCATTTCAAACGTCGGCGTAGGGCCTGAGCTCGTCATTTCGAAAGTTGGTGTAGGACCTGTCATTCCGAACCTCAGGTAGATCGAGCGGAAGGTCCCACGGATGGTGCCAATTTGTTGAAGTAATTTCTTGCAATTACTTCAGACAAATAAAGAGGCCTTTCGGTCGAAATAGCTAAATGTTCTTCCGAGAGGTTTGTGTGTCAATCCCTCCGGTTCCCAAGGGTCCTTCGGGTATCTGCACACAACAACACGCGTTAGGCTCGCCCCGGGTATTATCCCAGGACCCACCTCCGGCGTGAGAGTAAGTATTTGATATTCCGAGGGGCTATGAACAGTAGTATGAAGTAAATGCTAATGAACTAGTTAGTTGAGAGTAGTAAATGAGCTGGGTATTTATAGTGCCCAGCCTTGGTACCTGAGATGGCGGCGCCGGGTTTTCAGGAAACATGTCTCAGACATAATCCCGTAAATCCTGGGGCGGCGGCGGCGGTGTCTGCAGCTGCCATCTGTGTCAAAGGATATTGCCACTTGTCCTGTTGTTGACAGCTGTTTTATCCGGAGGGCTTATGTGCCTTTCGGTGTATCCGGACGGCTCCATGTCGTCCGGACGGCCGGTCAAGACAGGCCGTCCGGACACATACGTCAACAGTGGCGTTTCTTGTTTAAACGATCATGTTAACAAAATGTAAGGAGTTTGTGTTCCTTGGATTTAGAGTTAACTGCAAAAATCGTCCCTGTGGTTTACCGGGTCATTTGGATTTGGTCCCTATAGTTAAAAATTTCCGGATATCGTCCCTGTGGTTGACGACCCATACGGATCTGGTCCCTTGACCAAAAAATCCGTCAGTTGACCGTTAAGTTCAAGTTAACTTCAAGGGCATATTCGTCTTTTCAGTCCATGGAAGAGTTAAGGTTAATATATTTCCCCAAACCAAACAAACAAACACCACCAAACCCTAACCCTAACCCCAAATCAACAACATCACCTGCAAATCACACCACCAAACCCTAACCCCAATTCAACATCACCTGCAAATCAATAATCACATTCGCAAACCCAAATCTCAAATCCATCCATTCCATCATTTCCATCAATTCCCAAACCCTAATCAACAAATCCATCAATTCCATTTTTTGTTATAAACCCATTACAAAATCTTGCAAATCTTGATCTAGGTTGTTCTTGTTTTTGAGAAAAGTTAGAAAAAAATGGCACCAACTCACCATTCTTCTAAAGTTAGCACAATGTAACTAGGATAACTTTAGGCAGCCATGGAGAAAATTTCCTACTTGACTGCATTTCCACATGGACAAATACCTTAGCTGATCAAACCTGTAACCCATACAAATGAAACCAAAGGCTCTTATCCACATGGAAAATTTCCTACTTGCTAGTTGCCACTCCAAGCCCTCCAAGCCAAGATACCTAGTTATTTACTTAGACTTTTCGTCATACTCAAGATACAAGGCCATCAGCAACCCAAAACTCCCATAGAATGAACTTCACTTTAAAACCATTGACAATCTTGCTACTCACATACCTCTGATACACATACAACATAAAGAAGAATTCCCTTCCAGAAAATCATACTTCAACCAAGCACCCCTTTAATCACATTCCAATGACAACCCATCAAAAAACTATTTTCCTCCTCGAATCAGCTTCATATTATCCCAACTTAAACCCCACACTTTAGCTACTGAGTCCACAGCTAGGGGCTTTTTCACTTGAGACTGCTCAACTTATCAATCACATTGTTACAGATAATTCTAGGCAACTCATCTTCCTTTCTTGTACAAATTTTAAAAATCATTCTATTTCTTTCTTGCCAAACCACATTTCCCGTACGTATCAACAATGACAGATGAAACAAAATGGTCTTGATTAAGATTGTATTTAAACACTAAGGCATGAAGTTGAACTCCTTGTTTAAGCGAAGCTTGATTAGCACAAACCTTAATTAAGCTAGAAAAGGTAAACTCATTAGGTTCAATATTTTTCCTCTTCAAGTCAGCAAAAATAGTCAAAGCCTTGTCAATTTGATCAGCTTCGACATACCCATCAATCAATGAAGTATACAAAACAATATTTGCCACCTCCACAAGCACAAAGCGCACTACATAGTAAATGTTGGTCAATCGACACATCTTCATCCAACATCTTCCTAAAAGCCAGCAATGCTTCCTCATAACAACCATTCTTCGCATATCCATCAATCATCAAATTCCACGAAACCTCATCTTTCACCGGCATCTCCTCAAAAACCATACACGCCTCAACTAACGACCCACACTTTGAATGCATATCCGCTAAGTTACTACCCACAAACATCTCATAACTCAACCCAACTTTCAAAGCAAGACAATGCACTTGCCTCCCAACATCCACCATCTTCAAAAAAACGAGCACGCTTGAACCACACTCGAAAACGCAAACTCGTTAGCACTTTCACCCGAAACCCACATAGAACAAAACATACTAATCGCTTTAGCATACTCCGAATTCTGCGAAAAGGCAGAAATCATAGCAGTCCAAGAAACTAAGTTTCGTTGACGCATTTCATCAAACAGTTTGTGGGCAGGATCGTTTTAATAGAATCAAACCGACATGAATGAATGATCCTTAAACAGGAATACGAACAAATAGAGACAAATATGCCGGAACCCTAAAGAAACGCTACACAAAGATTGAGAATTAAGAATAGTTAGGGTTATGACACATCACAGCCGGCCACCTCTTAGAAACACATCCCAATAATCTCCTATAGAGAGAGAAACACATCACAGCCGGCATACTAATGAAAACGAATCAAAGGTCATTTTAGAAGTAGAGAGACGATTCAATGGGATGTTTTGGCCGGAAAAAGGATGAAGAGGTGGCGGCTGTAATCTCCTATAGAGAGAGAGAATAGGGTTTGTGATGGTTAAGGTGGGTTGTCAGTCATATTGACAAACTAGATGAGATCCGGTCTTTAAGTGAGGGTATATTCGTCTTTTGAGTCATTTACTAATGGTCAATTGACGGTTGACCTGGTCAAGGGACCAGATCCGTATGGGTCGTCAACCACAGGGACGATATCCGGAAATTTTAAACTTTAGGGACCAAATCCAAATGACACGGTAAACCACAGAGACGATTTTTGCAGTTAACTCTTGGATTTATTTATCGATTTCATAGGAATGATATTAGTAGCACAAGTGAATTTGTTTGTGTAGTAACATTTCCGGCTGTTCATTAAAAGGATTCATTGTGGAAGTGTCGCAGCTCACATTTTTACATGAATTGTATGTTATTTTCATTATCTTAGTTTACAGTAAGAAGAAGATAAAACTGTTATGATTTTTATCAATATATGATCATGCTTGCAGGATGTTACATGACAACATGCTCATTGGTCCGATACGGAAAGAAATCGGGTTGTTGAAGCACTTAAAAATTGGATTTAGGGAAGAATCAGTTATCTGGACCGATCCCACATGAAATTGGTGGTCTTATTAGTGTTCTGAAAATGTGAGTATATTTTCACTTATAACCATTGGATTTTGTCATTTAAAGAAATAAACAAAATATGAGTTTGTGTAGTATGTCTGAAGCTATTTGTGTGTGTCAGAAACTTACAAGCGAATGGATTGACCGGAAAATTGCCTTCGGAGCTTGGTAATCTTAAGAACCTTTAGGAGCTTCGGGTGGATAGAAATAAACTGCAAGGAACGTTTCCTGGTGCTAATTTTACGGATCTTGCTTCTGCCATGAGAGGAATGTAAGTTATCGACATTATTATTGGTTTTAATATGTTTGTCTGTTATGATATTTAGATTGTGTTTTGGTCCAGGTATGCCTCGAATACGAATGCATTAGGTTTTTGTCGCGCGTCTCCTCTAAAGTTTGCTGATTTCTCGTTCAATTACCTTGTGGGGAATATACCTAAATGTTTGGAATATCTTCCAAGGTTAGAAGCGCAATTTCTACCCGATTTTTTTTCTTCATAAATTGAACAACACGGGTTGCATTATAATTTTAAGGGGTTAAAACGGTGAAAAGAAGTAGCTTGCAAGGAAAGAAGTTAAACCGGTTGAAATCTGTAGAAAGTATAGTTTTCAGTGAGAAAACAAGGTTTTTGAAAAGCTAATTTTTTTTTTTTTATTGAAGTTACATACGTTATAGTAGTAATAATAACATAACTGACACGCTAGTTTTTAATGAATAATAAAAAAAATCTTGGACAACGTATAAAAAGTTACATGTTTTGACCCGGCAAGACCCCCATCCTGCCCATTCTAGTAGTCATAATTGACACACCAATTTTCAGTTTTACATAACAAATCATGGACAAAAATGTTCTGGGACGGTCTGACCCATTTTGTTCTTCCTCTACAGGGCTAGCTTTCAGGGTAATTGCATAAAGTATAAAGATATTACACCACGCGCTCCTGAACAATGTGGTATGTTTTGTCATTAAAAAGACACGTTATTTTACATGTTACAATATGGTGACACCCGAAACTAACAGAGTTTGCCTTTTTTAGGTATTTCTCCATCCGCTTCTAATAAACCGCCTAAGCCAACTGGAGAAGATACGACACATCATCCTATTGAAGATAAACGAAAGGCTGAATCCTCTTTTTCAAAATCCACATGGCTTTTAGCTATTGAAGTAGTGACTGGAGTGATTGTGGGCTCCGTCTTCCTTGCAGGCCTTCTCATGGTTACTAAAAAGTGGAAAGTTAAACCAAGGATTATAGTTCAATGGAGAAAATCCAGAACCAATAAAGACCGTTTGGAAATCTTGATCGGTGAGAAAACTATGTTGTTTATCAGAATCTTATTAATGTGTGAAAATCCTACACGACCATTTCAACATTTTATTTGTGTATGTAGATACTGATTTGCTGAAGGATGTGACGAGATACAGTCGACCAGAACTTGAAGTTGCCTGTGAAGATTTTAGCAACATTATTGGGTCGTCATCGGATAGTATAGTTTACAAAGGAAACATGAAAGGTGGTCCCGAAATAGCAGTCATATCCCTTAACAACCAGGAAGAACACTGGACAAGCCATCTTGAGCTTTATTTCGAAAAAGAGGTAAGCTTGGAAATCTTTATTTTTTTTGGATGTTTTTAAGATGCAATCTTTTGATAACTGTTGAGAAAAGTAATTAAATCAGATACTAATGAATCCTTTCAAGTTATCAAACACAAATATTTAAACGACATAATTATAATACTTTTAAACAGTTTTGGAATTTTATATGAGATGGATGTTGTTGGGCCATCAGAAAAATGTGAAAAATCAGCCTTTATATGAGATGGATGTATTGGGACGTTAGGTTTGCAGAACATTCGAACATCCCTTAGTATGCTTGTGCAATCTGTTTACATTGTTAGCAAACTACAGTATCATGATTTAAGACACCTTTTTTTGAGATTAGGAATTTGGATGCCACACCGACTTTATCTGCTTCTTAGCTAACGTAATGGAAGCATCATGTGTTTATAAGGTTCGACAATGAAAGAGTTAGTATTGTAGACACATTCTTGGACAAGAAATACACCAATTTTTGGCTTTCTGGCATCTATTATTAGATTAGCTAAATCTCTAATCACGGGCAGTGAATTTAACCAATGGAGAGGAACCATATCATTCAATTCCTGATTCCCCAAGTCAAGTAAACATTATATTATTCAAAAGTTGTTTCAGATTGACATATGCCTGATTAATGAAGATAGAAAAATGTACTTGAGCAACTAATTACAAATGGTTATTTCGCGTGTTTTTTATTTTACTAATTATTGTTTGTGAATTTTATTCCTCGATCTTGAAGTACATAAAACAGGACTGTTACATTTTTCATGAGTGATATTTGGCATGTTCTGACATTATTGATTTTACTTCGGCATGGCTGTTACTGAACGGCAAATGCTGATCTATAGCAAGTGGTTTCTTCATAAGCTTGGTCATGAAGGTACATATAATAATCTAATGTGATATTTACGTTGATGTTAAACTATAAGAAAATTAAAGTAATGCTAATTAACCACTTTGAGTGCATTATGCAGGTCTAAACATTAAACAATATGTTGATGGCTTATGAGGATAAATCTGCCTATGCTCTGTGTGTATTTTCTCTTGCTATTTGGCCAAATCATGAACCCAATTACGTTTGTGGGAAAGACCCCGGTATGCTCTACATTTTTCACTTTGTTTCGTAAGATATCAAACGGTTTAACTGATCTTTTGAAGTCTGAGATGTGATTTGCATGTACCTATGAATGGTCATACTAGGTTTTGATTGATTGGCATTTCAAATAATTTTACACACAATGTACCCTTTCAGGGGAAGATTGTTCCTGCAGGAGGACCGAATGACTTCGGGGGATCCAGTCTTCCAACCTGATGTTTATGATCAAACGTAAGGTCATCTCTGTTTCTATAGGATCATCTCCATAATCGGTGGCAATTTCGACCAATTTAGTTCTAAATGGGTCTTGCAATTTTCATATTTTAACCTGGTCCTATGGTTCAAAGCAAGTTTAGCTAAAAGAGAAAAACATCAAATGGGTCAAACAGGTTGAAAGTCACGTCAAGTCTATCTTTTAAGAACCCATTTGACATTGTTATGAACCACCTGTTTGAACCTGAATCAGATTTGACATTGTTATGACCCAAACCCATTTTGATCCATTTCAACCCGACCCATTTTGACTCACCATCTTGCCATCTTCCCTGCACCTTTCATATCATCGCATGCTTGCAATAAAATCAAACTAATTATCATTTCTGTTGTTATAGTTATGCTGAAATGGCCAAAGAAGAAAAGAACAAGATTTCTCATCGTGGAATAGCTCTTGCACTGGTAAAATCTCACTTTTCTAAGGCTGGTTATGTATTCGACACATTAGATAGAATATTAATTCTATTGGTGTATACCACTTTAAATTCTTAACGTACTTCTAGACAAGGTATCTTAGATGGGAGGTATCCACTTTGTATTTTGGGTTAAAAAACTGATTAATGCAAATCTGATATCATTTTGTTAAAGGATACAAAAGCTAAAGTTTGTGACTGATCTTTGACCACTTTGACAATGGTAGTACTTTAAATGTGAGTCTACATGATAAACCAACCACGATCGATAGAAAATGACAATGTGATGACCATAAAAAAGTGTAATTTACGTTGTCCTCTTCGTTAATCAAATTGGTTTAATGTATCATCGTATGAGTGAATATACCGTGGCTCCTGCATAGTCCAGCAAGACCCATAGTCCTCATCTTTATGATATTGTATAAGTGTACTTCCTTTGTTGTTGCTTAATATAAGCGTTCATATAGCATCTAGGAGAACATTTGTCAATGTTTACATCTAGAAATGTAGGTGAACAGTACTCAAAAGTCAAAACTCTCTGTGGGTTTGGTGAATCTTTTGGTTGGGCTCCTGAGGGTGACGCATCTATCCGTTCTGGATAATTCTGGTGACATAGGTTCGTTAGTACCTTGTGATTGATTGACTTTTACATTGATAGAAGTATAGGACGAAGCTGTCCCTCTGTCTCTTGATATCTTCCTTAGAAATGTAGGCAACCAAGAGGGGCTCGAATCATCTGTGTTGTACCCGAGTCGCCTCATTTCTTAGTCACATGGATGACATCTGGATCAGTTTGAATTGCACCTTATGCATGAGTCATATGTGTTCAATAGAGTCCTAAGGTTGTATGGCACAACTTGGTTTAGCTTCTTTTGCCGTCTTCACACGATGATTAACTGTTGTGTTAGCCAACAAAAATAAGATAAAAAAAGTAAAATAAAAAATCCCGCTTTTATAAGAAAAATAAAAAAGTTAAATTGTTGGCCATTCTTGTGTGATTGTTCGAGTTGGCCTGTGGGAACATCGCGCTTTACCAAGGCTGGGCATGTACCCGACACGTAAGATACAAAAAAGTTGTACGTTAGGGTTAGGGTGTATGACACTTTGTATTTGGATTAATGCTAATTTAAGGATCATTGGGTCCCAGAATCCAAAGAACTTTGAGGGCTACAACATGTCACTGCGAAATCAAAATGGCATTGTACCTACGGTTGGGGGTTACATAAGTATATCAATTATAGGCAAAAACAATGAGGAGGACTGTCAACAACTGTAAGTTTGTAACCCTCCACGATCGAAGAAATGGTGGCAACGTGAGGGTTGTGGACAATTTTTCTGCACGTTCCAACTTGTACTCTAGCAAATATTCTAGACTAATTTTTAGCTTAGTTATGTTGCTTTGAGTTTGTTCGTTGGCATAGAAATAGATCCGAGTTATTGTTTACGAGGAACAGAAGAAGAAAACACGAAGGGTGTCAAAATGTGAATTATGCATTTTATACTCAAATCGCAAATAATGATGTCTACGTTCAAAATGCACGCATATAAAAACACAATTCGTTAATAAAACATCATGTTTACTTTCAAAGCTAATATAGTTAGTTGTAACTCACTAGTAGTACTTGTTTTGAATGAAACCAAAATACAAAGATAAAAATCTAAATTAGTGAGCAAGCATTAAATTGTATTAATTGTAATTCACTAGTAAATACTTGTTTTAATTGAAACCAAAATAGAATGATAAAAATCTAATTAGTGAGCAAGCATTAAATTGTATAAAAATGAATGACGACAATGTATTGGGAATTGAACTCGAGACCTTTCGTATAGAGGCCATTATTCTTACCAATAATATTATTTGCACATTATCGTTGGCATATGTTATCTAACAAAGCTTGATACGAAAGCAAAAGCTGCATATTGAAATCGATAAACATAACCTTAAGATTTCACAAACACACATGTAAGTATCCCTAGCTGCACTTTCATTTTCTCATGAAGGTGATGTTTAATGGCTTCCTGTCAATTTGTCTCGCATAAAAGCATTGTGTCACAAATTAAAAGCATTCATATTTCTATTCAAATGTTGGTTATATCAATCTTCTTTAGTTCAATTACAACTACTAATCTTAAAAGTTTTTTTCAAAATCGGATAGCTGACATCAATGCTGATTGTTGGGACTTTAGGTTTGTAGCACATTATATGAAACCTGTTTACGTTGTTAGCAAGACTCTAGTTGCTTAAATTAAGACATCTCTTATGTGATTGCTAGTTTGGGTGTCACATTCTTTGCATCTTGGTAAATAGTAATGAATAAACTCAAATTTTGTCATGGTTCAAATTTGGTATGTTCTGACATTACTGATTTTACTTTCTAATGTTTGTGACGGGATGACAAATGCTGATCGATAGCAAGTGGTTTCTTCAGAAGCTTGGTCATAAAGACACTTAAATTACTTTTTGTTACAAACTTACTTTGATGTAGAACCTAAAAATATAATGTTTGTTGAGTACTTATATTGCTTTTGTAGGTCTGAACAATATGTTGATGGCGTATGAGGATAAATCTGTCAATGCTATGTGTATATTTTCTTTTGCTATAGGGCCAGATCTTGAACCCATTACGTTTGGGGAAAGACCCCGGTATGCGTTAACTTATCCACTTTGTTTTTTACACATGTGACATATTCTGCATGTGCTAATCACACATCAAATGGTATTACAAACTATTTAACACAATACTTAAACTTTCAGGGGAAAATTGTTCCTGCAAGTGGACCAAACGACTTTGGATGGGACCCATTCTTCCAACCTGATGGTTATGATCCAATGTAATCCTGTCCGTTCATCTATTTCTATATGATCATCTTGTTATAGGTGGCAATTTTGACCAATTTACTAGGAATAGGTTTTGGAATGACAATATCTCAAACGTGTACAATGGGTCAAATCAGTATTCCCTAAATGGAAACGGGTCGAACGGGTAACTCAGTTTAAAGGTGGCCAAAGTCTGTTTTTAATGCATATTACCTTCTAATAATATTAATTGAAGATTTAGACTATAGTTGTAATTCATTGCTAACGCATGAATTGTGTGTGAAAATTTAGAAACTGGGCAAAAAGTGTTTTCATGTCAACCCATTCTGTCCAGACGTAGACCAAAATATGACCCGTGTCCACCTGAACCCATGTTAACCTGTTACCAAACCCGCTCATCTTGCCATCTACAATCTTCAATTATACTGTGTGGAAATGCAATGATGGGAGAACTAAACATTTTGTTACTAAGCAAGTTTGGCAAGATTATATGGAACAATTGGCAACTGTTCCATGGTGTTCTGTGGTATGGTATTCCCAATGTGCACCTAGTCATTCATTTGTTCTATGGCTTGCCATTCAAAGGAGGTTGCTCACTCAAGACAGGATGATTGTATGGAATCCTGGTGCTGATCTTCAGTGGTTGATCATTTGTTCTATGGTTTTCAGGACTCGGTTTGAATATTTTGGAATTCATACCTTTCAGCACTCGGCTTGAATATTTTGGTGGGATTTCTATCAAAATAGATGTATTCTGTTTTAGGATGTTATAAATAATATGTCTATACCAAAATAGCCATCAGTTTCAAACATTGGTTTACAAGACATCTATCCTTTAGAGCCGTTTCTGTCATTGTTCAAGTTCAGTGCTATTTTGATAGTTTAAATATTTGTAACAATCTATAATTCGAGCCTTGATGATTAGTTAGCTCACTGAAAAGATCACACATAACTTGTTTGATTAAGAAGACACGTGTAAAAGCAATCAAGCAAAGTACATAGCAAAAGTTTATTCAATTCAACGACCCGTTCGACAAAAAGTTGTAAATTCGTGCATCTGCGAGTATCCAAAAGAACACAAACGCATATAGCTACAAATAATGGAGAAAACATAGCAACATCAAGCAGCCTCATGATCGCACTACCTAAACAAGCATTTTGCAACTCTTCCTACTTGTTCAGCAGATGCCCCCATTTTGTTGTTAACTGCTCGTTGGGCACGTTCATACCTCTCTCAAACTCCTTTGGAACAACAGAATGTACAGAATCTGCTTGTCTAAAACCAACTTCTATGCCCATACTTCTCCCAAGAATTTAGCCATAGCATTATGAAGACCACCAGTTGCAACCTCTTGTATACTTCTGAAGTTCCTGCAAAAGCACATATTTTGTAATATGAGAGACGGAAAAAGGTAACCCATCAGGAAGAAATTACGATACCTAATTTTGGTTCATGACGATACAAAAATTTTGGGGGAAATTACTACAGTTCAAAGTCATATTGCCCGCATAATTATAACTCAAGTAAAATTAAAATTTCATCTCTATCATCAATTACGATACCTAACTGGAATATTTCTAAGACAAGGAAGTTGAATGTTCCTTTTGATGTTGATCTTTTGTTAATCACACCTTGATTCACTAGTTTACTACGGAGTATAATCAAGTCAGTAGATGAGGGGTACAGAACATTCCCTAATATAGGATGCTAAAGCATGTGCTAACTAAAACATCTTTTACTTCTTTTGTTTTCTTTGCATTTATTCGACTTAATTCGTTAAGTCCCCTCCTCCCCTGTTTCGTTTATCTTGTATGTGGTACTAGGAAAAGGGTTGATTACCATAAGTGAAGTTTGAAGCCTATATCTTGTAACGAAAGGTCATTCCACACTTTTCCACTCTTTACCAAATTGTGATATTCAATGATCAAAACAAGATTTTACAACTACTACTTTCAAACACGTATGTAAATAAGTAGCCAATAAAAACACAGGTTATAGGTTAGGAACAACACCAAAAAAAGTGATCCAATCAACTAAAAACATAGCAATTACCGCATCATTACTCTTTCACTTCTCTTAACAAGACACATTACACATCATTTTATTAGAAAATGAATCTAATAGAATTCAAAATATATGAATCACTAACACAGATAACCTACATTGCAATATCCAAATTAAACTATTTAAAAAAATCTAGAGGCGGCAATTTGAGACCCATTGGTTAAAGATGTGTCTAGTTGGGTCTTTCTAAATATTATAAATGGTTATATTTGGGTATTTGATAGAAAGTGTAGTTACATACTAGGAATAATTACCTAATGGATTTAGCGGGTTATTTTTATTTATTTTTTTATTTATTTAACACCTTTTAATATAAGCAGGCTATAACATAAACCCTAAATTAATAACTTCAAATTCAAAATTCCTAATTACCTTTAATCCTATATATAAATTGAGTTCATTACGCAAATACAAACAAAAACTGAACAGCTTGCCTGAAAACAGATCACGTGTTCGAGTGATTTGAGAGAACATCATCCATAACTGGCGGAGTACAATCCGGTGCCGTAGCCGTGGCGGTTGGCCTGAGATCCTGATTCTGCTGGCGAATAGAGATGAGATTCGTTGGCTTTGAATCAGCGTTTCAAAAATGAAAATAACTTTTACAGATTTAGTCCCACTTTTTTATGGTAAGACATATTTTCACCTTTTACCAAAGGGTAAAGTTTTTTATGATGGAGTTCAGCCTGTTGTGTATATTATACTTCGTACCCTCTATACTAATTACATATAGCTTTGGAGTAGACAAATCTCCCTTGGTGAAAACCGTCATTTTTCGACACCCCTTAATTTCCAAGGTATCCAATGATGGAAATTCAAAAGCTTCTTTTTCTATGCAAAATCCCCAAAGACTTTTAACAGAATCAAGTTTTAAGGACTTTAGACAAGGAAACTCCACAATAGCATTCACTATGGCATCACATGTTGGAAAATTTAGTACACTTGAGGGAAAGATTCATACCTGGTAATGGGTTAGGAGGTACGGAGTGTACACCCATTTGGTCAATGAATACCCTGACTCAATTATGTGGTTATGTTGTTCTGATTCTAGTTAGTTTGATGGTACTGCTAAGTATCATCATGGTACTGCTAGTTTGAACAAGGTACTGTTAGTTGTGAACAAAGGTACCGTTAGTGTTATAAAGGTACCGCTACCTTTATAAAGGTACTGCTAGCAGGTTCAACCTGCTGATAGCATGTTCAAACTGATACCAGTGTTATTCTTCTTTGGATAAGCTTTAAGTGACTCTGCTGTTAACTTTGGTGCTAACTGATGCAGAAGAGACTGCTGCTATTGTACTGCTACTAGTACAAAGAGCCTGCTACTAATAAGTTAAAATCCAGCTGGCAAAGTTAAACCCAGCTGGTGAGTGGGTAACCACTGAGGATTATTCCTGACTTAAAGCTGGTAAACCAAAAGAAGAATATTCAGCTGTAAAGCTAAATAATCACATGCTCCTCCTTTATAGTAATTATTATGTAATAATTAAATGGGAAATTAATTATTCATTGTACTATAAATCTGGGTTTTGAGTATATCAAAACACACAGTGAAAACACACACTGAGTGAATACAATCGTATGAACACAAACAGAAAAACATAAACACTTGAATGCAATAGTTCTTGATTTGTGCCTAAAATCAAGAACATCACTTGGTCTTATCCCATAGAGATATTCGTGTAACCCGGGCATAGGGTCGAATAGTTTCTATTGGAAAGTGATACCACGATTTCAAGTGAATATCCGGTACCTTGATTCATTGATTATCTTAACCCTCGTTACTGGGAATACACACACTGTTATACGCAGGTATTGCTGGGATTACAGCATTGTTACATAGGGAAGGAAAACCCAGAAGTGATACCAAGAAGACGAAGTCAGAAACCAACAATCAATAGAAACTATTTAGTGATAATCAATGGCGGCGGCAATGAGGCACATGGCTGCTAATTTTTCTAAGCTGGAAAAATTTGAAGGTGTTGATTTCAGGAGGTGGCAAAAGAAGATGCACTTCTTGTTGTCGAGTATGAATGTGGTGTATGTTCTGACCACATCCATTCCTGAAGATCGTGGGGATGCTGCTACTATGGAGCAGATCAGAAACAGAAGCAAATGGGAGAATGATGACTATGTCTGCAGAGGATTAATTCTCAATGGTATGTCTGATTCTTTATTTGATCTTTATCAAAATGTTGTATCTTCATATGAACTGTGGGATTCCTTGGAAGCCAAATATATGGCTGAGGATGCATCAAGTAAGAAGTTCCTTGTTAGTAATTTTAACAATTACAAAATGGTCGATTCTAGACCTGTCATGGAACAATACAATGAACTTCTTAGTATACTTGGTCGATTCAAACAAACACGAAATGAACATGGATGAGACTATTTCGGTCTCGTGTATCATTGATAAATTACCTCCTTCTTGGAAAAATTTCAAGCATATGCTGAAACATAAGAAGGAGGAGTTAACTCTTACTGAGTTGGGCAGTCATTTGCGCATTGAGGAATCACTCAAAGCACATGAAAGTGACAAGCCAATCAGCAGCACTGCTGCTGGTCCATCAGTTGTTAATTTGGTGGAAAAGGATGTGTTGTTTTGAAGTTTGGTTCTGGGAAGATTGTTTGCTTGCTTAATGTTTTACATGTTCCTGTTTTTAGGAAAAACTTGGTTTCTAATTGTGGTTATAAACAAGTGATTGAATCTGATAAGTATGTTTTATCTAAAACATGGTGTATTCATTGGTTTTGGTTATTTAAGTAATCAAATGTTTAGATTTAATATTGTTCATGACATGATTAATTCTGCTTTTATGTCTACATATAAACTATATGATTCAACCCTTTGGCATGCTAGACTTGGCCATGTACACTTTAAAAGGATGCAAGATATGTCTAAGGATGGGTTAATCCCAGCATTTGACATGGACACTGAAAAGTGTGATACTTGTATGTTTAACAAGATAACTAAGAAACCATTTAAAAGTGTAAAACTTGAAACTGTGATGTTGGAATTAATTCATAGTGACTTATGTGATTTACATGCTACTCCCTCTTTGGGGAATAAGAAATACTTTGTGACTTTTATTGATGATGCTTCTAGGTTTTGTTATGTTTATTTGTTGCATACTAAGGATGAAGCATTAGATAAATTTAAAGTATTTAAGTCTGAATTTGAATTGAAACATGAGTCTCTAATCATAAGATTAAGGACTGATAGGGGAGGTGAGTACATGGATACTCTGTATTTCCAGTCTGTTGGTATAATCCATGAAACAACTGTCCCCTATACTCCTCAGCAAAATGGAATTTCTGAAAGGAAAAACCGAGTGCTAAAGGAGATGGTTAATTCCATGTTGTCCTATTCAGGACTGAGTCAAGGGTTCTGGGGTGAAGCTATGTTAATAGCTTGCTACTTGTCAATATTTATCATGAAATATGGTTATGTTGTTCTGCTGCTTGTATATATGATAGTACGGCTGATGCAGTTCAAACTGCTGCTAGTATTATCATAGTACTACTGATGCAGAACATGGTACCACTAGCTTTAATGAAGGTACTGCCAGCTTACTCTAAAGGTACTGTCAGCTTCATTGGTACTGCTAGCATTAACATTGACAAGGTACTGCTACCTTTGATAAAGGTACTGCCAGCAGAAAATGGTACTGCTAGTGTATCATCTCTGCTGCTATTTATTTAAATAGGGTTTCCAACAAAAGGAACAAAACTACCCCTTATGAACTCTGGACTAAAAGGAAACCCAACTTGAATTATCTCAAGGTTTGGGGTTGTAGGGCTGTTGTGAAACTCCCTGATCCAAAAGTAAAAACTTTGGGTGAAAGAGGCATTGAATGCATCTTTGTTGGATATGCTGAGCATTCCAAGGCTTTTAGGTTCTATGTTATTGAACCTAATGAATCTGTTTCAATTAACTCTATAATTGAATCAAGGGATGCAATATTTGATGAGAATAGACTCTCATCAATCCCCAGACCAAGTCAGAGGATTCCTATTGGAACCTATGATGTTGGTATATCAGAAATCTCTGATGAGGTTCCTGATGAGGTTGTGGAACAACAACCTGAACCTGAGCTCAGAAGGAGCACAAGGGTGAGGACTCCAAAATCATTTGGACCTGAATTTCAATTGTACTTAATTGAAGGAACAAGGGATGAGGTCTCTGACCAACACTCCTATTGCTTTAATGTTGAGGATGATCCCAAAACATTTGATGAAGCAATGAAGTCCCAAGATGTTGCTTTCTGGAAAGAAGCAATAAATGATGAGATGGACTCCATCATGGGCAACAACACTTGGGTGTTGGCTGATCTACCACCTGGTTGCAAGCCTTTGGGTTGCAAATGGATTGCTGTTTGCTTTGGCATCTATTCACAATCTGATTATTCATCAGATGGATGTGAAGACAGCTTTCTTGAATGGTGAATTGGATGAGGAGGTTTATATGAACCAACCTCAGGGCTTCATCATGCCTGGCAATAAGGTGTGCAAACTGATTAAGTCCTTGTATGGACTGAAACAGGCACCTAAGCAATGGCATCAAAAATTTGATGAAGTGGTTTTGTCTAGTGGTTATTCACTTAACCAGTCTGACAAATGTGTATATAGCAAATTTGATGAATCTGGTAAAGGAGTCATCATTTGTCTATATGTTGATGACATGTTGATCTTTGGCACTGACCAAAATCAAGTTGACCTTACAAAGGAATTTTTGTCATCAAGGTTCTCCATGAAGGATATGGGGGAGGCAGATGTTATCCTTGGTATTAGGATTAAACATGAAAGTAACAAAATTTCTATTTCACAGTCTCATTATATTGAGAAGGTGTTGAGGAAATTTAATTACTTTGATTGTACTCCAGTGAGTACTCCTATGGATACAAGTGAGAAGCTCTTGCCTAATACTGGCAAGGCTGTATCTCAACTTGAGTATTCTAGGGTAATTGGCTGCTTGATGTATGCCATGACTTGTACAAGGTCTGATATTGCTTTTGCTGTGGGTAAACTGAGCTGATATACTAGTAATCCTAGTGCTCATCATTGGCAAGCAATTCAGAGGGTACTGAAGTATTTGAAGAGAACTATGGACTTTAGTCTCTCATATACTGGTTATCCTTCTGTATTAGAAGGATACACAGATGCAAGTTGGATCAGTAACACTGAGGACAATTCGTCTACTAGTGGCTGGGTATTCCTACTTGGTGGAGGTGCAATTTCTTGGGCATCCAAGAAGCAAACTTGCATCACCAGTTCAACAATGAAATCTGAATTTGTGGCCTTAGCTGCTGCTGGTAAAGAAGCTGAATGGTTGAAAAACTTGCTTCTTGAGATTCCATTGTGGTCTAAACCTATAGCACCTATTTCTATCCGTTGTGATAGTGCTGCTACATTGGCAAAGGCTTATAGCCAGATGTACAATGGGAAGTCTAGACACTTAGGTGTCAGGCATAGCATGATTCGTGAGCTTATCATGAATGGGGTGGTATCTATAGAGTTTGTTAGATCTCAACAAAACTTAGCTGATCACTTGACGAAGGGATTAGCTAGAGACTTGGTTTTTAAGTCTGTTAAAGGGATGGGTTTAAGTCCAACTTAGTCACTAAATGCTAAGACACCCAACTCCCTCCTAAGGAAACTTGGGAGCTGAGTTCAATGTGGCAAGCTGAACATTTAGTTGACTGGAGCACATGTTTTTATATACATCCCAAGGTTGTGCTCGGAACCTGCTGAAAAGGAGGATGAAGTCTTTACTTCTTAATGGTTAATTTTCTTTGAAAAAGTGCTTGGCAGGAGCATGAATAAAGATGAACCACCTATGTAAATGTTGAAGTTTTGCCGCTTCAGTAAGCTTTGTGGACTTTTTAGCTTTAACAACATTTATGAATTGGATATGGACACATGGCTTGTAAAGTGTCAGGTGCAATTAAGTGTTTGAAACATTGTGTGTATTTATCTTCAGGTATTCAAATGGGTTGAAGGGTTCAATTATTAGAACACCCTGATTCTCGAATATTTGAACGTATAAGTACTAAGATGGAAATTCAATCTTCAAGATATTTTCATTTATGCACATGTTTGTTTGATGTTTGTTTTCATACAAAGGAAGTGAACTAAATTTGGGGAGGATTGTTGGAAAATTTAGTGCACTTGAGGGAATGATTCATACCTGGTAATGGGTTTGGAGAGTACGGAGTGTACACCCATTTGGTCAATGAATACCCTGACTCAATTATGTGATTATGTTGTTCTGATTCTAGTTAGTTTGATGGTACTGCTAAGTATCATCATGGTACTGCTAGTTTGAACAAGGTACTGTTAGTTGTGAACAAAGGTACCGTTAGTGTTATAAAGGTACCGCTACCTTTATAAAGGTACTGCTAGCAGGTTCAACCTGCTGATAGCATGTTCAAACTGATACCAGTGTTATTCTTCTTTTGATAAGCTTTAAGTGACTCTGCTGTTAGCTTTGGTGCTAACTGATGCAGAAGAGACTGCTGCTAATGTCATTGTACTGCTACTAGTAAAATGAGCCTGCTGCTAATAAGTTAAAATCCAGCTGGCAAAGTTAAACCCAGCTGGTGAGTGGGTAACCACTGAGGATTATTCCTGACTTAAAGCTGGTAAACCAAAAGAAGAATATTCAGCTGTAAAGCTAAATAATCACATGCTCCTCCTTTATAGTAATTATTATGTAATAATTAAATGGGAAATTAATTATTCATTGTACTATAAATCTGGGTTTTGAGTATATCAAAACACACAGTGAAAACACACACTGAGTGAATACAATCGTATGAACACAAACAGAAAAACATAAACACTTGAATGCAATAGTTCTTGATTTGTGCCTTAAATCAAGAACATCACTTGGTCTTATCCCATAGAGATATTCGTGTAACCCAGGCATAGGGTCGAATAGTTTCTATTGGAAAGTGATACCACGATTTCAAGTGAATATCTGGTACCTTGTTCCATTGATTATCTTAACCCTCGTTACTGGGAATACACATACTGTTGTACGCAGGTATTGCTGGGATTACAGCAGTGTTACATAGGGAAGGAAAACCCAGAAGTGATACGTACAAGACGAAGGCAGAAACCAACATCACATTCTTCTTCTCCCTTCACAATTACCTTCATATGATTGCACCAACTTATATGTAGTTCCTGGAGTTGCAATAGACTACCAACCATGGGACATGTAAATAAATATTCTAAACTATCACATTTATCAATAGACAGTCTTGTTAGGTTTGGAAACTTTAATACTGTCCCCTGCTTGCTCTTCCATATATACTTGAGACTAGATAACCCCTCCAAGTCCACTTGTCTCAAGTTTGGAATTTCAGCAACAGTTTCTGAATCAAATATCTCCTCAATGTGCCGACATTTTCTATAATGGACAGTTTCAAGCTTTTGCAGTTGTAGCAGCTTATCAGATGAAAAAAGAGTGTGTCCACCACTGGTGTTAGAAACCGTATCCACTTCGATCAAATTATGATAAGACCAAGGCAACCGTTCCATAGTAGTAGGGCGGTATGAGCTTGTACTTTCATAACTCGGTAATCGGGCCTACAAGGTAAAAAAAAAACAAGCTTATGCCCGAGATAATTGAACATATAAGTTGGTTCAATGATAAAAAAAACTTCATATGCGAGTAAAATAAGCCAAAAGGCTCTTCATGATTGTACAACCGTTGATATTTTCAAATCACATTACTTTCGATCCAATAATCACACTGTAATTTTGATGAAGAATACAATTATTAATAAGGTTAATTGAGTCTAATACTAGAAGTTTTGCACTGTTTCAAATATTAAGGTATACAAGGCCTGAGTATAGAAAAGAACCTGACATGCGAAGGTTTTTTCTTTTTTATTTAAAATAAAAGAATACCTGATGCGAGGCGGTGGTCACAAGAAAGTTAAGTCCACATTCAACACTATGTTTGCCTAAGCTTGAATTTATGAAGTTAAGCTTTGGAGCTGTTGACCGACCATAAGTGAACACCGTTATTTGTAGGCATTCAACGATCACAACCTTTTCCAATGCTGGCCATATGAATTCATTCTTCCCCAAGAAGAAACCCACAAAGTTTGGTAGATTGACTAGTATAAGGGACTTCAAATGAGGAAAGACAACAACATCAGATGCTGTTTTTTGCTCTTCATTTTCTTTCCTAACAATGACTTCCATTGCCTTGCAATTCTTTACCTCTAACTCTTCGAGTTGCGTGAGGCTTTGAAGAGTGGAAAATGTGAATATATGTTCCAAAAGGTTGCACCCTTGAATTTTCAAGATCTTTAGTTTTGGAAGTTTGAGCATCGTAATGTATTCTAGCCTTGGAAGTGACTTTCCAGTATCAGTACCACTCTTGTTGTTGATCTCTTGAGTTTCAAACACCTCTGTCATTGATTTGCAATTTATAATTTTCAGCACCTGAAGCTTTTGCATTTGTCCTACAGCATACCATGGAATCACACTTGATAATATAGGGCAAAATGCTATACTTATCTCTAGAGTATTGGCATAAGGACCAAGAAGCTTGAGATAACTGGAAAAAAAACGAGAATTTGATTATATTATCAACATAGCTAATAATATTAACAAAATTAACCAACCTTTATTTTAGGCACTAAATATATAGGAAACATACCTTAAGTTGGTCATGAATGTCACTAGATATACCATTGGCACCACCACCAATACACTTGAAACTTCTGAGTTTTTCAACCTCAAGAATGTCTAAATGAGGGAAGAGACTGGTGTTTATGTGGGAATATAAAGAGGTATCTTCATTATCTCTGTTTGAAACAACCTCTTCAATAACATCACAAGACTTTATATGAATTTTCTTTAAGTTGGAAAGAAGTTTCGCCATGAGAAGTGAAAACAAGTACTTGATGCTATTGCAGCTTTCCATTGTTATGGTTGTGAGGTTATGGAATGAGGACTGTGACTCTGGTTTTTGAAGAATTAAGACTTCATTCCAATCGCACTTCCACACATGACTCATCCTCCCCATATACTATAACAATAAATTTTCAAGATTGGGGAGTATTGGTGGTTGTTGAGTATTGTGAGGTGATTCTCTACTACTTGGAGCCGTTATCTCAAAGACCACCTCCACAGCTTTGTAGTCCCACAAAACAAGTTTATGAAGGTTATGGAAAGTCGGTAATAGATATGATGGGAATGCAATTTTAGAAATCTCATCATTTGAGTCTTCCCCGAGTATAGACATAGCATTAATCTGCATATGAGAACCACAAAAATGATATATTTAGTAATAATTTCAATTGAGAAAATATGAATATAACTGCAACAAATTTTTAGTTTTAAACATAGTATATGTTAAGAGCCGTACCTCTTGATCTTGGTTACACTCAACCAATACAACTTCTTTGAGTGCTCTCAAATCAATATTGGTGGCAGGTGTGATTAAATTTTCAAACCTCTCACAATCTTCAATACGTATGCTTTCAACAGCTTCAAATCCATGAATCAAGTTATTTCCGGCATCTTTTATCCTCCACACCTCTCTAAGCTTCCCTAATTTGTCCAAACGAATGCTTCTCAACCTGCTGCTGCTAACTTTATCCATTTCACTGACACATCCCATATCGATGTCGAATATCACTTCAATGGAAGCGCACCTTATAACTTGAAGCCGTTCTAGGTTATTGAATAATGGCACCGGATTGCTTGGGAGAAGATTCACAAGACTATCACACTTATCCACTGCAATGCTTCTCAAACTGTTGCTACAAACCTGTTCTTCACTTTTACCAGCACGTCCCAAGTCAGTGTTAAATAACACTTGAATGGAACCACATCTTTCAACTTTAAGCTCTTGTAGATTATTTAGGAATGAAAATGGATTGCATGAAAAAAGCTTCACAAGACTATCACATCTCTTCACTTTAATGCTTCTCAAGCTGCTGCTAAGTTGCTCGATTTCACCAAAGTCCATGTTGAACAAGACTTCAATGGAACCACAACCCTCGACGGTAAGCTCTCTCAATGGGCAAAGATTACTAATACTAAACTGAGGAGGCCATATCTCCTTCAAATTCTCCATATCAGAAACAAACAACTTCTCCAGCTTTGGAGTCGCATCCTGCAAATTATTTAAGATTTTTTATTCATTAGATACCCGCCTGTTATTAAAACACTTTTAGTTGAAAAGATTGTTGATGTAAGTATATTAATACAAAGCATATACTTACCTCTTCGTTCAAGAAAGATTGCGTGGGGGATATATTACTCGACACAAAAGATGTTGCACTATTGGGATAAATGCTTGTAATTTTTGGAAGGCCTTCAAGTTGCAACTCCATGAGACGTGGCAGCTCAATTACATCAACGTTATTGCAGAAATGCAATAACTCTGGCAGCCTAACCAAGCTGAGATACTTTAAGTGGGAAAACTTAATTATATCTGATCCATCATTCTCGGCATGTATGACTGCTTCCATTAAACGGCATCCGGAAATATCCAGATACTCAAGCTTTGACAAACTTGTTGCAACATTCATGGTGAAAAGGTATTTCAACTTCACAGATTCTGAAACTACAAGTAGTCTCAAATTGTAAAACGAAGAGTTTCGAGGAGGATGTTGATGCGGGGATTCCACGTCAACATCTTCAAGAGACTTCATATCATTTACTTGTAGATAAAGTGCATCCGTGATCTTAAACAACTCGTTGATTTTAGATTTTAATAGTTTTTCTCTGTTGGTGATCAGCTTCAAGCTGTTTTCATATGAGCACGTTTCACCTTGATATCTGTGCGGCCAGTGAAGGACTTCTGCAAAATAACATCCCACTGAGAGCTTGAATCTTTTAAGTTTCTCATAAGACATGTTCTTCATATGAGCAATGTTACAAATAAATTCAAATTCTAATGCACAAAGGTTCTCTGAACGCTCTGCAAGTTCACTACAGTTGTTGTCTGTGAAGCAGAGTGCACATCTATAATTACTTCTCATATAAAGCTCTTCAAGTTTCACTAAGCTTTTCAAGACACCGTCATCTATAACAAGTTTGTAACAACCTGTTACATCGAGTACTCTTAGCCTCTTCAAATTTCCGAATGTGGAAGGTATGGTTGTAATGCCAGAATTAGCAAAGCTAAGCACTTCCAGATTCAAAAGGTTTCCTATACAATTTAGATCAAACATCAATGAGCATTCATAGAGACAAAGAGTTCGAAGGTTGGCGGAGAACTGAACAGATGTGGGAACTAATGGATACTCCATTCTCTCAAATGCTATAACTTGAAGCTTTTCCATTATTGCATAAAAGTCTTGAGGAGCCCTTAGCGACTTATCTCCGTGCATAAGTTTCAAAAGTGAAAGGTTTGGAAACCTGAAGTCACTAGGAAACTTAGACATACCCTTACATGCTAACGAAATTTGCTTGCAAGCCTGGCTCTTATTTTCAGCTTCACTCCACTTTAAGAAATCATCATGGTGAATGATCCAACATCCATCCTTGTCACCTTTAGAAACAGTACCTACCACAAATGCAAGCACAAGATCATGCAATTTCACACACTCAGTGTGATGCCTATCACCATCCATTAACAAATATGCATTTTTGAGGTTGCTAACACTCATTTGTATGCTGTCTCTAGCATCTTCCATGGTATAAACTTGCTTTAAAATTTTTAATCCCCATGCATATCTTGTGAGATCTTCTATCGGGATATTAGAGTCCTCGGGGAACAAGCCACAAAGCAGAAAAATCGCTTTATCCTCTTCTTGTTTTAAATTATTGTAGCTTATCTCAATAATTTCTTGCACATTCTTATCAAGATCATTATTCCTCAGACACTTGAGTGTAAGTCTCCATACGCTCCTGTTCTTTTCACATTTAACAGTTGCAGCAATGATTTTGATGGCAAGGGGCAAACAACCACATTTTTTTACAATTTTACATCCTATTTCATAGAGATCACGATCATGTTCTACTGAAATATCTGCTTTTTGACAAAAGAAATCCTGTGCTTCATTTTCCTTCAAGACATCAACCTCAACTACTTCAAGAGCAGAATCAGCTTCAACTGCAATCTGTCGGCAAACTTTTACATCCCGCGATGTGAGCAACAACTTAACCCCATCTGGCAAAGGACTCGCTAATCCGATATCTTCGAGATTAATCCTCTCCCACACATCGTCCAATATCACCAAACACCTTTCTTTACTCTCTGAAAATTTATTAAATCTTTTAGAAAGAAGAATTGCCCTTAGTGTTTCATCAGTTTCAGTTAGAGGTTCGCGGATGTGTGCTGCTATGGCCTTCTGAATGGCAAACAAGTTGGAACTTTTCCCAACAACTACAACCACGATCCAATTAAACATCTTGTTATCATGTGCAGCCTTTTTCAGTTGTTTCATCAGCGTGGTTTTCCCCACACCACCCATTCCACACAAGGCTATCACTCGAGTCTTATCATCATCGTGTTGAAGGAACTTCAATGCATCATCGAATATCTTATCTCTTGACTTGAACACAATTTGGGTATTTCCACCTGATGTTGATGTTGATGCCGGGCGTTTGGAATCGACTCTTCCCAAAGGGATTTGGGCATCACTCCAGATGATGTCAGAACTCTCTTTAATTAGACCTTCGATATCCTCGGTTAGCCTCAATGCGTTTCTTCCTGCTAGATACTTCTTTTTGACATTAAAGCATCCAATGTTGTTGCTTGGAATTTTTTCAACTTCTTTCTTGATGTCTTCTACTTCTTTCAACCACCCCGGTACACGAGCAGGTATCTCTTTATTGTTTCTACTGTTTGCTTTCATACGATTTTCATTATCAACTCTTTGACTGTCCAAAACCTCCATTTTTTTTATCATTTTCTTCACACGATCGGCGGAGGAAGTGAGATTTCTCAACTTTTGCGTAATATGTCCGGTCAAAATATTCACAACAGGACCTACGATTGCAGATACAAGCTCCATTTTCCTAAGACATAAGAAATGATATTAACCAAATTAGGGGTGGCAATTCCCGAAACAAGTTAAGCTTGGGTCTAAACAGGGCTAGTTCAGATGGTTGGTTTGTTGTGATCAAAACACGACTGAACTACCAACAAAAAGGTTGAGAATCTTATTACAGTATTCATACTTTTGGATTGCTTATTATTTTCTGCTTATAATTTATAAACAAGTACTTATAAGCTACTTAAAAATAAGCACTCAATTTGTTACAAAATTTCATTCAAATCAATCTATCAAATACATATAAGGTCAAATACGAAAGTAAAAAACCTGGCTAATATTAATTTTACCTCAAATAAATAAGCATCCATATAAAAAACTTGTTAATTTTAACTAAATAAATAAGCAATACCAAACACTAACTTAATCTATAAGACTAAAAATAAACAGATTTATTTCTCCTTAGATCAGTAGATATCAAAGAAAGTTGTATAAATATGGGGTCTGCAATTAGTGACTTATAGAAAATATATGTTAAAAATACCTTATAGATTCAGTAGCTGGCTCTCAAAGATCAAACAATGTTTACTGAACAAAAACAAGTTGGTTGAAAATTTCAGGAGTGTGAAATGAAGCGTGGTAGATTAAGGGGAGTAAATAATGAGAGAGAGAGATAACTTGTTAAATTGGAGCTAACTTTTTGCATGAAGTGACTCTTCACAGCGCCAGACATTGCATTATTGACTTTATTACATGGGTACAATTATTTGAAAAGCTTTGTCCGGTTTATATAAGGCTAATAGTAATGGTTGTTAGAGTGTATGGATATTAATTAATATTTGTATGTCCAGTTTCGAACACGAGACTTTGGGATTGCACACATTACGTATGAGTCTCAATGATTGAATAATTAATATAATGATTTATGATTAATTATTAAATCACAAATATTTATATGGTCGAACAAGGAAAAATGAGGGGGTTAAATGTCGATTTTTGGAATTTGAGGTGGTGTTGAAAATTTGGAGATCAAATTTGGAGTGTATATAAACCCCTCACTAGCTTCAATGATCGAAGAATATATGATATATCCCTAACCGATTGAAAAGTCAATCGATTCTCTTTTCCTTCTACACCCACTGACATAGAAACATATACAGTAAAAGAGTAATGATATGCATGTGCATGTATATTATAGGGGTAATTATCAAAAGAGTACTTTAATTTCAACTTTTTTTAAAAAAGGTACAAAAATAATGAACTTTCGCAAAAGAGTCATGTGTGATCGTGCGAACCCACAAAAAAATTGACACGTGTCCACTATTTTAATATTAAAGTACAGTGGTTAGGTGGGGTTGGTGGGTGTTTGACTTTGAATTTTTGATTAAATGACTAATATACCCATCTATTAAATATAAATAAATACCAATTTCACATTCGCACATTTGCACAACGGTTGTGCGAATGTGTACAACGGATGTGCGAATGTGCGAACAAAGGATGTGCGAATAACGGATGTGCGAATGTGCGAACAAACTCAGATCTTCAAAAAAAACCCAGATCTTCATCCAATTCATCATCCAAAACTCAGATCTTCATCCAATTCATCATCCAAAACCCAGATCGTTGTGCGAATGTGTACAACGGATGTGCGAATGTGCGAACAAAGGATGTGCGAATGTGCGAATAACGGATGTGCGAATGTGCGAACAAACTCAGATCTTCAAAAAAAAAACCCAGATCTTCATCCAATTCATCATCCAAAACTCAGATCTTCATCCAATTCATCATCCAAAACCCAAATCTTCATTAAAAAAAAAAAAAACCCAGATCTTCAACGAGAGCCTCACCTAATAAATCAAACTTCCCAACTCTCACAATCAATCAATCAAACTTCTAAAACTTAAATAAAAAAAATCAAACTATCTCATCATGGATCAATTTCTAAAGACTACAATTCATATATATCGATTACAAAAGATAAGAATAAAACTATAAATTTTCTGTATCAATTACACGAAATCAAAACAAAAATTCTTATTCAAAACATTTCATCAAACACCTTGTGTGCACCAATCCAAGCACTCCCTAAAACCCAACCAAGATCCTACCTTTATCACACAACATCACTACCTCCACAGCCACCTTTCTTCCTTCAAAACTCACCAACAATCAATCAATCAATCAATCAATCAATCAACAATATTTTCATGCATAATAACGATCAAAATTAAATTTTAAAGTATGTCGTCATTATTGTTGAAGGTATTTATAATGTTTTACCCTTGAAATGTACTTTTAGGAAAACCTGGTCATATTTTTGACACGAAATAACAGGACCTTGAAATGGTGAAGTACCTTCTGCTCCTCACTCTCCTCATCATCTCGCTGGTTATCCGAATCTGTGATTCCTTTTTTTTTTTTTTTTTTTTTTTTGGATCGATTGGTTTTTTTAATTGAAGAGTTTTTTCTTATGAGGTATATGTGAATCTGAGATTTTTGTTTGATGTATGTGACTTTGAGATTTTTGTTTTTGTTTGATGTATGTGAATCGATTGGATAAGATAGGAAAATTGCTGCTATGAATCTGGGATTTTTGTTTGTATGAATGAAATAGATAAGATTTGTGTGGTGATAAAAAAGTTATTTAAGAGAAGGGTATATTAGTCATTTAATAAAAAATTCAAAGTCAAACACCCACCAACCCCACCTAACCACTGTACTTTAATATTAAAATAGTGGACACGTGTCAATTTTTTTGTGGGTTCGCACGATCGCACGATCGCACATGACTCTTTTGGGAAAGTTCATTATTTTTGTACCTTTTTTTGAAAAAGTTGAAATTAAAGTACTCTTTTGGTAATTACCCCTATATTATATTCGTATACTTTGCATGCATGTGCATGAATATTAATTCACTCTTTATTTTCTTGTTGACGTACTGTTATGTATCTCTTGAGATTCGATCATGTATTATCAAGAACATCAAACCCTAGTTGTTGTGATGTTTTATTTGTGATACATGAACCTAGCTTTTCACATTGAAACGCTACTAATACGTGTGTACAAGAACGGAGTACAAGCTTCCTTTAGCTTGTTGTTACTTACCCTATTCGACTACATAGTAGTCGATCCCCACTAAACCCTAATTAAGGTTTATACCTTGTTCTTGGAGTGCACGATTCCTTGTTCTTGCTAGGAATAAAAAAGGTACGCATCACTTTTAATTTAGTTAATTAATTACATGTTTTGTAGATCTTGTTTTTCCGCTGCGTATGCTTTGATGTTATGTTGATTATGTTTATGTGTTTATAGTTTTATGATTCACATATTCCAACAGTGGCATCAAGAGCCCGTTTAAACATTGTAATTAATTACTAAACGCATAAAATTGAACCTATGTGAATAGATACATGCTTTTAATAATTCTAGGGTTTAAAATTTATGAAAACCCTAATTTATACAAGTTGGTCGATTACCAACTATTATTTTTTTAGGGTTTATGTATTGTTAAAAATCTTGTAGGAAATCCTAGGATTGCATGAAATTTTATGTGAAAATTAATGAGTACCTTAGTGATGTCATTAATTTAGTATGCGTACATGATTGGCTTGATAATATGTGTTTACATGATTATAAGTGCAATATGGGGATTCATGACAAAAACATGCATGTTTTGTCATGATGGTTGATGTCTAATTGCTACATGTTTTTTAAAATAAATCTAAAATTAGGGAAAACCCTAATTAAATATATTAATTAATTGGTTATGTGCAATGTGGTATCTAATTAATTAAAACTTACGCGGCCAAGTTATTTGGCGTCTGTGGTCCATTGGGTACAATGAGCTCGAAAACCAATGGGAGTTTTATTAATTACATACATTAAAAAATTCACATAGAAATTATTAATAGGATTTATCAAAAGGTTTGCATATGGCTATATGATATTGTTAATGATCATATATGTGTTATTAAGTGTTTGTTTATTTTTTTTTAATTACTTGATCTTTGTGTTTTAATTATGATGGATTGGAAACATCAAAGAGGGTAATTTTTTGAATAAAAATAAATGAACCTAATAACTATGAAACCTTTGTGGTAAAATTATTTATTGTCAAGTCTTATGTGCCGATAGTGGTTCGCTTCGCACGGTAATTTGCTCCCAGGCGAGACTAGCAATTTAATAATTTACTACATAAATGTTTTAAGCTTTAAATCTTAAAGTTCTTAAAGTTTTTAAGGAATTACTCAAATGTGTAGGAAAGTAAACAGCACGCCATGTGCTTTTACTGGTTATGCAACACTTACAATGTTGTCAAATCCAGTGGGAGCATAGTGTTGTAATTACTGAATAATGAGTTCATGTAGTGATCTTTAATTCAGTGGGAGCTACAAGTCTTGATATCTTGGTAGTAACCCGGATTATCTCTAGAATCTCTTGAGATAAATACTTTCCAATTATAGACACTTGTGGTATTAAGGATAGTCGTGTACGTTTCCTTACTGGACGAGGTAATTCTATATCTACTTATATCTATGACACAATCATATTGATCAAATAAGCAAACTATTGATGTGTTGTTTATCTGATACGTGATGTTGTTCCATGCACAACTGAGAGAAATCTTTATTGTGTGCAAGCAACAACATAAAGAAATATGATTTAAAGGTTTCTCTTGACTGTAAGGTAAGAGACCAATGTTCTAATGTGTTTTAAACACATTCTAATAATAGAACACTTGGAGTTAATATCTACTTTCATTACTAGATATTAATGACAAGGTAAATTACATACTTTTATTATTAGCAGCCTCGGCTGATATAATGAAACTATGTTAATTTACAAGTTTCTAAATTAGATAACTATTAGAACAAGTGTCAATATGATAATAAGACTACTTCTAATGTGAATATTTATGTATTGTTGTAATGACATAAATAAATGAAGTAATCTTATACTACTTCAAATTTGAATGTTTATGTATTCTTTGAATGACATAAATATATGAAGTAAATAAATTAACTTGAAATAATATTGAAACCAAGTTGTAGTGTTCATGATTACTTTAGTTATGCATATTTATACTTTAGTATAAAGATATAAATGTGAATTCTTTTATTGTTGTAAGACTTATAATAAAGTAAAACGTTAACTTGTCATGTTTTTAATTAAGACATATACAAGAAGTAATTGAGTTGATCAATGATCTATAACATACATTGGGATTATAACAATTATGTCTTTTTGGTAAGACATAGACATGAAGTGATTTGATAAGAATTACTTATGTTATAATGCATGCAATTGGCTTGAAAAATCTATTGTACCATTAAAGTTATTTAGTTGGTAAATAGGTAAGCCAATACGATATATATATATTTATCTTATATATTGTAAGAATGACTTACAATATCAATCCTAATGAAATACATAGTGTTTATGGTATGTTCAGTTAGGAGAATCAAACTCTTGTTATATTGTTTGATTTAAGATAACTATATCTTCTATTCTTCCTAAAAGAAATCAAGGTTAGGAAATTGAGTATGGATTGGATATACTCAATTTGACTCCAACCTAGAAGATTAATAAGACGTCATTTAATATGAAATGTGATCAATCATATTAAGTCTTAAAATTGAAGTTCAAAATTTGTTAAACTACTTGTAAGTAGGCTATTAACAAATTGAGGTTAGGAACTGTCAATATGTATTTGTAAAGTCCCAAAAGAGAACAAGTTTGTGTTGCTCTATTTGCTAAGCATTTATAGGTAATCTATAAATTACAAAAGACAAGTGGGAGTTTTATCTTGATGAAATAAAATTACAAAATACATGATCTTCTAAATACGCTAGCAAAATCATAATGAGGATTTAGCATGTTAGTGTTAAATCTCAAAGATGATGGAATTCTCATTTCATAGGTCCGAAAGGATATCTCAAATATTTGTAGAATATGTTGAGGGTTATGAGTTACAGGAACGTGGTATGCTGTTAATAAATTGCAAATGTTTATTTGGCAAATTACTCATACTATGAATAATAAGATGCAGTCCAAAAAGATAACTAGTTGGAAACGTAGTTGATCTTAAACTCTATAGTAACACTATAGAATGGAGATGAATTTCTACAAAGGAAATGAAAATCTTAGAGATTTAAATTCTTGTGTAGAAATCATAATGGACAAATTTGTATACATATTTAATATGTGAAAAGATTATCAATCACACTTAAGCAATTAAATGTGATTGAAATTCTTTCTAAGCACATTAAATATATAAAGATTATGATTGTCATTATTAGTTTCATTTATATGAAATTAATAATGGAATATCAAAACTCTTTCTTGGGAAATTACTTGTGCGAGGACGAAAAGTAATTGAAAGGAGTATTTGAATTCAAACAATCTTTAGTAGTATACAAAAATGCAAATCATTTGTGAATGGATTAATGCATGCATCTAGAAGATATACTTAATTTTAGTTATTAAATCTAGTTTTGATTTATAATTAAAATAAGATATTTCTTAATATTCCTGAAAACTAGTGGGAGTGATATTTATTTTCTTATTTCATATATGTTGTACAACATATAGGAAGTAACATTCCATTAACATTTATATGTTAAGTCTTAGTTTGGAATGAAACTTCACATGGAAATTTAGAAAATAAACCTTGAAATATATGTTTATTGTTATAAACATAAGCGGTAAAATAACTGATTCTAATAAACATGATATTCTATTAGAAAGGCTAGATAGAAACATATCTTTGAAAAGATATGACATGAATAAATCTAAGGTTGACGAAAGGATTATTCATGTACATCATGTTGCTTGTTGTATCATGCTTGATTAAAAGATGATTGACAACATTAAATATCTAATTGTAATTATTAGATAGCTAAGTGTAATGGATATCGTTTAGAATTTACATCCTCAGCCTGGATTTGCTCCAAAATTCTAAATAAGAACCATATGGCAAAATGTTGATATAGATGACAAATCTTGTAAGATTTGAAGATGTCAAACATTACACGATGGATATTAAAGTTTACGGGAACTTTGAAAGAGCATATTGTTGTTTGATACAATGATGCTAGTAAGATTGAGACGACACTCAATACTAGTCATGGTGGGAGCTCATCCTTATTAGGAGACCATGTGTACTAGTTATGCTCAATATGAGCATAGTTGCATTATACATAAAGAATTAGAATACTTTAACTACAAGGTTTGGTAGTTTAATTGTCATAAATTTGCGATTGAGGATGTCATGCAATTTATGAAATATTATGTGGCAATATCATGATGGATGAATGCACACATAAAAGAATTTCATTTTTGAAATAAGTATTCTCAAAATTCCGATAGATCAAAATTAGTTGATTTATGCTTTGTCAACAAGTATGTGGAACATGACTTGAGGCATAATTCATTAATGGAAATTATCATGCTTGATCTGTTTAGTATTTGGATAAGGGATATTAAAGCAATTATTATTTTAATGAAATAAAGTGTGGATAACGTTTATTCTCATTTATAATATTGTATCCTATATTTGCATGTTTAAATCCGTGAATAACTTATGTTATTCTAAATTGTCCGTTGTCGATTAATGATATGGGAATATCATTAAATAAAGACAAATGTGAGGATTGGTAGAATGTACTGTAAGGTTGAGATACCAATATCACATGATATTCAATATTGGATAAATTGAATATAGGACTTATCCCAACCACATGATTGTACTTTATGGATCGTTTTCATTAAGTAAATCATGAATATTTATCCTCAGACTTGAGATACCAGATAATTCCCAGGATGTAGCTCATTTTCTGTAAGATAGTCTAACGCTATCTGTAACAGGTGGCTATAAGGGCTATTTTCGGAGGTGAGGTGAAGTTCAAGGGTTATGCTTGTAGTCAACAAAGGATTTGTTCCTTCAAATTTGTTTTGAAGTATAATACTGCTGGGCTCCTCGTAGGGTTGACAAGATGTTTGTATGGCCATACCCAAAGTCTATCTAGAATACGTTCAGATGTTTTGGTAATCTTGATCAATCAATAAATAACGAGAAACAGAATAGTTAATTATGGAATGACTTAGATCCATATCCATATTAACGCGGTATTAGAAACAAAAGGATAAGTATGATGATTTAATCATCACGTGGTTTTTTCCAGGAAAACCATACTCGAGTCGATCTGGGGGCATTGGGGCGGTTAAGCTAGACTAACCCATGTCATTACTATATTAATGAATATCCAAGTGGGAGCTGTTAGAGTTTATGGATATTAATTAATATTCGTATGTCCAGTTTCGAACACGAGACTTCGGGATTGCACACATTACGTATGAGTCTCAATGATTGAATAATTAATATAATGATTTATGATTAATTATTAAATCACAAATATTTATATGGTCGAACAAGGAAAAATGAGGGGGTTAAATGTCGATTTTTGAAACTTGAGGTGGTGTTGGACTCAAACTTGGAGAGCAAGTTTGGAGTGTATATAAACCCCTCACTAGCTTCAATGATCGAAGAATATATGAGATATCCCTAACCAATTAAAAAGTCAATCGATTCTCTTTTCCTTCTACACCCTGATGAGTGTGTAAATACTCATCATTTTATGCCCATTTTAGACCATAAAAACACTGAAAACGGCCAAATACACCAAATATTACTGCAGATATCCTTGGTTTGTGTTTTTATGTGTTTCAGGTACAAAAGGATCGAAAACAGGGCAAAAACGGACAAAACCAAGCACAAGATTGGAAAGTCGTCAAAAGCCGATGGCGGGAATGGAATTTACAAGTTTGGATCGCATTTAGGCTCCAATTGTCAAAAGTCAACCCTTGGAAAATCATTAATTGTCAAAATCAGTCCCTGAAAATAATTTTTAGAAATGACAAGAATGGTCCCTCAACTTTCAGATTTTACACATTTGGTCCCTAACATTAAACTAAATCCATTTCTAATCCTAATTCACTAACTACCACTTGGACTCAAAATTTAATCCAACACACAAACCCAAGCCCAACCTTAAAAGCCCACCACTCCCGTTTTTTAACTAATACCAGGTCAAACCCCGGTCAAACCCACCCTTATCCCTTCCAATACCATTTGCCCGCCAAATCCAATACCACCATTACCCTTTCCCCTGACAAAACCAAACAACATGTCCCCCCCCCCATACCCCTTTTTCTGAAACACGCTTCCCCCTACACTTAGCTTGTAAAACCCGCAAATTAACATAAGATGAAAAGACAAAAATACCCTCGAAATTAAAATTTTGAGAACCTACGAAAGATCACATAAGTAACATATGTATATTCTAAGCTTCCAATATTTAAGCAAATCAAAAACCTTATGTTATAAGTTGTACAAAAAAAAAAAAAAGAGAACCTATGTATGGTGTCGCCCTCCCCATGACCACAATTGAGTCCAAGTGCATGATTGCTAGAAACTTGGCAAGCCCATAATGTGATTTATTTATTCCCTAAATAAACCTAAATAAAAAACACGGCTCTTTTTTTTTTTTCCTAAACAACAAAAAAAAAAAAAAAAAAAAAAAAAAAAAAAAAAAAACCCTAAACCTCTCACAAACACAAAACATTCGGTCCTCTTTCTCTTGGCTGCTGTGTCGATCAAGAACCCACCAAGGAGGCTTCAATCTCGTTTTTGATTCGTGTTCATCATTAACAAGGTAACCTATAATCATAACAAAGATCCATTCAAAATTTGTGAATCAAAAACTAACCTAAAAATCGTGTTCTTGTGCCCTTGCTGCTGCTGTTCGACGCCAAAAGAAGAGAGGGGAAGAGGCAATTCGTGTGGTGTTTTGATTCTTGTTGTGTTCATGTTTCTTCGTGGTCTACAAGGGTATAGTATCACTTGTTCAATCCATGTTCTTGTTTTGTTTCATAATCGAAAATATGCACATAAAATACCACATGAAATCACAAATGAACAAAACCCTAAAATCGTATATATGAATCGGCTGCATATTTTTGTGGTGAAATGATTCGTTGTGATTATGTTAAATATGTTATATAATGACCTAAACATGTTATGGACTCAACCAAAATCGTTTGGAGTGAAAAACTAATGATTTGGATGGTAAAAAAACTCTAAAATGGATATGTTGCTGTGATAACTGATTATGAGTGGGATTTTTGGTCGACTTTAAACGGCTGTAACTTTATGATGGAATCGAGTTTTTGAGTGTTTTAAAAGCCTAAAACTAAGTTCATTGAAATAGCTACCTGTGAAAATTTAGTTTGTAATTTTTAGAGGCCTAGAAGGTTACTTTTTGATTTTTAGAAAATTATGTGTCTGATCGGATTTGTGAGTCTGGAAAATCAGTCCGGGTTTTTGATTTTTAATTTTCAAATCGTGTCGAGTTAGAAGGTTTCCTTTGAAATGGGTAATATATAAGATGTCTATTACTTCCTGGAATTTTTTTAGATTTTTGTGAATTTTTCTTAAAAGGTTTCTAACTAATAACTTTTCGTATAGTAAAATCAGTCAGAAATCTGGACGAGTTGGTTTAGGTGAATTTTAATTCATAGTTATGCTACTTAATAAAATCTGGAAAAATTTGGTAAAATACTTAAGACATTTGAGCATCTCTGGGAATTTTTGGGAATTTTATTACTGAGTTCTTGTACGATTTTTAATTTATTAAAAACCTAACAATTTCGTATATAAAACTGTGTGAAGTTATAAAAGGTTAAAAAGGTAATGAAAAGGTGTTTTGTGTTTGTTTTGTAAACGTAAGGGTTTAAACCGTCATTATTTTAAAACTAAGGTACCTAACTTGTGAACACCGTAACTTCATGGTAATTACATTTTTCACCCTAACTTATGAGAATTACATATTAATCCTTAAAGTTGTGATAATTACATAAAACCCTAAATTTGGTAAAAGACATTATGAATCTTGAACTATGAATATGATCATTTGGTAATACTTTGAATTGGCATATGAGAATGATATAACTTAAGGTTATCTAATATGAAATGAGAACAAACATGAAACCTTTCGATGATATGAAACTTAAGAGAACTTATGATTATTTGTAGATCGGTTGAAGAAGGAGTGATCTCCTATTTGATTTGACTTTCATTTCTTTTGCTTGCGTATTCGTTAAGGTACGGATATTCTGTCTTACTCTAAGACACTTTGCTTCGTACATTTATGCTTTCCCTTTTCAGTAGGGATATTTCTTATGATCCGATAACTGCTATGATTCCCTTTTGTTTGATTCTTGGCTTTCATTGTATGATTGCCATTCTTATGTGATTCATTCTGACATTTGTTTAAATGTCTCTGCTATGATATGATTATGTGTTGCCATGATTTGTTGAGATACACTTTCGTTTCTCTTGCTATGCTTTGACTTTGATTATGATTTGGTATGATATGATAGATCTGTGCCTGAGCTTAACTAGTTCTGGAGGTACCAGGACCATGTCTAGGATGGCACCCTAGGCATGACACTCCCGTAGAGGTGTGATAGATCTACGACGTTCCCCCTTATGTGTATGTATTATTTGTGATCACTATTGGCCATTTATGCGTGTGTGTGACCAGTCTAGTACTGGCATACATACTTTTGATGGGAGCGTATGGATGCATCCTAGGATTTATGTGTATGTATGATTATGGTGACCAGGTGGTGTGTGCCTTGCACCCCTTCTCACACTTTTGGATTAGTACTTAGAGGTCTCCCCTCTTCGTACACTGATATGATATGATACGATATGATATGATATGATATGATATGATTTGACGGATTTTTGTATGGAGTTCTTATGGCACATCCTTATATGACATTTCCTTATTTCCATTTCGTTCTTATATTCAGTTCTTATTCAGTTCTCATGCACTCTTATCTTTTGGTATGCTTTGATTCGTATGATTATGCTTTCGTATCTTTCATTCCTTCGTTGCTTATGCTTATTTACCTTATGATTTGTTATTCGTATATATCCGTTCACTGGGCTTTTTAAGCTCAGCCGCATTTCTTTTCCTGCGGCAGGTTTTAGTAGGAAGCTGGGTATGAGTGAAGATTATCTTTGACTTATAAGCCATTTCGGAATAGAGATGATTAGAAGAGACGATATTTGGACTTAGTAATTATTGTAATTCATTTGTAACCCTTGTAGTTTCAGATTTTCTCTTTGTAACCTTTGAAATTCGTTTTGTATTATTTAGTCATATGCTTATGTGTGCTTTGATACGTCACCATAACGTGATACTTCTACCCTTATCGGGTTGGGGTGTTACATAGCTTCTTCACATGTGTTCCCCACGTGCAAAAACCAGGCTACAATACCAAATCCCACTAACCAAGTTTTCCCGCCAAAAGTGGAAAGGGGCGATTGAGATTGTTTGAAGCTAATCTTACGGCTGGGATTTGAGGAGGGAGTCCACAGAAGACCTTTGAGTGATATAAAAGCCTCTCCACACTTACAGAAGAAAAGAGTTAGATTTTAGTTTAATAGTTAGTAGTTAAATTTTAGGAGTAGTGTAATGTAGAATTTAAAATCGAAATTAGATAAGCTTATTGTTTACCTTAAATTCAGTCCATTGTAATCTTAATTTCATTTTCAGTTTAAGTTCTTAAGCACTGTACTTTTTCTGTTGTAATTCGAGTTCAAGGTTAATTCAGTGATTAAAATCTGTTGTTGTCTAAAGTTTTAAAAGCTCTTCTTTCCTCTGTAATAAGCTAACATAAGCCTGTGACAACTTGTGTTAGTTTATTGTTGCTTACTCAGTTAAATTTCCAAAATTTTCCAAAAAGTCAAAAAGTAAACTATAAAGTCAAATTTGCTTATTGCTTATTCTAATGCTTCTTTTCAGTTTAATTTCACTTAGTCATGCTTAATTATGTTAGTTTAACATTCTAGTTGCTTAAGCTTAGCTTCATGTGGCCTTATTCAGTTCAATAACCATAGCAGCCCTGCACAAAGCAGTGTTTGGCATTAGTGGTCAAACGGGTAAAAACCAGTCATCACTGTTCATGTGCCACTTGGCAACTTTTCATCTAGCTTAATGTTGCTTAAATAAACTATTTATAAGCTGTCTTTAGTTAATTTGTGGCATTTTGAAGTTTTCAATGGATTAGTATAGGATTTAGGTCTGCACTATGTTAATAAGCTTCTTATAAGCTCAAGTTTAATCAGCCCTGGTTTGTAGTATTTTTATGCTCCTTTTAGGTTGTTGAGTTGATTTTCAAAGGATAGTTTCATGTAATTGGAGTTTGATGCAGTTTTCACCTCAGCTCAGTGTATCAGTAGCCATGTGCAGGCCTGCTATTGCCTTTCAAGGTAATTTCAAGTGTTCTATGGTGATCATTAGGACTTAATCTCGTAGTTATAGATAGTTTGGTACTTTGGTATATGTTGTTTGCTTAATTTCAGTTCCTACCTCATTTGCTTATAGCTTGTTAGCTTTTCTTTTAGCTTAAAACCACCCCAGTTAGCCTAGTTCAGCCCTGCACATATACAGCCCCACTTAGCTTATTTCTTATTCAGTGCTTTATAGCTTATTGTTTCTGCTTTTGCTAATTTCTTTTGTTGAATTCAGATTGCTTTTAGATTTTATAGCTTTTTCTAGTTCTACTCTAGCTTAAATTAGTCTCTTAGCTTATATAACCTTAGCTTTAGTTCAAGTTTTTCTAAATACCAACTGGTCTGAGTAGAACTGCTTATTTTGGCTTAATTGTAGTTTTGAAAAATAGTTTTAGTTTTAAAAAAGTTCTTATCTTTTAGTGCTTAAGTAGTTTTATTAAAGAAAAAAAAAAAATCAAGCAAAAAAGAAGAGGACAGGTTCGAACCTGTGACCTCTTGCCTTCCCAAGCCCCACACACCCACTCAGATAACCAACTGCCCTTGGGACTTTGTTGGTTATCCTTTGCAATTCTTTTTATTTAACTTAGTTTTGTTTTCTATTGCTTATTTAGTTTTATTTTCTATTGCTTATTTTCCTCTTTGGCTTATTTACTGCTTATCCGAATAAGCAGTTGGTCCCAACTTATTTTTCCTAGGTTCAGATTTACTCTTTAGACTTTCCTGTATTTTTCCGTAATTTTTAGTTTCCATTTAGTATTTTTAATTAACTTTTCTTTTTAATATTGTTTTTAATTCATAATAAATTAAATAAAAGTCAAAAAAATATAATTCTTTTTTTTCAAAATTTTCTTTTATCATTTAGGTCGTAGGAAAAATAAATTGGTACCCGTAGAGTTAATATTTCTCCATTTTGACGTTTAGGCTCGGTTTTCCCGGTTTAAACGTGTGTTTTCAGTTTTCTTTACGTTTTTAGCCTCGAGTACTTTAGATTATCGTTTTTCCTACCTTTCTAGTCATTTTTAATTCATGTTCACTTATTTTAGCATAAAAACCCAAAACCTCTTTATTTTCACCATTCAAACACGCAATCACGAACCGAATCACGAATTCCATTCACGCCTTCGTTGGGAAAACGACCCGGGGGTACACATACTTCACTTGTGTTTCCTTGGAAAGAAAAAAAAAAACGTGTTGATTCCATCGAATCAATTTTTGGCGCCGCTTCCGGGGAAGGTTGAAGCGAATTTTTAAATTCTCGTTTGTCGTTGCGTCTCTTGAAGACCCTTCCTCGTGAAGTTATCATTTTCTTCGTAAATATTTTCTTATAAAAAACCCAAAAAGATTTTCATTTTCAAATTTATTTTCTTTTTTCCCTTTGTGTTTTTCAAAATGTTTCTAAAAATCCAAAAATATTCTTCTTATCCCTTCTATTCGTTTAATTCTTTTTCTCACCCTCTATCCGTTTAATTCTTTTTATGTCTTCATCTTACCATTATGGTTGTGAATGGTGTAGGGGACCTCCAAATGGTGGAAATTGCCCCGGTTGTAGCATTGTAAATTCGGGAAACGGGTTTGTCTATGACCAAAATCCCTACAATGAAACAACCAATTTCCTTAACCAACCTCCACACCATGAGATGAAAACATATTCTTCTGAATATTGTGGAAGTTTTCCTCATCCGGAATTTGATTGTCGAACGGGAGACATGCTTGTCTATGAGCACGACCCTTATAACAATCAGACATCATCCGGATTTGACCCACCTTCACAATACACAACCCCTCACCACCTTCTTCAAAGCGAGTTAACTAGAGTTGAATTGATTTCTAAAATGATTATTGCTCAAAATCAACTCAACATGAACTTTCAAACTGAAATAAACGGTCTTAAGGAGATGGTTCTTAGAAAACAAAATCCTCCTATTGACTTATATTACTCAGAAGAGAGTGATGAGGAGGGAGAAGAGAACCCAAAGATCAATCCACTTGTTGAAAACCCTTCAGATACCTTTTTAATGGGGGACAAGGAAGTCGAAATCAATCCTCTTGAGGAAATTGATGACCTTGTTCCAATCCCAATGGTATCCGAGGAACCTTGTGATCTTCCTGATTCTACTTCTCACACATTCGATATGACTATCACAAATCCTTTGTTTGATTTTGATTCTGAATTTACTCTAATTTCAGACAATCAAATTTTTGGAAGTGATGAGTCAGATACGGAGACAATAATGGACGAAGTGCAAATTTCTAGCACACAAAGTACAGCACATGTCCCACCTCCGTATATCCTTCCAGAGCCCAAGCTCAAAAACGTGCTTCATGAGAATCATATCATATCTCCACCAGAGTATGAGTACTATGATTTTGAGGAAGATCATGACCCGGGGGGAGATGTACTCTATCATAAGAGTTTGCTTGTCGATGATATCATCCCGACCCTCCCTCCCGAGGTTTTTGTTGATGAAGAATGGATTCCCATTCTGATAATGATCTTTCTCCCCTTCTTCACCTATACGGTGACTTGTCCTCTCCTTCTCTCATTTGGGAATGAGGACAAAGTTTTTGACCCCGGCATCTTAATTTATCATTCTTTTGAGCCGGATGTATCTCATCGGAGTGGAACTTTCAAGTACTTCAATGTTTATCCAAACATCTTGAATGAAAGTCCGATGGAGATTTTCTCTTCCACATGCTTCCCCAAGAACAAATGAATTCGGGGTCGAGTCAAGCTAGTGACTCGGTTAACAAAAACATTAGCACCACATGGGTGACAACCCATGCTTCTGACTTCTTTCTATTTTCTGACACTAAGTGTGGGGGGATTCCTCTATTGTGCTTTGTTTTGTGTGTTGTTTGCTCTTGTTTGCAGGTTTCCCTTAGATCGTGATGATTGATGCGCCTGTTTTCAATCCAGCCGCCCAATATCCGATCTTTTTGCTAATGATTATCTAGGGATATCTTTTTAATCCTGTTTGTGAAAAATAGAGATTTTTGTTCCACACTTGGCTATTAGTATTACCTTTTTACGTTCTAAGCGTCGGCATAATAGCCGGTACTTTGAATATTGAGGGCAATATTCAATTCTAAGTGTGGGGGGGAATTCTCGCGAATTTTGTCACATGTGTACCTTCTAGTGCCCTAGTACCCCCGTTTTGACCCAAAATTTTAAAATTTTTGTAGTTAAAAAAAAAATGTCATCAATAAAAATGTTTAGTCTTGATTAGGTTAGAACAAGGGGAATCCTGACTCTGCCAGAGTGTTGATCTGGCTGCTTCCTTAACGGTTAGACTAAGGTTTTACGATTTGTGTAAATGAAAATGCTAAGCGTAGAATAGTTGGTTTTCTTTAGAGCTTATACAAGTAATCTATGGCTTTTCATCCCAGAAGATGACTAATCTGACTTAATAAGTGCTTATTTTCAAACATTTGAACATACAAAATCATTTTTTCATACGATTTTGAAAAATACTAGTTCAAGGCTTTATTTAAACTTCGGAACAAGCATATGTCAGAATAATGCAAAATGAAAGTGAGACGTTGCTTGAAAGTTGCAAAAAGTTAAGTAATAAATAAATGTGCTAAAAAGCTAAGGTTCAAGATCGGCCCTTGGATCCTTATTTCCGGAAGGCGTTTAGGTCTTGGCTACCCTCTTACACCGGCCCTTGGACCCTTAATTCTGAAAGGCGTTAAGGTCTTGGAACTCTCCGTTGTAACGGCCCTTGGATCATTTATTCCAGGAAGGTGTAAGGTCTTGGTTCCCGTGAAACTCCGTTAGTTTATGTTGCACAAGTAAAAAAAAAAAAAAAAAATGATGATGAAAAAAAAATGAAAAGAAAAAATAAAATAAAATGGAATGATATTGCAAAATGCAAAAATGGAATGATATTGCAAAATGCAATAAGTTTTGATGTGTTTTGAAACTTGCTTGTTGTGAATTTTAAATCCATCTTTCAACTAGTATTAGTCAAAACCTTATAAAAACGTCGATTTTTGTGATCAAAATTTTGAAAATCAAGCACATTCACTTAACTTGAATAAATTGTGGGAGTGAAAAGTTAAGTCTCGGCTTACATAGATTATTAGTATAAGTAGTGTTAGCATTTTACAAAAACATTTGCACATTGAGTTTAAGCTTAGTTGGGAGTATAAAAAGAGGATGACGATTACAATTCCCTGGAGACACCCATTTTGTGTGAATCCCGTTCCATGATACCATTTTTGAAAATCAAGCATTTAATTTATTTTAGTTCTAATTTAAATTTCTTGCATTTTAATAAAAAATCGAAACGGGGTATACTTGGTATTCTTTTGATCCTATCATTACTTCATATGATCGGATTGCTAGGGACTAGCAATAACTTAGTGTGGGGGATTGATGAGTGTGTAAATACTCATCATTTTATGCCCATTTTAGACCATAAAAACACTGAAAACGGCCAAATACACCAAATATTACTGCAGATATCCTTGGTTTGTGTTTTTATGTGTTTCAGGTACAAAAGGATCGAAAACAGGGCAAAAACGGACAAAACCAAGCACAAGATTGGAAAGTCGTCAAAAGCCGATGCCGGGAATGGAATTTACAAGTTTGGATCGCATTTAGGCTCCAATTGTCAAAAGTCAACCCTTGGAAAATCATTAATTGTCAAAATCAGTCCCTGAAAATAATTTTTAGAAATGACAAGAATGGTCCCTCAACTTTCAGATTTTACACATTTGGTCCCTAACATTAAACTAAATCCATTTCTAATCCTAATTCACTAACTACCACTTGGACTCAAAATTTAATCCAACACACAAACCCAAGCCCAACCTTAAAAGCCCACCACTCCCGTTTTTTAACTAATACCAGGTCAAACCCCGGTCAAACCCACCCTTATCCCTTCCAATACCATTTGCCCGCCAAATCCAATACCACCATTACCCTCTCCCTTGACAAAACCAGACAACATGTTCCCCCCCCCAATACCCCTTTTTCTGAAACACGCTTCCCCTACACTTAGCTTCTTCACATGTGTTCCCCACGTGCAAAAACCAGGCTACAATACCAAATCCCACTAACCAAGTTTTCCCGCCAAAAGTGGAAAGGGGCGATTGAGATTGTTTGAAGCTAATCTTACGGCTGGGATTTGAGGAGGGAGTCCACAGAAGACCTTTGAGTGATATAAAAGCCTCTCCACACTTACAGAAGAAAAGAGTTAGATTTTAGTTTAATAGTTAGTAGTTAAATTTTAGGAGTAGTGTAATGTAGAATTTAAAATCGAAATTAGATAAGCTTATTGTTTACCTTAAATTCAGTCCATTGTAATCTTAATTTCATTTTCAGTTTAAGTTCTTAAGCACTGTACTTTTTCTGTTGTAATTCGAGTTCAAGGTTAATTCAGTGATTAAAATTTGTTGTTGTCTAAAGTTTTAAAAGCTCTTCTTTCCTCTGTAATAAGCTAACATAAGCCTGTGACAACTTGTGTTAGTTTATTGTTGCTTACTCAGTTAAATTTCCAAAATTTTCCAAAAAGTCAAAAAGTAAACTATAAAGTCAAATTTGCTTATTGCTTATTCTAATGTTTCTTTTCAGTTTAATTTCACTTAGTCATGCTTAATTATGTTAGTTTAACATTCTAGTTGCTTAATCTTAGCTTCATGTGGCCTTATTCAGTTCAATAACCATAGCAGCCCTGCACAAAGCAGTGTTTGGCATTAGTGGTCAAACGGGTAAAAACCAGTCATCACTGTTCATGTGCCACTTGGCAACTTTTCATCTAGCTTAATGTTGCTTAAATAAACTGTTTATAAGCTGTCTTTAGTTAATTTGTGGCATTTTGAAGTTTTCAATGGATTAGTATAGGATTTAGGTCTGCACTATGTTAATAAGCTTCTTATAAGCTCAAGTTTAATCAGCCCTGGTTTGTAGTATTTTTATGCTCCTTTTAGGTTGTTGAGTTGATTTTCAAAGGATAGTTTCATGTGATTGGAGTTTGATGCAGTTTTCACCTCAGCTCAGTGTATCAGTAGCCATGTGCAGGCCTGCTATTGCCTTTCAAGGTAATTTCAAGTGTTCTATGGTGATCATTAGGACTTAATCTCGTAGTTATAGATAGTTTGGTACTTTGGTATATGTTGTTTGCTTAATTTCAGTTCCTACCTCATTTGCTTATAGCTTGTTAGCTTTTCTTTTAGCTTAAAACCACCCCAGTTAGCCTAGTTCAGCCCTGCACATATACAGCCCCACTTAGCTTATTTCTTATTCAGTGCTTTATAGCTTATTGTTTCTGCTTTTGCTAATTTCTTTTGTTGAATTCAGATTGCTTTTAGATTTTATAGCTTTTTCTAGTTCTACTCTAGCTTAAATTAGTCTCTTAGCTTATATAACCTTAGCTTTAGTTCAAGTTTTTCTAAATACCAACTGGTCTGAGTAGAACTGCTTATTTTGGCTTAATTGTAGTTTTGAAAAATAGTTTTAGTTTTAAAAAAGTTCTTATCTTTTAGTGCTTAAGTAGTTTTATTAAGAAAAGAAAAAAAAATCAAGCAAAAAGGAAGAGGACAGGTTCGAACCTGTGACCTCTTGCCTTCCCAAGCCCCACACACCCACTCAGATAACCAACTGCCCTTGGGACTTTGTTGGTTATCCTTTGCACTTCTTTTTATTTAACTTAGTTTTGTTTTCTATTGCTTATTTAGTTTTGTTTTCTATTGCTTATTTTCCTCTTTGGCTTATTTACTGCTTATCCGAATAAGCAGTTGGTCCCAACTTATTTTTCCTAGGTTCAGATTTACCCTTTAGACTTTCCTGTATTTTTCCGTAATTTTTAGTTTCCATTTAGTATTTTTAATTAACTTTTCTTTTTAATATTGTTTTTAATTCATAATAAATTAAATAAAAGTCAAAAAAATATAATTCTTTTTTTCAAAATTTTCTTTTATCATTTAGGTCGTAGGAAAAATAAATTGTTACCCGTAGAGTTAATATTTCTCCATTTTGACGTTTAGGCTCGGTTTTCCCGGTTCAACTCAGTTTTCTTTACGTTTTTAGCCTCGACTACTTTAGATTATCGTTTTTCCTACCTTTCTAGTCATTTTTAATTCATGTTCACTTATTTTAGCATAAAAACCCAAAACCTCTTTATTTTCACCATTCAAACACGCAATCACGAACCGAATCACGAATTTCGTTCACGCCTTCGTTGGGAAAACGACCCGGGGGTACACATACTTCACTTGTGTTTCCTTGGAAAGAAAAAAAAAACGTGTTGATTCCATCGATTCTCTTTTCCTTCTACACCCACTGACATAGAAACATATACAGTAAAAGAGTAATGATATGCATGTGCATGTATATTATATTCGTATACTTTGCATGCATGTGCATGAATATTAATTCACTATTTATTTTCTTGTTGACGTACTGTTGTGCATCTCTTGGGATTCGATCATGTATTATCAAGAACATCAAACCCTAGTTGTTGTGATGTTTTATTTGTGATACATGAACCTAGCTTTTCACATAGAGACGCTAGTAATACGTGTGTACAAGAACGGAGTACAAGCTTCTTTTAGCTTGTTGTTACTTACCCTATTCGACTACATAGTAGACGATCCCCATTAAACCCTAATTAGGGTTTATACCTTGTTCTTGGAGTGCGCAATTCCTTGTTCTTGCTAGGAATCAAAAAGGTACGCATCACTTTTAATTTAGTTAATTAATTACATGTTTTGTAGATCTTGTTTTTCCGCTGCGTATGCTTTGATGTTATGTTGATTATGTTTATGTGTTTATAGTTTTATGATTCACATATTCCAACAATGGTAACCATAATGATTGTGGTCAACTCCTACTACATCAGCGTCACCTCGGATTTCTCTTCAATACTACCCTAATCACAATTTGCTAATAAGCAGGGACAGAACCAGGGGTTCCCGTGAGTGCCCGGGACCCCTATGGATTTTTTTAATATAGTGTTAATTTTTGAAAAAAAACATCAATTTTTCCTAAATGCATCTTAAATGCACCCGGTCCATCCAAATGTGTGTCTATATTACGGTTCCAAAAAAACAATGCACCCAGTAATATTTGATCATGGTTTCGTCCCTGCTAATAAGACGACCGCAACCACAACTATAACTTTGAAAAGGTTGAGGGTGATGCGGCCACCATCGGTTGAGCTAGTGGGAGAACCGGTTGGCTTACTCACTCAGTTGGCAAGAAAAGTTTGACATTAGCATCGGCCTAAGTTGTGTATATGAAATTGAATATTTGATATCTATGTGGTGGAGAAAAAGAAGGAAAACGGGTTTACCGGAATGAGACACAAAAGATGCCTCTCCCCACTGCTATAGGCCTATTTTTTTGTATCCATATCTTGATTACTATAATTATCAACCAAACACATGTATGACCACTTTGGTTAAGACAACAAAATAATCCAATTAAAGTTGATGGAAAATGACAATATGACAAGCATAAATAAGTACAGTAAGTTACATTAATTGTCTTCTTCGTCAATTATTTTTGTTTGAAGTTACATACGATTGAATATACCGTGACACCTGCCCAAAGACCCAGAGCCCGGCCCTCATCTTTGTGATGATGTGTAACTGTGTAAGTGTACATTTATTTAAAAACAACTCAAATAATGTTTTTACGACAAATGAAAATGAAAAGATAGAAAAAAAATTATTTATCTATTAAAAAAAAAAAAAAAAAAAAAAAAAAAAAAAAAAAAAAGGTAACGTGAGTGGATCCGTTGAGAATTCAACCATAAACCTTAAAATAATTTGTACTTCCCTTCCTCATTACAGACCACCTCACCTCACAAGACTAAATTGCTTACGTACTATATGCTTGTTGAAATGCCGAAGGATGAAAAGAACAATATATCTCATCGCGGAAGAGCTCTTGCACTAGTAAAATCTCACTTTGCTGAGGCTGGGTATGTATTTGACACATATATAAGATAGAATATTATTTCTAAACATAAGAACTTGGTTACAAAAACAGAAGTTTTTTTTTTTTTTTTTTTTTTATAATGTTTACCACTTCTACTACGGTAGTACTCTAATGTGAGCCAGGTTTTTTGATTTATTAGTCTACTTTCTTGTTTGTGTGACAATTGCAGTATCCTACACTGCAAGTAGTTTAGTTCAAGCATTTTACTTGTTAAACCTACTTTATTTAGGCAATCTTTGTGTGACTAAGTTACCCTACCCTTTATGAAACACCAAAGTTTGATTAGGTGAACCGCAATCAATAGAGACATTACATGAAGGGCCACACTTTTTGTTGGAATTTGAAAACCATGACAATCATATAATTCAATAACACAAAGTACACAAGTATGCGGAAGCGTGTAAACAATAACATATAACACATAATTATTAACTTAAACATAAATAGAAAACGTACCCGATGCACTTCAATAAATCTTGATTATGATTTAAACTAGATCAATGATAAACCCCTTACCGTTTTGTTTATCGATCTCTTGATAACAACAATAGTGTGTTGTTACCTCGTTCTTGTACACACAAATTAAACCGTATTAAGGTTATGCAAGTAAAACACAAGATTTATTTTTGATTCACAAAAATCGATCCTATAACCCTTGGAGAAGGGTGTACGATCGACAACCACAAGGAAAAGAAGAAGAAAACTTTTAGGGTTTAATGTGTGTTCAAGAGTTATGAAAACCAAGACCCCTTGTGTTTGTATATATACTAGTTTAGAAACTTGGAGCAAAAGCAAAGGGTTGGGTCGAACCAAACCCATGGCCGGTCGATCCATAACCCAAAGGAGGGTTCTAGATCTTTTTCCTTGTTTCCTAATTACATACAAACACTTCTTTCCTTATTTGCGTTTAACGGTCGTTAGTCATTTAACGGAAAACACTAACGGTCGTTAAGTTCTTGTGTTAATAATAAATATATAAAATACATTTATTATTATTCCTTAATACTCATTTGTAATGTGTGCAATCCCGAGGTCTCGGGTTCGATACTAGACATTTACATATTAATTGTTAACCACATTTCAACAACTCCCACTTGGTTAATTATTAATAGCAAAATGACATTGGTTGGCGTCTTGCAACACTCCAATGCCCCTAGTCTGACTCGAGCTAGATTTCTTGGAAAATCTTTAATGATTCATCATTATTATTATCCTTTTGTTACTAATACTGTATTAATAAAGAAATGGATCTAAGTCACTCTTTATTAATGTTTCTGTTTCTCGTTGTAAATGATTGAACAAAATTACCAAAACATCTGAATGAATTCCAAATAGACTTTGGGCGTGGCCACGCAAACATTTTGTCAAACCTACGAGGGGCCCAGCAGTATTATACTTCAAAACAAAATTTTGAAGTAACAAATTCTTTCTTGACTACAAGAATAACCCATGGACTTTGCAACACTTCTGAAAACAATCCTTATAACTTCCAGTTACGGTAAGCGGTAGATTGCTTTACAAAAATGCACTACATCCATGACTCTTATCTGGTATCTCAAGTCTGAGGATAACTATTTCATGAATTACTTGATGACAAGATCCATAAGTAATCTCATGCTTAGTTGGGATAAGTCCTATATTCTACTCATAGAATATCATGTGGATTTGGTATGACTACGCATCAATATACTTTCAAGTATATTCTCACCAACATTCACATTTGTCTTAATTTAATGACATTCCCATATCATTAACCGACAATGGACATTTTTAGAATAATAAAATTATTCAAGGATATAAACATGCAAAAACAGGATATATGTATATTTCAACAAGACAATATAAATAAACATAACCAATATTTTATTTCATAAAATCAATGATTGTCTATTACATCCTTTATCCAAATACTAATCACAAATGGGCATGAAACTTTCAGCCTTACGAAGACCTATTCCTTCAGCTAACTTATAAAGCTTAGTGTCAGGAAGAGCTTTCGTCAATTGATCTGCCAAGTTATCATCTGTGTGAACTTTGAGTACTTCGATCTGCCCAATCTCTATTTGCTCTCGCACATAGTGATATTTGATCGGATAATGTCTGGTGCCTTTCATGATTCCAGGTTCATTGGCAAATGTAATTGCAGCTGAATTGTCACAATACATTTTTATAGGTTGTCGAATCGAAGGCATAACTCCAAGCCTTGATACAAACTTCCTAATCCAGACGGCTTCCATTGCAGCATCTGATGCAGCTATGTACTCACTTTCTGCTGCAGACATCGCTAATGTACTCTGCTTCTTGCTCCTCCAATCCACAGCTCCTCCATTAATGACAAAGACGTATCCAGTCTGAGACTTCATATCATCCTTATCACTTTTCCATGAAGCATCGCAGTAACCTGTAACATCAAGTTCTACTTGTGGATCACCCCCATAAACTAAGAACAAATCTTTAGTAGCCCTAAGGTACTTAAGAATATTCTTAACAGCAGTCCAGTGAGCTTCACCGGTATTCTGCTGATATCGACTGGTTAAGTTCTGAGCAAACGCCACATCTGGCCTTGTGCTTTTAACCGCATACATAATAGATCCCACAGCCGAAGCATAAGGAACTTTTGACATGCGTTTCACCTCTTCAGGTGTTGAAGCACAAACTTTCTTGCTCAAGCCATGTTGTTCTTGCATCGGCAAATATCCCTTCTTGGAATCTTGCATATTGAATCTCTTCAATATTTTATCGATGTAAGCACTTTGGCTTAATCCAATTAATCACCGAGATCTATCTCTATATATCTTAATTCCCAGAATTAAAGCAGCTTCCCCTAAATCTTTCATAGAAAAACACTTTCCAAGATATGCCTTGACTTCATGCAGACTTGGAATGTCTTTCCCCATGATCAATATGTCATCGACATATAATATAAGGAAAATTACTTCACTCCCACTAACTTTGTGGTATACACATGGCTCATCAAGATTTTGAGTAAAACCAAACTTTTTTATTTCACTATCAAACCTCTTGTTCCATTGTCGTGATGCTTGCTTCAATCCATAAATGGATCTTTGAAGTTTGAATACACGATTTGGAAACTTTGGATTCACAAACCCCTCAGGCTGCGCCATATAGATGTCTTCATCCAGGCGACCATTTAAGAAGGCGGTTTTGACATCCATTTGCCAAATCTCATAGTCATAGTATGCAGCTATGGCTATGAGAATCCTAATAGCCCTAATGTCAGCTACAGGAGAAAAGGTCTCCTCGTAGTCAACACCATACGTTTGAGTAAAGCCTTTAGCTACCAAACGGGCTTTATAGGTGTGTACATTGCCATCCATGTCAGTCTTCTTCTTGAAGAGCCACTTACTCCCAACTACCTTGGCATTAGGAGGAAGGTCTACTTCAATCCAGACTTCATTGTCTCTCATGGATTGCATCTCCCCATTCATAGCAACTAACCATTTTTCCTTTTCAGGACTATTAATGGCAGCTTTATAACTAGGCGGTTCATCAAGATCCCCTTGTATATATTCCTCACACTCTACGTTAAGACATAGACGTTCAGGAGCTTTTACAGTCCTTACGGATCTGCGAATGGGAGCCACTTCAACTTCTGGTGGAGGACCCAGACTTTCAGGTTCTTCAGGAAGTTGGTTAGTGTTTTCAGAAGGTAATGCATCATCTTGATCTTCTTCAAGATCATATATCCTCCCACTTAATTCTTGAGATATGAGATCCTTTTCTAAGAAATCTCCATACCTTGCAACGAATACTTTGTTCTCAGGAGGATAATAAAAGTAGTAACCCATTGTTTCCTTTGGGTATCCTACGAAGATACATTTTACAGATCTTTGTTGGAGCTTGTCGCCCGAGTCACGTTTAACGTACGCCTCGCAACCCCAGACCTTTAGATAAGACAAGTTAGGAGCATTTCCAGTCCATAACTCATATGGTGTCTTATCAACCTTCTTTGTGGGAACCATATTAAGAATGCGAACAGCAGACTCCAAGGCATAATCCCAGAATGAGAAGGGAAGAGTTGTTAGATTAAACATAGATCGTATCATGTCTTGCAATGTACGATTTCTTCTCTCAGATACACCATTTTGTTGTGGTGTATATGGAGAAGTAAGGTGCTGGACAATTCCTTCCTTAGCTAGATAATCCACAAACTCTTGACTCAGGTATTCACCACCTCTATCGGATCGAAGAGCTTTAATCTTCTTTCCAAGTTGCAACTCTACTTCAGCTTTAAACACTTTGAATGTTTCAAACACCTCATGTTTATGTTTAAGTAAATAAACATAACCATAACAGCTGAAATCATCCGTAAATGTTAAGAAGTAGCTAGCACCTCTCCTTGACACATGTCTAAGTGGTCCACACACATCTGTATGAATAAGACCAAGTAGATCATTAGCCCTTTCAATCCTATTATTAAAGGGTTTCTTTGTCATCTTCCCACTAATACAAGACTCGCATTTATCAAATGATTCATCATTGATCTTTTCTAAAAGCCCATCATGTTGCAGCTTTTTCATGCGATCCTTGCTTATGTGAGCAAGTCGACAATGCCAAAGATAAGACGAATCCAGACTTTTCTTGATTCTCTTATTGTTGATGCTATACATCGAATTATTTTTAACACAAGCATTACCATTATCATTCATATCAAGTTCAAAAATACCATTCACAGCAATAGCATTAAAATAAAATACACCATTTAAAGAAACAGAAATTCCATTGCTATTAATAGTATGTTCAAAACCAAGGTTAAACAAACATGAAAATGAAATAACACCTCTAACAATTGACGGTGCATAATGACAATTATTTAAAGATAGTACTAAGCCCGAAGGCAACACTAAATCAAATATGCCTATAGCTTCAACTGCTGCATGTGCTCCATTACCCACGTACAAGAATTGTTGTCCATAGGCCAGCTTTCTCTCAACTCTAAACCCCTGCATAGTATTGCAAATATGAATACCACATCCCGTATCATATACCCAGGAATTTAACTTACGAGTTAGAGTAAATAATTCGATCATAAAGAACGCACCTAAAGAGCTGGGTTTACCAGCTTCTCTCTTTTGCTTCTTCTGTCGCAAGTCATTGATGTAGAGTGGACAGTTCCTCTTCCAGTGCCCTACTTCATGACAGTGGTGACAAGCCTGATCCTTCTTTCCTGGAGGACTCACCTTGTTCTTCTTGGGCTGGTGTTGATTCACCTTAGGATTTGGTTGATAGGCCATGACCTGCTTGCCTTTATCACCTTTACCCTTACCCTTGTTCACACGCGATTTTTTCTGGATCCTACCTCCTTGAATTGCCAACACTTGCGGAGTAGGAGCCTTGCCCTTAGGTGGTAAGTGTTTCTCGTAGTCAACAAGCAATGCGAGTAACTCAGAAACTGTCTTCCCCGAGCAATGCATGTTGAAGTTCTGTACAAAACCAGCAAAATCCTTGTTAAGGGACCTGTTGATTAGGTTAACTTGAACATTCTCGGGATAACCAAATCCGACTCTATGAAGTTAATCAAAGAAATCTCTCATCTCATTCACATAGTCTTCAACTGGTTTACCATCACCATGTTTGCAGCTGTGTAGTTTGTCAAGGGACTCATACATTTCAATTTCAGGAGTCTTTTCATAAGACTTCTTGAGTACCTCGAGCATGTCATATGGAAAGTAATACTCAAACTTCTTTTGCATCACAGGATCCATACTTTGAAGCATTAAGCACCCAATCTCATTTTACTTAGCATACTCAGCTCTCCATGCTGCTTTGACCTCTTCAGAAGCAGTCGCAACAGGCTCATCAGGGCAAGGAGTATTCAAGTAATTGAGCTTACCAGTCACCCTCAAAACAATTCTGAGCGATCTGTGCCAATCATTGAAATTTTTCCCAGTCAATTTGGCTCTTTCAAGATGACTCTTGAAAGCAGCGTACACGGAGTTATCGGGTTGATCCATTCTACAGAAAATAGAAAAGTTCAAACATTAGTATTTTCGATAATACTTATTCTCAAGAAAATATAATACCCATGGATATATTCATATAACCAACTTCATTTTCTTGAAAATCTAGGATCCAACTTTACATAGTTCCACTACATCAGTTGATCTGCTAGTAGTGGAAGTACAAAAGATGGTAATCTGTCGTACAATAATTGGCAAACAAGTTTTCCAATTCCTAGATAATTTATGGGATTTACAACATATTGATTCATCAATATGTCACGTAAGCATGTTTTATCCCATCTCATGCCTTAAGCTCTAGGTCTCACGCATCAGCTTAATTAAGTTGTCTAACTTAGAAACTGCAAATTCATCCATGTGTGGTCTCACGCACACTTGGAAATTTACCTTGTCATTAATTTTGGTCCAGGTCTCACGCATACCCAAAATTAACTCCAAGTGTTCCTTATAGTTAGATGGCACGTAACTTAAATTTTAGGGTATTTAGTTTTTGATGTAACAAAAACATGTACAAAGATGCATGCACTCATCTTTGTATCATTAGTTTTCAAAACAATTTTTATTTACCATTTAGTTAAGAGTAAACCAAAAAACTATTTACTTGAGGTATTGGGTTCACCAATTAAAGAAGTACCAACAATTATCGCCCATATATCCTACTACTTACATGTTATTCGGATATTTGCCACAAAAGTGGCGCGTGAAATTGAGGTAAATCACCCTTAAGATGATAGTGTACGTAAATAGTGATATAGGTAAGTCGCAGTTGACGCACAAGTGGGCCCGGAGAGCCGGTAGGAGCGAATCTCTTAAAAAACCCCTCTCCAGATAAACCCACCACACAGTTTGTCAACTTTGGTCCGCCTTTCACACACTATTGTACAAAAACATCAATCAAGCAAAAGTTTATGATCTTAGTCTTAAAAAATAAGTGACAAAGTTTAGATCTTGCTAGTCTCGCCTGGGAGCAAATTACCGTGCGAAGCGAACCACTGTCGGCACATAAGACTTTGCAAGATCGATACTTTATCACTTTATGTTTCACCATTATTAGTCCAATTTAATTTTCTTTGAAAAATTACCCTTTTATTGCTTACTTTAACATATCACATATAAAAAAAATAAACAAGTAATTAAAAGAAAACAAACAATCAACTAATAATAACACAATTAATTGTAAGTGAAACATCTAGCCACATGCAACCTTTTAAACAAATCCTATTAATAATCTATATGTGAATTATTATGTATAGAATCAATAAAACTCCCATTGGTTTTCGAGCTCATTGTGCCCAATGGACCACAGACACCAACAATTGGCCGCGTAAGTTTTAATGATAATATACCACGTTGCACATAACCGATTCATTAATTTAATATATATTAGGTCTTCCCTAATTTTAGATTTATTTAAACATGTAGCAAACATCTAAACAATTTAATTCAAGTAATTTAATCCGTGACTAATTATGCATGTATAGTCACGGATTCATGCATATCATATAGCAATTAGGTCACAAGATTCATAACACAACAATTGTTTAAAGACCTAGGGTTTCTAATTAATCACAATTAATTATCAAAACACAAACCCTAATTAGGGTTTATGATTAAATCGACACCCCCCCTAAATTAGGGTTAGGGTTCGACTTTTATAAAAAAAACAAATTTTTAATAATTAAAACCCTAGAAAAAAAAAACATGTATATTCTAAACAATTTAAAGATACGTTTTTTATTGTTTAAGTAATCAATTACATGTTATACATGGCTCGTGATGCCACTGTTGGAATTTGAAAACCATGACAATCATATAATTCAATAACACAAAGTACACAAGTATGCGGAAGCGTGTAAACAATAACATATACTCCCTCCGTCTCAATTTAATTGTCCATATTTCCTTTTATGAATGTCTCAAATTAATTGTCCACTTTCCTTATTTAGTAAAAACTAGAGAATCTAGTGGAGGAATATTCCATTTTAATGGTTGAAAATTAAAGTGGCCCCACTTTTATTAAACTTTGTGTTTTCTCTCTCCTGACAAATAAATTGAGACGGAGGGAGTAACACATAATTATTAACTTAAACATAAATAGAAAACGTACCTGATGCACTTCAATAAATCTTGAATATTAATTAAACTAGATCAATGAATAACCCCTTACTGTTTTGTTATTCGATCTCTTGATAACAACAATAGTGTGTTGTTACCTCGTTCTTGTACACACAAATTAAACCGTATTAAGGTTATGCAAGTAAAACACAAGATTTATTTTTGATCACAAAAATCGATCCTATAACCCTTGGAGAAGGATGTACGATCGGCAACCACAAGGAAAAGAAGAAGAAAACTTGTAGGGTTTAATGTGTGTTCAAGAGTTATGAAAACCAAGACCCCTTGTGTTTGTATATATACTAGTTTAGAAACTTGGAGCAAAAGCAAAGGGTTGGGTCGAACCAAACCCATGGCCGGTCGATCCATAACCCAAACACTACAAAAAAACAGGCTTTCAGAGACTGAAAAATCAGTCTCCGATTAATATTTGTACTATCTTCAAATGTTATATGATAGTTTACCTCATCAGGAACATCGTCTACTACGTCATCTTCTAAAAAGTCTTTCTTAAAATGGTTGATGAAATCAACGTTTTTAGAAAAACCATCACACCGATACGTATGGTTGTTCTTGTTGACATTATACTCAGAGTAGTAGATCTTAAAGAGACATTTCTTCCCGATTATGTGGTCCACCTCTTGTGACCAGTATTCATCTGGGTCCATACCATGGGTTTCCATCAATTCCCAGGCAGTATGGCCGAAAAGCTTGGAAAACTGGCTGTTAAAAAATACCACAGGGGCGGATCCAGACTCATCAATCAGCCTTAATATTACCTTAAACCTGTAACAACAAAATAAACATGCATGTAAAAACTTGCAAATATAATAATTGCTAATAAAATAAAACAAATAAAGATTGTGGACTCTAATGTTTGTTACCTGGATACAGGCTGTACAGAACCATGATCCTCACAAACACAAACGGACTTGCGATTCCTTCCCTCAACAACATCCACTCTTTTGTTACACTCTTTACATGCTGTGTAAGCCCAGCCGCTCTCTTTGTGGATCCTGTGTATTGTTGCTAAAACAATACAATGTGAATCCTGCATTTTATAATTGAAAATGTTTGAATTCAATGAATGAAAACAGATTAAAGATAATTCGTGTAAAGTTTAGAATCGGAAAGACTAACACACCGGTTCACAGTCACGGATTCCACCAACCATCCGTTTCACACAGCCACGAAAAAACTCAGTCATCGTTTGAACCTTGACTTCCGGTGAGAAAACCTCAATCTTGAGCTGATCACGCTGAAAACCTTCACGCTGTTGAACCCTAAAATAAAATTACAAAACAATATAAAGTAATAATATTAATAACAATGAAATATTAAATTGTTGCATTAATTTAGACAGAAAAAAAGATAAGAACCTTGTTTTGAAATCAGTTATCTCTGGTATGTCACGGTTGACAAATATCTTAGAACCGAAGAGGGCATTGTGAACCGCAGCTATTCCTGATTAGTTAAACATTGAATAAATATAAGTTAAAAAAGAAAAAAATAAGTGAATGTATTAGAAATAAGATAATAAAACAATGCACGTACCGTCCCAGTACTTGACTTTTCCAAGTTGAAGTATAACCACCAGATGATCAATGGCGTCACGCTTGTTAGCATACTGATCCCACATGGTCGCCCATTTGTCCCAGAAAGTGAGATTCAAACGGTTAGCCATGTATAATATACATACAATAGGTTATAAATAAATATTAAAATCATTAGCATGACTTGGCTAAAAATGTATATTATAGATAATTTGTTTATTTACACTTACTCCGCGTCCTCAACAACCACTGTCCTACGGAACTTTTTCCCGCCTGCAGAGGAAACGGGAACAATTTCCTCAATACCAACCACTGAGCCAATGACATCTGTGTACAAAAGAATTGGTTGCATATAAATGATATAACATAATAATGTTATTGAAATGTTATTCATAAAAATGGATCGAGTACGTACCAACTGAGTCGTTATCATAGTATTCGTAATGTTCAAGATCACCCAAATGACTAAATGGTTCTAAAATGAAACCATGTGTGTTGTTGTCAAAAGGTGGAATACGGGTCACAATGATTGTCTTGTAAAAACTAATTTTGAACCTATGAGGCAACAACGGAAGCTTTCCACCATTCTCAGCAATACCAAAGTTCGATATTAGGTAACATTGGCCCTCCTCAAACAATGGCTCGAACCGAAACATGAATTCTTTCTTTATATACACCTGGATCCTAGTGTTCTGCATTGGACATATTATGGGTTCCATAAAACTGTATTAATAAGGTATTGTATACATAATTGAAGGTTAGTGAAGATACCTCCACATCTTGCAGCACAAGATCAAGGCTGTATGGATCATTTTCATGATTCAATTTATGCGAATGCCAAATTGATATACATCTGCCTCGAACTGCTATGTCATCCAACATAGGATTGACTTCTTTAAGAGGAGTGATTTTTTTATCCTCGCCATTACCTGATATATAAAAATTAATCTACAATTATAATCGCATAACAATGAACACAACACAGCATGTAAATATAAGGATTTGCAAGCAAAAAACATTAATGCATACACGTGCATAATTGCAGCAGTATAAAAAACATATTTAAAGATTATTGATTCTTTACTACATTCATAATGGAACTTAAATAAAACAACACCATAAACATTGTAGTTCATAAATAGATTGTATTATCATCAAGACAGAACACCATAAACATTGTAGTTCATAAATAGATTGTATTATCATCAAGTGCAACCAACAGAAAACATCAAACAACAAATAAGATTGGTAAGAACAGATAGCTATCATACGAAATTGCATAATAGCAGTTGCAACCATATAGGTTTGGTAAAAACAAAACATAAATCAGCCTAAAAAGAAGTATTTAAAAAAATAATTGCATACACAAACATCATATCATTATAACAACATTATTAACAATGTATCAACGAAATGATTTACCTCCTGATCCACCGTATCCACCAGCACCACCAAAAGCCTTTGAACCTCCAAAACCTCCACCCTTTCTGAAACTGCTACCTGGTGCTGATGGTGATTTCTGGTATCCAACTATCCATTGTTACCAAGTTTTTTCCCTAGAAACCTATTCATGACTGTGTGATGTGAAAGATATATGTGGATTGATAAATGTGATGCTAAGAAACCGTGAACCTACTGCCTTTATAGATAAACATTAGGGTTTTGGAAAAGATTTTGAGTTTAAAATGATCCGTGATTTTTGTGATCATTTGAAATTCAAAACAAATCATAATGGATAATTTAAAATCAGTATGTATAATTTTGGAAGGCAGTTTCAGAGATTTTAGGGAGATAATTAAGGGATGAGTTATGATTTGTGTGTTGATAAGAGTTTGAATTTCGGATTGGAAGTGAAATGCAATTGAAACATGACATATTTGTTTTCCAATGTCTATCACAAAAACACACTTGCTCCAGTGGTTGAAGTGTTGGGTGTGTGCATGAAGTCCAGGGTTCAAACCCAAACATGGACAATTTTTTTTAAGTAATTTCGGGATTCTTTACAAATGCCAAGTGGCAATAAAATGCCAAGTGGCATTGAGGTGGCATTTTCTAGCAGCATGCTTAGCCTCATATATATATATATAGGATAAAGATCAAATAAAGAGATAAATATCCGTACACTACGTGAAAAGATTTTTTTTTTCAAAAAAGTTCGCGAAAAAATCCAAAAAAATTCCAAACGATCGGGAATGTTGGTGCATGAAAAAGTTGTGAAGGAAGTTTTTCTAAAAGTGGATACTTTTTCCGAAAAAATATTTTGAAAAAATACGTTTGTGCATTAAATCATTTTTTTGTGCATCAAAAATTCGTTTTTGCACCCAACTTCTTTTGACTTTTTTCATCAAAATAATATTGCGCATCTAACTAAAACAAGTTAAAATTTTTGTGCATCAAAATTTTTTTGCGCATCAAAATTCGTTTTTTGTGCATTAAAAATAACGTATAAAAACTCAAAATTAGAAAAACTTCTTCCACAAAAGTTTTATACACCAACATTCCCGATCTTGTGGAATTTTTATGGATTTTTTCGCGAACTTTTTTGAGAAAAAAAATCTTTTTACGTAGTGTACGGATATTTGTCTTTTTATTTTAACTTTACCCTATATATATATATATATATATATATATATATATATATATATATATATATATATATATATATTACTTACGCAATTACTACAAGCAGAGCACGGAAGTTCCGTCGCACGTATATTCACCATATATTTTCACCAAGAGCCATCACCAAAGGATTACATACGATAAATCATTTTGAAATATACTTTACCACACAGCAAGCAAGAAATACACGAGTACTGGTCACACGTAAACTTTTCAATTGAAGTAAGACATATAAGACACGAATATTTCGCTAAGACTTACCATACTGATTTAGGTCGCGTGTCAGAGCGGTTGCACTGTTTTGTTGATTGATTAGCAGGTTGCTATTATTTTAATGTGAGTTTATAGCCCCATATTTTTATATGTTTTGTTTTATAAGCCTTGGGGTGAGAAACATGCAAAACTGTTTTCATGGACCAAAAATGGATTTTGTTTTATACACACTTGTATGCAGAAACCTAAGTTTAGCTGAATCCCATTGCGCCCACTATCATCAACCGTCAATTCCAGTTAGGAAACGTGTGTGATATAAATAGATCTATTAGGGATGACACCCCCGTTCGGTTGGCTCGGCATAGTCAATGCGAACGTATACCATATGAAATTTTGGCTGAGTGTCTGGGGATTAACACTCGCGGGCACCCTTTTATTTACTAATGCCAGCTTGGCATGCTGTTTGTCTAGTTCGGTTAGATGAGGCTTAGTGTTTGCATAGCGGGATAGTGTGTTATTGCTGAATTGTTTGCTGAATATTGCTATGGTCCATATGTGCTTAATTACTTTAAACCTATGAACTCACCAGCGTTAGCTGACTTTTAGCATGTTTTTCTTAGGAAACTGAGGTGTGTTTTACTGAAGGTAGGGCATGGCGACGGTCATAATAATTGATGGAAATGTTTTATTGTTGCGTTAACTCTGAAATTTGGACCGCTTTGTTTAATGGGCTACATTTTATCTAAAATGAATTTTATGTAAGACAACATGACTTTGAATATGTAATGTATTTTAAAACGGATTTTTAATCCGTTCTCTATATCTTGTGTTGTGATTATCGATTTAGTAGCACCCAAAGTGTATGCTTCCGTAATATCTTGATTTCGGGGGTGTTACATTATAGGATCAGGTGCATTGGGTGGGATAGGCATATTTTCAAATGTGCATTTCTGCCAACGGGGCTGAACATCGTCAAACACGTGTTCGCTTTTAAAATCATTATCATGATTTTCAACTTTCGGTGTTTGATAATCACATTCTTCAGGGACACAAAGAAACATAAAGATCGATATCAAGAGGCTTAGAAGAAGAAGATGGTTTTACCTCCAAAGTTTGCTCGATAAGTTTGATGTATAGTGTCTGAACCATGGTATGCTTAAAAAATATTTCAGTAACAAAGAAGGCAACGTCATCATCGTCACATACATCAATTTTGTTGGATCTAGATATGTAGTGTAAACTGACGCCCTTATCTGTGATATCGTATTTTTTCTTAACATACGTTACCAAGTTAAGGTAATTAACGTCTACTGGAAGTAAAACTCCACGAATTAATTTTTGAAATTCCAATAAAACTTTGAATTTTGAAAAATTAGTTGAATTCATTTTATTTGGCGTGTGAAAATATCACCAGTTTTGACTGATTTGTGGTGTGGGATTGTGCAGAACCCCAAGTACCAGTCACTTAAAATTGTATGATCTGGTCGCTCAATTAAGAAGTTGCTTAAAAATTTCCCTCCAAACTTTCATTTCCCTCTCATTTGCACTCTATATTTCCCTCCAAATTTTATTTTCCCTCTCATTTACTATGTATATATGCTTGTAAAAAAATTGGGCAAATAACTTAAAGAATGGCTTCCTCTTCTTCCACTTCCAAATCAAATCAAAAGACCATGGAATACTACCTCAATGCTACACATTGCGAATGTCCAAAACCATTACCAGTCGTACTACAAACTGCTTGGACCCTGACAAATCCTGGTAGAAGATTCAAGGCTTGTCCCATTTATGTAAGATTATTATCCCAAAATTTTATTATACTTGTTTAAATTGTTATGTTGAATATGTGAATCTAAAACATAATTTGTTTAGGACAAGGACATGAAATGTAAATTTTATGGGTTCATAGACCCGGAGCTTCCAAGTGAATACTACAAAGATTTGTTTTACAAAGAACATGAGGAAAAGAAGAAGATATACAAGAAGGTGGGAAAGACTACAGTCCCCAATGAAGGTGTTGCACTTTCACAAAATGAACTGATGATGAAAATGTCTGAGGAGTTGACTTTTATCAAGTCAAAAGTGAAAGTTCATGACAAAGTTGTATTTGTTTTATCTTTCGTTGTTCTCTTCATTGCTTTTGTTATAGCAACAAGTGTTATGTACTAAGTGTTATGTACTGGGCTGTAATAAACTGGTAATGGCTGTTTACAAGTTAATGTGTTGTTTTAATGCGCATCACATGCACTCACAGTTGTGGTGCTCTACATAGTTAAACAGTCAATCAATATACAGAAACCTACAATCAATATATAAAAACATACAATACTTAAAGTAGTGCTTACAGAAACGTACAATCAATATACAGAAACCTACAATAGTTAAACATACATCAGTTCAGACTACCATCTCAGACCAACTTACTAGTTGTAGTTACATTTTTTTTTGAAAGGCAAAAGAATTAGATTGCTAAATAAAAGGCCAAAGGCCATACAAGAGAGCACAACAGTTACATCAAAAGACCCAACTAAACAAAAAAGCAAGACCCAAACAAGAAGTTAGGATCAGTGGGAAAAACAAGGACCCCAACCAACAGTCCATATGAGGACAACTGATATACGAAACAGCAATTGCAGACCTGAAAACTCATTTTGACCACCAAATTGAAAACTGCAAACCCACCAAACAATCAAGAAAACAAAAAAAAAACTCTAATGGAAAAGGCGTTAACGTTCCCAATAATCCACCAATTATATATTTTCTCCCATACTCCCATTGCCATAGAACACAAAACTAAACTATGATTGCACGACTCCACTATATCAACACCCCTTTTGTCAAGCTCCACACGAACCGGCAATCTACCTTTCAAAGCTCTCCATACAAACATGTTTACCTTTTTTTGGGCACCAGCTTGGTCCAAATCGTCTCTTGGCTATCGCTTCCCACACACAAAGTTCTTTCCTCCACCATCTTCGTTAGCACCCGAACCGTGAAATTACCACTCTCATGAAGATTCCACCTCCAAAGATCCCTACAAACATCAGAGATCCCTAACCCAATCCCATTCCCATTTCAAAACTCCATCCAACCATCTCCACATGTTGTAGTTACATGACTAAACCATCTCAGAACAACTTACATGTTGTCGTTACATTAGTTCAGAGTACAAAAAAATTACAACCAACATATAAACCATAATATATTCACCCTTTGTATTAACAGCCACCTTATACTTCCAAAAGTATCTTACCATGTGCTCTCGATAGGCTAACGCTACCTGAAGAGGATCATCAACCCTCATACTCAAGTTGTTACCTAACCTATGCAAAAAAATGCATACCCAAACTCCACAGTCACCATATTCATTAGCTTGTCTAGGGACATTATCTGCCACTCGAAAAGTGATCTTATAATTTGAAGCAGATATGGATTTGGCGTCGAAAACTTTACACGACTCTAGATACTTGGGGAGCATTTTCTCAAAAGTGGCCCTCATCGTCAGATTGTCCTTTCTGGTCTTTGGATCTGACGTACCAAGTGAATCGTAAATAGTTACGACTCCGGTACTAATTTCAAACTGTGCTAGAAACCAGTGGTCCGATGGAACTTTGACAGGAAAGTAGACCTACATTTGAAAACAAAAATACTATGATTAAAAAAAACGACAAATATTTACAAGAACAAATGCCGTTTATATACCCACCTTGTCAACACTAGACCATGGCACAGGATACCATTCGCCATTTGCGTAGTAGGGACGCATAGTTCCCTGGAGAAGAGTAGTCGAGAAGAACAGACCCGCCATAGCCCAATCAGCATTGCCTGGTCTGAAGTGCCACATTAGATCAACCCAAAGATCCAAATGCTGTAAAGTTTATATAAAAATCATACTGTTAAACTATTAAAATATAAAGCCATAGTATTATGTAAACTAATTAAATATTTAATAAAACACAGACACCAACTGATTAATTTAGTACCTCATCCCCAAGCCATCCTCCTTTGTTACCTCTTCCATATCCCAACAATGCTAACCAAAATTGGCGACGAACAACAATGTCAAATTTACCCCAAGGAAATGTATGAGCTGACTTTTTTCCTTTTTGCAGATAAAGCTCCATACATTCTGGCTTAATTACCTTGTGAGGTACCTTCTTGTTACTAAGGAAACCAGCAGGACGTGACAGATTCTGGAAAAAAAAATTAAAATAAAACATATTAATGCATCGTCTAGTACCTTTAATTACCAGGATCCTATATGACCAATTGAGTTAAGTTGTAGTATACCTCTACCCAAGGTTCCAACTGATTGACAGGGGGGAAACTAATCACTTTATTCTCTCTTTTGGAACGCCTTTTGGGCACCGGTGAACTTGTAGTTGGTAGGTTCACATAGGGGTCCTTCAAAGACTTACCAACCTCTTTCGTCCTCTTTGGTTGAACATCTGGTTTCAACTCAATAGTCTTCTTTTTTGTCACATTCAGCCTACCGCGTTTCTTTTTTTGTTGTCCATCATAGGGTGACTGTAGAGCCTTACCCAAGTTCCTTTTCCTTTTAAGACGCGTGAAAATTTCTTGTATGCAAAGTTCAACATTGATATTAACATCGTTATTGACCTTTGATATTTGTAATAAAAAAAATAATGTAGTCATATATTAAAGTACCTCAGGAACTTTAGTAAAAGGCTTGTTGACTTGTCCTTTCACAACCTCCTGACTAGTGTTTTTTTTTAGGTTTAAGAAAAATGGCGTTTCTTGCTTCTCAGCATCCTGGTCGAGTTTGTCAAAAACCGCCTTGCTTACTGCCTCATTTCCAATATCAGATACCGTTTCTTTTAACTTTTCACTAATATAATCACCAGCTATTGATTCGCGGGAATCAATGTGTAAATATTTCCTAGGAAACACATGTGAAGTATGTGTAACCCGGGTCGTTATCCCCAACGAAGGTTTGAATGGAATTTCGTGATCTCGATTCGTGAAACGTGTTTGAATAGTGAAAATAAAGGGATTTTGGGATTTTAAACTAAAATAAGTGAACATGAACTAAAAACAATTTAATAAACAAGAAAAACGATAATCTAAAGAACGTGTATCTAAAAACGTAAAGGAAAACTGAAAACGTACGTTTAAACCGGGAAAACCGAGCCTAAACGTCAAAATGGTGAAATATTAACACTACGAGTACAAATCTATTCTTCTTAAGTCCTAATTAATAAAAAAAATTTTAGGAAAAAGAATTATATTTTTCTGATAATTATTTAATTTAATATGATTTAAAAACTATTTATTTATTTATTTATTTATTTATTTATTTATTATTATTTTTTTAAAGCTTAATAAGCACAAGAAAATAAGCAACTTTTATAAAAACAATTATTTATGAAAACTTGAAATAAGCACAGAAAAAGCAGATTAAGGTGGCCGCTTATAAGATACTTGATTAAATTTTTTTATTTTTTTTTTATTTTTTTTTATTTTTCTTTGAATAAGCACATGGAAATAAGCAAATTCTATAACTACAAATTTTATTCAAAACTGATAAATAAGCCAGAAATAAGCTATATAGGAAGAACAATTTACACTAAAAAGGGAATAAGATAAAGTTGGACTAAAAAGCTGATAATAAGCTAAAGGGGAACTGAAAAAGCTGAATTCAATTGACAATTACCTAAATAATCCATGAAATTCAAAATAAGCTAACATTAACATCTAATAAGCACTGATATGAAATAAATAAGCACATAAGTCTGCTAATACACTAAGGGACATGGTAAAAAGGGCTTTTTCAAGCCCTTTAAAAGCTGATCAAATAAAATCCTAAAAATCTAAAAAAAATAGTCATGGCTAGATAAGCCAGCCAATGAGAACTGCACAAATTTGTAGCTTATAACAACTTAAAATGAGAGAATTAAAAATCAATAAGAAGGGCTGAAAATCAACAAAATCAAAACTTTAAGTCTGCTCATACCTATATTAGACTGTTTAAGGCAAAAACTAAACTAAGGCTTTAGGGGAATTAACCACTACTCATTATGGACTGAATTAAACTTAAAAATGCCAAAGAGGAAGACCAATTAAGCTTTGGCTTATTGGATGCTTATTTGGGCAGTTTAGTGTCTAGGAATTCACCAACTGAAGCAAAACTTCAAAACTCACCAAAACAGCTTAATACCTTCTGAATTCAGCTTAACTAGATCCAAATAAGCCCAACCAAAGATCACAAAGTGGTCAATGACAGTAATGGGTCATTTCTACCCAGTTTAACCCATATGCCAAACAGCCCTTTAGGGACTATTTTGGCTAATTTGAACTGAAAAGACCAAACATAAGCTATGAACTGATTCAAAAATGATTTACTAACTATATTAGACCTAATTGAGCATCTTTCTTAAGGGAAATAAGCAGTCAAATAAGCTATGGCTTATTTGACTGTTTTAATGCTTTTAAGTCTAAGTAAGGCAAAAATAGGCTAACTAAGTACAACTGACTAATAAGCATAACTTAACATTGTAAGGAACAAACAAGAACAGAAAAATGGCAAATAAGCACTATAATAAGCAAATGAACAGTGACTTTGACTTTTCTTGACTTTATGGGAATTTGAAATAATAAATTGAATTAATAAGGAGGAACTTACAATAAGCTGAAATGAGCTTGTACCAGCTTATATAAGTAGAGTGGAGAGCTTATAGGGCTTCAATAACAACAATTTCCAATTACTTAATTAACTGATACTTGAATTTTCTTTAAACATAGAAATTAGAACAATGTTTGATAAATTGAGAACAAACAATCTTAAAATAACTTGAATTACAATTTTGGAACTGAAGTTGAAACTGAAAACTACTATAATTTAAAAACGACATTTAAAAATTAAACTACTCCTAGTTTAAGCTAAAATCTACTCTAAAACTAACTAACTTTCAATGCGTGCTGAGGAGGCTTTTTTATACTTCCAAAAGTCTTCCCTGTCACTCCCAACATATCCCAACCCTCCAATTAGGCTAAATTAAGCCCAGCCGTTGATATGCATTTTGGCGGGAAAATGAGTTAAGTGGGATTCCAGCTGGGATGAGTATCACGTGAATGTTGTACTAGTATGGAGCTAGAGAGGGGGGGGGGGGAGGTTGAGTGTGGCAGTGAAAAAGCATGGGAAGCATTGTTGTCTGGTTGTCAGGGATGGTGTTAAAGGTTTTGGGAGGAAGTGGGTTTTGACTTTTGTGTTTGACCGAAGGATTAGTTAAACGGGATAAGGGTTAATGGGTTAGGTAAAGGGTTTATTTGTTTTTGGGTTTTATTAAAAGGGTTAAAGGTTTAGGGTTAATTTTGGATTAGGTTTAAGTTTAGGGACCAAAACTGCCACTTTCTGAAAATCCAAGGACCATTCTTGACAATATGAGCATAATTATGATCCACTTTGGTAAATTTCTTCCCCGGCCTCGGCTTTTTGAACTTTTTTCCAATCTTGTGCTCGGTTTTGTCCGTTTTTGCCCTGTTTTCAATCCTTTTGTACCTGAAACACATAAAAACACAAACCAAGAATATTTGCAACAATATTTGATCTATTTGGGTGTTTTTGGTCATTTTTGTGTCTTATATGGGTATAAAATGATGAGTAAATAGGCACTCATCATCCCCCCACACTATCAATTGCTAGTCCCTAGCAATCCGATCATATAAAGTATTGAAAGTATCAAAAGAATACCAAGCATACCCCGTTCTGACTTTTTATTCAATGCGAGAAATTTAAACTAAAACAAAAAATAGATAACATGCTTGATTTCCAAAAATGGTATCATGGAACGGGATTCACACAAAATGGGTGTCTCCAGGGAATTGTAATCGTCATCCTCTTTTTTATACTCCCAACTAAGCTTAAACTCAATGTGCAAATGTTTTTGTAAAATGCTAACACTACTTATACTAATAATCTATGTAAGCCGAAACTTAACTTTTCACTCCCACAATTTATTAAAGTTAGGTTACTGTTCTTGATTTTTAAAATTTTGATCACAAAAATCGACGTTTTTATAAGATTTTGACTAATACTAGTTGAAAGATAGATTTAAAATTTACAACAAGCAAGTTTCAAAACTTTATTCAACACATCAAAACTTATTGCATTTTGCAATATCATTCCATTTTATTTTTCTTTTCATTTTTTTTTTTTTTTTTTTTTTTTTTTTTACTTGTGCAACATAAACTAACGGAGTTTCACGGGAACCAAGACCTTACACTTTCCGGAATAAAGGATCCAAGGGCCGTTACAACGGAGAGTTCCAAGACTCTAAACATTCCTAAAATGAGGATCCAAGGGTGTTAGACCAAGACCTCACACATTCTTGAATTAGAGGTCCAAGGGCCGGTGTAAGAGGGTAGCCAAGACCTAAACGCCTTCCGGAAATAAGGATCCAAGGGCCGATCTTGAACCGTAGCTTTTTTAGCACATACATTTATTACTTAACTTTTGCATTACTATGACATATGCTTGTTCCGAAGTTTAAATAAATCTTTGAACTAGTATTTTTCAAAATCGTATAAAAAAATGATTTTGTGTGTTCAAATGTTTGAAAATAAGCACTTATTAAGTTAGATTAGTTATCTCCTGGGGGGAAAAGCCATAGATTACTTATATAAGCTCTAAAGAAAACCAACTATTCTACGCTTAGCATTTTCATTTGCACATATCGTAAAACCTTAGTCTAACCGTTAAGGAAGCAGCCAGATCAACACTCTGGCAGAGTCGAGATTCCTCTTGTTCTAACCTAATCAAGACTAAACACTTCTTTTTTTATTTGCAATTTCTTATCTAAAAACGAAAAAATTTTAAAATTTTGGCCAAAACGGGGGTACTAGGGCACTAGAAGGTACATATGTGACAAAAATCGCGAGAATTCCCCCCCACACTTAGAATTGAATATTGCCCTCAATATTCAAAGTACCGGCTATTATGCCGACACTTAGAACGTAAAAAGGTAATACTAATAGCCAAGTGTGGAACAGAAATCTCTATTTTCACAAACAGGATTAAAAAGATATCCCTAGATAATCGTTAGCAAAAAGATCGGATATTGGGCGGCTGGATTGAAAACAGGCGCATCAATCATCATGATCTAAGGGAAACCTGCAAACAACACACAAAACAAAGCACAGTAGAGGAATCCCCCCACACTTAGTGTCAGAAAATAGAAAGAAGTCAGAAACATGGGTTGTCACCCTTGTGGTGCTAATGTTTTTGTTAACCGAGTCACTAGCTTGACTCGACCCCGAATTCATTTGTTCTTGGGGAAGCATGTGGAAGAGAAAATCTCCATCGGACTTTCATTCAAGATGTTTGGATAAACATTGAAGTACTTGAAAGTTCCACTCCGATGAGATACATCCGGCTCAAAAGAATGATAAATGGAGATGCCGGGGTCAAAAACTTTGTCCTCATTTCCAAAGGAGAGAAGGAGAGGACAAGTTACTGTATAGGTGAAGAAAGGCAGAAAAACTCGAACGACATATGTGAAGTCAATATAGTGGCGATCCTCAAAGGGAAATGTCACATATGTCGGAGAAAGAGTGTCTTTTTGAATCTCAGGATTAAGGACTGAGGTCATATCATCAAGATTAGAAATGATAGAGTCCTTGACCTCATCGTTCTCTAACACTTTATTAAAAAGAGGATTTACGTTGCTTGAAAAGTACTCGTCATCAAATTCAAACAGAGAGTTCGAATAGACTTTGAGACTTTCATTTGAAACGTCCTCATCAGAAAGTGATTCGTCATCACTAGAGGAAAAATCATCGTTTGAATTGAAAAGAGGGTTAGAGAAAATCCCGGAAAAATCTTCCGTAGTGTCAAGAGGATAATCACTACGAAAAGTCTCATCACATTCATTGTCGGAGATATCCTCAGACTCACTTGGGATTGGGAAAAGGTTCTCAACACTAGACTTTATGAATTCGTCCGATTCCTTTTCAGGAATAGTGCTAAGATGCTCATCCCCCATAATGAGAGAGTCTTCGGAGTTCATAGATGGAAAGAATGATGTGATTGCAATAGACTGAGGGAGTTGAGAAATGATATCGTTCAAAGGAATAACACTCTCCTCGTCGTCCTCCTCATCATTATTGCTAGCATAAATGGCTTTTATACGTTCCATTTGCTCTTCTGCTAGCAATTCTGCAATACTCATGTCTTCCTGCCTTTTCTGGACAGGTGTGATTGCAGCTGACGAATTCTCATAATATTCCTTCATTTGAATAGTATCCTCATCATCTTCATCAAGAATGGAAGCCTTGAGAAATTTGGCACGCGTTTCCGCTGCTCATTCTTCGGCTAGCAATTCTGTCATAGATTTTTCATGAATGATGGAATACTGTGGGGGTTGGACATTGTCAAAACCGGGAGTATTATACCAAGGATTAGGTTCTTGATTCCACGGTTGACATTGATAATCGTCATGAGGACCCCCACAATTTGCACAAGGAACATTCGGAGTATTTTGAAACGATGTATCATTGAAATTTTGATAACATGGTTCTTGCTCAAATGAATTCTGAGGAAGGTGGCTGAAATCGTTTTGAAAATTTGAATAAGTGAATGTATTTTCGATTTCGGAAGTGCAACAAATACAAAGTCCGTGAGTAAACCCACATTCCTTGCAAAAACACCGTTCACAAAGTGAATCATCTCCCAACAGATCTCCACATACATAGCAATTTTGCTGTTTGAATGAGAATAGCTGGGATTGTGGAGGGTGGTCGGAAAAACTTTGAGAATTATCAACGGAATTAGGATTTGATTTAATAGATAATTCACACCAATAACAAGATCCGTTTGGTGCATTATTTCCACACCGCTCACACAAACACTTGTAACAACGATGATCATCACCCAATATACTTTTACAATGAAAACAGTGATAGTCGAGTGACGACATAAGAATTAATCGGATGAGAGGAATGAGAAGATAATAGAATTAAACGAATAGAGGAATAAGAAGAATATTTTTGGATTTTTAAAATTTAGAAACATTTGAAGAACACAAAAGAAAAAAGAAAATAGATTTGAAAAGAAAACCTTTTTGGGCTTTTATAAGAAAATATTTACGAGAGAAAACGATAACTTCTCGAGAGAAGGGTCTTCAGAACACGCATCGACAAACGAGAATTTAAAAAAATTCGCTTCAACCTTCCCCGGCAACGGCGCCAAAAATTGATTCGCGGGAATCAATATGTAAATATTTCCAAGGAAACACAAGTGAAGTATGTGTAACCCGAGTCGTTATCCCCAACGAAGGATTGAATGGAATTTCGTGATCTCGATTCGTGAAACGTGTTTGAATAGTGAAAATAAAGGGATTTTGGGATTTTAAACTAAAATAAGTGAACATGAACTAAAAACGATTTAATAAACAAGAAAAACGATAATCTAAAGAACGCGTATCTAAAAACGTAAAGGAAAACTGAAAACGTACGTTTAAACCGGGAAAACCGAGCCTAAACGTCAAAATGGTGAAATATTAACACTACGGGTACAAATCTATTTTTCCTAAGTCCTAATTAATAAAAGAAAATTTTAGAAAAAAGAATTATATTTTTCTGATAATTATTTAATTTAATATGATTTAAAAACTATTTATTTATTTATTTATTTATTATTTATTTTTTTTAAAGCTTAATAAGCACAAGAAAATAAGAAACTTTTATAAAAACAGCAATTTATGAAAACATGAAATAAGCACAGAAAAAGCATATTAAGGTGGCCGCTTATAAGAGACTTGATTAAATTTTTTTATTTTATTCTTTGAATAAGCACATGGAAATAAGCAAATTCTATAACTGCAACTTTTATTCAAAACTGATAAATAAGCCAGAAATAAGCAATATAGGCAGAACAATTTACACTAAAAAGGGAATAAGATAAAGTTGGACTAAAAAGCTGATAATAAGCTAAAGGGGAACTGAAAAAGCTGAATTCAATTGACAATTACCTAAATAATCCATGAAATTCAAAATAAGTTGACATTAACATCTAATAAGCACTGATATGAAATAAATAAGCACATAAGTCTGCTAATACACTAAGGGACAGGGCAAAAAGGGCTTTTTCAAGCCCTTTAAAAGCTGATTAAATAAAATCCTAAAAATCTAAAAAAAATAGTCATGGCTAGATAAGCCAGCCAATGAGAACTGCACAAATTTGTAGCTTATAACAACTTAAAATAAGAGAATTAAAAAACAATAAGAAGGGCTGAAAATCAACAAAATCAAAACTTTAAGTCTGCTCATACCTATATTAGACTGTTTAAGGCAAAAGCTAAACTAAGGCTTTAGGGGAATTAACCACTACTCATTATGGACTGAATTAAACTTAAAAATGCCAAAGAGGAAGACCAATTAAGCTTTGGCTTATTGGATGCTTATTTGGGCAGTTTAGTGTCTAGGAATTCACCAACTGAAGCAAAACTTCAAAACTCACCAAAACAGCTTAATACCTTCTGAATTCAGCTTAACTAGATCCAAATAAGCCCAACCAAAGATCACAAAGTGGTCAATGACAGTAATGGGTCATTTCTACCCAGTTTAACCCATATGCCAAACAGCCCTTTAGGGACTATTTTGGCTAATTTGAACTGAAAAGACCAAACATAAGCTATGAACTGATTCAAAAATGATTTACTAACTATATTAGACCTAATTGAGCATCTTTCTTAAGGGAAATAAGCAGTCAAATAAGCTATGGCTTATTTGACTGTTTTAATGCTTTTAAGTCTAAGTAAGGCAAAAATAGGCTAACTAAGTGCAACTGACTAATAAGCATAACTTAACATTGAAAGGAACAAACAAGAACAGAAAAATGGCAAATAAGCACTATAATAAGCAAATGAACAGTGACTTTGACTTTTCTTGACTTTATGGGAATTTGAAATAATAAACTGAATTAATAAGGAGGAACTTACAATAAGCTGAAATAAGCTTGTACCAGCTTATATAAGCAGAGTGGAGAGCTTATAGGGCTTCAATAACAACAATTTCCAATTACTTAATTAACTGATACTTGAATTTTCTTTAAACATAGAAATTAGAACAATGTTTGATAAATTGAGAACAAACAATCTTAAAATAACTTGAATTACAATTTTGGAACTGAAGTTGAAACTGAAAACTACTATAATTATAAAAACGACATTTAAAAATTAAACTACTCCTAGTTTAAGCTAAAATCTACTCTAAAACTAACTAACTTTCAATGCGTGCTGAGGAGGCTTTTTTATACTTCCAAAAGTCTTCCCTGGTCACTCCCAACATATCCCAGCCTTCCAATTAGGCTAAATTTATCCCAGCCGTTGATATGCATTTTGGCGGGAAAATGAGTTAAGTGGGATTCCAGCTGGGATGAGTATCACGTGAATGTTGTACTAGTCTGGAGCTAGAGGGGGGGGGGGGAGGTTGAGTGTGGCTGTGAAAAAGCATGGGAAGCATTGTTGTCTGGTTGTCAGGGATGGTGGTAAAGGTTTTGGGAGGAAGTGGTTTTGACTTTTGTGTTTGACCGAAGGATTAGTTAAACGGGATAAGGGTTAATGGGTTAGGTAAAGGGTTTATTTGTTTTTGGGTTTTATTAAAAGGGTTAAAGGTTTAGCGTTACTTTTGGATTAGATTTAAGTTTAGGGACCAAAACTGCCACTTTCTGAAAATCCAAGGACCATTCTTGACAATATGAGCATAATTATGATCCACTTTGGTAAATTTCTTCCCCGGCCTCGGCTTTTTGAACTTTTTTCCAATCTTGTGCTCGGTTTTATCCGTTTTTGCCCTGTTTTCAATCCTTTTATACTTGAAACACATAAAAACACAAACCAAGAATATTTGCAACAATATTTGATCTATTTGGGTGTTTTTGGTCATTTTTGTGTCTTATATGGGTATAAAATGATGAGTAAATAGGCACTCATTAGCTATGTTCTCTTCGACATCCATGTCTTGGTCAGCCTTCATTACTTTCTCACCACCAGCAATGTTCTCTTCAACATCCATGTCCTGACCAGCCATCGTCTCTTCCATACCTAACACCGTATCCATTACTTTCTCACCAGCAGCAATGTTTTCTTGATTATCTAACGACGCCTCTCCTAAGTTCTAAGAATCATTACCACTGGTCTCACCAACATGGCCATCAGCCTTGTTCTCTTCAACATCCTTGTATTCACCTACCTTCGTCTCTTCCATAACTAAGACATGCTCGCTTACTTACTCACCATCGTGACCATATGTATCAGTAACATGCCCATCCGCAATGTTCTCTTCATTATCCAACACATGGTCGCTTACTTTCTCACCATCATGAGCTTCTCTATCAGCTACATGCCCATCCTAAATCTTCTCATCCATTTCTAACACAGTCTCGCTTACTTTTTCACATTCATGTTCATGATTATCAGTAACATGCCCATCCGCAATGTTGTCTTCAATATCAAACACCGCATCTCCCACTTGCTCACAATTATTATCATATTTGTCACAAGCATGCCCATCAGCCTTGCTCTCTTCAACAGCAGACACCAACTCTCCTAATTCATTCGGACCTTTTGATTTATCTTCTAAAGCCATTGATTCAGCAGCCGTTTCTATCGTATTAGCAGAATGACAATCAAGTTTCTCTCTAGGTACAGGATCAACAGCGGCTTTAATCGTATCAATGAAATCATCATCATACTGATGGCACTGTAAGTTTACATGAAAACACAAATATAATAAGAAAGTGAATGTAGCAAACAACTCTAACGTGTGGATTTTTTTATAAATTCTATACTTACATCAACAGCCGATTGAGAAAAATGCTCATTTAAATTAGGTAAATGGATATCACAAGAATTATCAACTTGCATGTGATCAACTACTAGGTAATCTCCAATTGAAAGATAATTCTCAAGTTGTGACATGGAGGATGGATACGCGGCAGGGTCAAGATAATTAAGCTTCCCATGTTCGTCATTCTTTTGAGCAGCAGATATTGATGTCTCGCATGATACATTAGCCGTTGGGCTTACGGTCTGTAATTAACAACATATGAATAGGTTGGGTTAAAAAAGAAACATAAACAAATTTATGATTACGGAGAATATTACCTTTTTAACATCATATTCGCCGTCAACATGAGTACGAATAGGGCTTTCGTTCTGAATTTCATTCTCAATGGGGCTTGAAGTCTGAATTTGAAAATATACAAAAAAAGTAATTATAATAAAAGAAGGATACCTAAAGGATCAAAAAATATTAAAGGATATTACCATGGCATCTTTGGAAGCTAAATCTTCATCCACTTGAAGTTGTACCTCTGAATTGTCATGAATAGGACTTGAAGTCTAAAATTCAAAATATAATATGAATTTACTATCAAAAAAGAAATATAGATATATGTGACAAATTGAAAATATCATCTTACATTTGCAACTTTGGAAACAAAGTGATCACCAACTTTTGGCCTTACTTCAGACGTTTCATGCATAGATGTTGAAGCCTGTTTCATTAAATATATATATTTTCTTCATTTTTTTGTGAAAAAAATGAAATAAAAATGGTATCCTCAAAGTAATTGTGTTGATAAAAAAATAAATTTAGACAGCTCACCCCTGGATGTTGGATGTTCAGAGCTTTCTCAACAATCGCAAGTCTTTTTTTAACATCATTAAGCACGTTCACATTTGCTCCTGGTGTATCGATCAAATAAACTATTGCCTTCAAGGCCTCAACCTCAGCAGCTATGTTAGGTCGTTTAGAGTTTTCTTCTGGTCCAGCTGATTGCAGCTCTCGCTCTTGTGCATCTACATGTATCTCTCCATCATCTGCACCAGCATTTGCCTACAAAACAATGTAAATTGCTATCAAAATAAGTTTGAAGTATGGTCATAGACCCCAAGTGGTACAAAATCTTCTAGTTATACAGTATATATTTAAACCTTTTGTCAACTACCTGCATTTATTAGGACTTTAATGCTTAAATGGGTTTATTGCTGAGGCCCTAATCTTATGTTTTGAAGTACATATACACAAATGGCATATACAGTTGTCTATATAGGTTAACCATTTTTAAGTATAGTTGTCTATTTAGGTATTGTTGGGAATAAAATGATCAAAGTCAAAGAGCCTGCCAATGATGTTGAAGAGCCTGCTAGTTGATTTTGAAGAGTATGAAGATGTTCTACCAGTACCTTCTGGGTAGAAGGTACTGCTGGTTAATGAAGAGCCTGCCAAGCTTATGTCAAGTTGATTAGATATTTTGTAATAGATATTTAGTTGAATTATTAGTCTTTGTACATTGTTATACGTTATGTAAGAGTAGTTTAGTTATCTGTGGTGTACAGAAGAATATACAGAGTAGATAGCATTGGTAGTCGTATTAAATTGTAGGCGCCAATATAGTCAAAGTATAGTATAATATTCATCAACTTGACTACTTGTAATAAGAGATACTTATCTTATAAAAGTATCTCTTAGTCACCTTTGTATGGGTGACAATAATAGACAATACACACACCTCATGCAAACATCTTTCCAACTCATAACCAAAACAGAACCTTTCTAGTATTCCATCAAAGATTCAAGATTACTTTGTAATCCCGGTGATATTTAGATCATCCGTATTATTATCAATAATATTGAATCGTTTTGTGTTAACCAAAGTTGTGTTCTTTGTTCATTACATTCTCACGTTTACATAAACTCACCACCTTGTGTTCTTTTAAGTGTGTTGTAGTAGATTCCGCATGCTAAAACACATTCATACATAAATATCTCAAACAAGAACAAAACCAAAACGTTCCACAAGTGGTATCAGAGCTAGGCTTGATATTTACTAATTTAAAAGAACAATGGATGTTGAACATATCCAAACAAATGTTGCAGCTAAACTTCCATTACTTAAGCAAAATGAGTTTGAAATGTGGCGATTGAGGGTAGAACAATACTTTCAAGTGCAGGATTATGCACTTTGGGAGATTATTGAACAAGGCAATTCATTTAAACCCCAAATCACCACTTCAACTGTAAATGATGCTCTTGTAACACACATACAAACCCAACCATCAAATGCAGATGAAAAAGTTCAGAAGAGAAATGATCTAAAAGCAAGGAGTATGTTACTGATGACTATTCCAAATGATCAGCTTTTGATCTTTAACAAAAACAAAGATGCTAAAACCCTTTTTGAAGCTATTGTGGCTAGGTTTGGTGGTAATGATGCTACCAAGAAAACTCAGAAAACACTTCTCAAACAACAATTTGAGAACTTTACAGCCACAACCAATGAGTCTTTGGACAGTATGTTCAATAGACTTCAGAAGCTTGCAAGTCAGTTAGCCATCCATGAAGTGATGATAACTCAAGAAGACCTAAACTCTAAATTTCTTAGGAGTTTACCTTCAGAATGGTCTATGCATGTCATTGTCTGGAAGAACAAGCCAGATATTGACCAGATGAGTCTCAATGATCTCTACAACAATTTCAAAATTGTAGAACATGAAGTAAAGAAGACTACTGGGTCAAGCTCAGGAAATATGGCTTTTGTTTCATCCCCAAGCATCTCAAAGGTTGATATGAAGAAAAAGTTGCAGAGAAGAAGGTACTGCCAACACAACCTTTGGTACTGCTAGTACTTCTAGTAGTACCAAATCCATTTTAGATGAAACAATTGGGTGTGCTTTTCTTACATCTCAACACAATGGGTCCGTATTAACATTTGAAGACCTTCAAGAGATTCATCCTGATGATCTTGAAGAGATGGACATAAAGTGGCAACTTTCACTTTTAAGCATTAGAGCTAAGAAGTTGTTGATGAGGACTGGCAAGAAGATAATGATAAATGGAAATGAGCCTGCTGGCTATGATAAGTCAAAGGTGGAGTGTTACAACTGCCACATGAAGGGTCACTATTCTAGAGAGTGTAGAAGACCTAAGAAGCAGGATGACAAGGGTAGAGGGTTTGAGCAGAGGAATAAAGGAAGCTTTGAGAAGAAAGGAAGCTTTGAAGGCAAAAGTAAGGTTGTTGAAGTTGCTGAGCCAAAAGCAATGGTTGCTATTGATGGCATGGGGTTTGATTGGAGTTTCATGGGTGAAGATGAGTCAACTTCTGATGAATTGGCTTTGATGGCATTCTCCACTCCTGAGGTACAAACTATCAAATGTTCTAATAACTGTGAATTTCTTAAAGAATTAGAATTTATAAGAAAATCTTATGATACAGAAGTATTAGAACACAGAAAAACCCAACAAACATTATTTGACCATAAGTGTGGTATGTCCAAACTAGAAAAACAACTCATTCACTATAGAGAAAATGAACTCACATTTTCTGATGCTAAAGCTGCTCTTAATAGACAAATATTTTTGAAAGATGCAGAAATAGAAATGGTAAGGACTGAGTGCACTAAAGTAACTTTGGCTAGAGATAATATTCAACTGACTGTTACTAAATTAGAAATGGCTTTTGAATGCACTAGAAGCATAGTTGAGAATCAGATGAATAAGAAAATAAAATCAGGGATAGGATACAATGAATGTCCACCTCCTTATAGAGGAATTCCTTGTCCTCCAGGATCAGTTCTTGCTGAATCAGGTTTGCATGAAGTCATTAACAAACCATTGACTAAACCTGTAGTGATTAGTGAACCTTCTGAGAGTGCTAAGAATGCCTCACTCTCCAAGGTGCTCACTGATAAGAGACCAGATGTCCTAATTGTTGAAGATTGGGAATCTGATGATGAAGATAAGACTGTTCCTATTAAAGGAATCAAAGTAGGACCAATCAGTCCTAAGAAAGTAGAAGTTAAAGCTAAGGCTAAAGCTGTTTTAAAAACAGTTGAAAGTTGTGAAAAATGTAATAACAAACCTAGGGGAAGCCAAAGAAATTGGAATAACCTTAAGTCACAACAACTAGGTGATGACTTTGTTATGTTCAATAAGGCTTGTTATTATTGTGGTAGCTTTAATCATCTTCATGCTTATTGTAATAAATGGGTTTCTGGGAGTAAATCAAAGTCTAAAACAAATGCTACTCACCCCAGAAAAAGTTTTGTTAAGTCTAACACCACAAATGTTAAACATACTGTTAGACAACATAAGCCTGTTATTACAAAACCAACAGATAAGGGTACAAGAAACACTTTCAAATGTGTACCAAAAGTTGAGAATAATCCTATTCAAAAGAAAAATGTGGTCAAAACAAAAGTTTGGAGTCCAAAATCCAAAGGTCCTGCTAGACCAAAAGGTCCTGCTAGACCAAATGGTACTGCCAAACTTGGTATTGCCAAAATTGGTATTGATAGACCAAAGACCACACAATGGATTAAGAGGGAAGGTGCTGTTAAGTCCTCAGTATGTTGGATTTGGAAACCAATCCAATCAAAAAGTGCATCAACAATCCTGAAAAGGTTTGACTTTATTGATGCAAGAGGCAAACCCAAGTCTGTCATGGCTTGGGTACCCCAAGGAAACTAATATGTTTATTCATGTGCAGGAACATTCATCTGATATTGGAGATCAAGGATATGTAGATAGTGGATGTTCAAGGCACATGACAGGCAACATGTCATTCCTCTCAGATTTCAAAACATTTGATGGAGGATATGTTACCTTTGGGGGAGGAATAAAAGGAAAGATCACTGGTAAAGGTACTATCAAAACCAGTAAACTAGATTTTGAAAATGTGTATTTTGTGAAAGAACTTCAGTTTAATCTCCTTAGTGTTTCACAAATGTGTGACAAGAAGAATAATGTTCTTTTCTGTGAGAATGAATGTCTTGTTCTTTCTCCTGATTTTAAGATGCCTGATGAAAATCAAGTGCTTCTTAGAATTCCTAGAGGGAACAATATGTACAGTCTTGATTTAAGGAATATTGTTCCTAAGGATGGATTAACTTGTTTGGTTGCAAAAGCCTCATTGGATGAATCTATGCTTTGGCATAGAAGGCTTGGTCATGTAAACTTTAAAACAATCAACACTATTGCAAAATATGATTTAGTAAGAGGTTTACCCAAAAAGATTTTCCAAAACGACCAAACTTGTGTTGACTGTCTAAAAGGCAAGCAACATAGAGCTTCTTGTAAGCCCAAGACCCAAAACTCTATTTCTCAGGCTTTACATATGCTTCATATGGATCTCTTTGGTCCTACTAATGTGTGTAGCTTGAATGGGAAGAAATATTGTCTTGTTGTTACTGATGATTATAGCAGATTTTCATGGGTTTTCTTTTTAAGATCTAAACATGAAACTAGTGAGATTCTTAAATCATATATCACTGAGGTAGAAAACCAATCTGATAAGAAAGTCAAAGTCATCAGATGTGACAATGGGACAGAGTTCAAGAATAGAGTTATGGATGACTTTTGCAAGGAAAAAGGCATAAAAAGAGAGTTTAGTGTAGCTAGAACACCTCAGCAAAATGGAGTAGCAGAAAGAAAGAATAGAACACTTATAGAGGCTGCTAGAACAATGTTAGTAGACTCTAAGTTGCCTATTTCATTTTGGGCTGAAGCAGTTGGTACTGCTTGTTATGTACAAAACAGGGTTCTTGTGACAAAACCACATAGAAAAACACCTTATGAACTTATCTTTGGTAGAACACCATCTTTAAGTTTTATGAGACCTTTTGGTTGTCAAGTCACTATTCTCAATACCAAAGATCATTTAGGCAAATTTGAAGGAAAAGCAGATGTTGGCTTTTTGATAGGGTATTCCTTGCAGAGTAAGGCCTATAGAGTGTTTAACACTTGCACTAGGCTAGTGGAAGAGAATCTTCACATAGAGTTTCAAGAGAAACTAACAAATGTGAAAGGGATTGGACCAGATTGGATGTTTGATGTTGATAGGCTTTCAGAATCTATGAATTATGTGCCTGTTACAGGTACAAATACTAATGATAATGCAGGTTTTGAAGAAAATGTTGAAGCTTCTAAAGATCAAGATTACATCTGGATGCCAATTTGGAAGGAAATGGATCTATCTTCAAGTCAAGAAGAACCTTCAAACACAAGAAATGAAGGTAATGAAGAAGATCATGGAACTCAGAATCCAGAGAATCAAGAAAGTGGTACAAATGACAATGGTACTGCTAGTTCATCAGATGGTCCTGCTAGTTCACATATTGATACTGCCGAGCCATTGAATGATCAAATAGATGATTCTTTACAAGAAGAGGTGGGGATTAGCAATCTTCCATCTACCTATGAAGTTCCTAAAACACCCAACACTAGAATTCTCAAAGATCACTCAACTGAAGATGTGATTGGTAGCATAAATTCTGGTGTTAGAACAAGATCTCAAGTTGGTTTATCTCAAGTCTTGTCTTCAGATGAAGAAGGGTTTCTCTCCTCAATTTATGAAGAAAAGAATAATGATAGTTCCAATATATGCCTGTTTTCATGTTTTCTATCTCAGGCTGAACCCAAAAACATAAACAAAGCTTTAGATGATGCAAGTTGGGTGGAAGCAATGCAAGAAGAGCTTCTCCAATTCAAGATTCAGAAGGTTTGGATATTGGTTGATTTGCCCAAAGGTCATAGGGCAATTGGAACCAAATGGGTGTTCAGAAACAAGAAAGATGAAAGGGGTATAGTGATCAGAAACAAGGCTAGATTGGTAGCACAAGGGTATACTCAAGAAGAAGGGGTAGATTATGAAGAAGTGTTTGCTCCAGTTGCAAGACTTGAAGCAATTAGGCTTTTCTTGGCCTATGCTTCATTCATAGGTTTCACTGTCTATCAAATGGATGTTAAGAGTGCATTTTTGTATGGTGAAATTGAAGAACCAGTATATGTGTCTCAACCTCCAGGCTTCATTGATGCTGAGTATCCAGACAAGGTTTATAAGGTTACCAAGGCTTTGTATGGCCTACACCAAGCTCCTAGGGCATGGTATGAAACATTGGCTTGTTTTCTACTAGAAAGTGGATTCCAAAGAGGCAGGATTGATCCAACTTTGTTCATCAAAAGAGCAAAGAAAGACATCTTGCTAGTGCAGAGTTATGTTGATGACATAATCTTTGGATCAACAAATCAAGACTTGTGTGTAGAATTTGAAAAACTTATGCATAATAAGTTTGAAATGAGTTCCATGGGGGAACTTACTTTCTTTTTGGGTCATCAAGTGAAACAATCCAAAGAAGGTATATTTATCAGCCAAGATAAATATGTAGCAGAGATCCTAAGGAAATTTAATTTTGCTGATTCTAAGGTTGCAAGTACACCAATGGATCCAGACAAAGGGCTACTCAAGGATGCTGAAGGAGAAGATATGGATTTGCACAATTATAGATCAATGATTGGATCTTTGATGTACCTTACATCATCAAGACCAGATATCATGTTCTCAGTATGTGTATGTGCAAGGTTTCAAATACATCCCAAAATCTCTCATCTCACAGCAGTCAAAAGAATCTTTAGATATCTTAAGGGTCAACCTAGGTTGGGACTCTGGTATCCAAGGGAATCATCTTTTGAATTGGTGGCTTTTTCGGATAGTGACTATGGTGGTGCAACTCTAGACAGAAAATCCACAACTGGTGGATGTCAATTTCTTGGTTGCAGACTATTCTCTTGGCAATGTAAGAAACAAACAATGGTGGCCAATTCTACAACTGAAGCAGAATATGTTGCTGGTGCAAGTTGTTGTGGGCAAGTTCTTTGGATCCAAAATCAAATGCTTGACTATGGGTACAATTTTCTTAACACCATTATTTATATTGACAATAGCAGTACTATATGTATCATTAAAAACCCAGTTCAACACTCAAAAACAAAACACATTGAAATCAGACACCATTTCATAAGGGATTGCAATGAGAAAAGGTTAATTCAAGTTGTTAAGATTGATTCTGAAAAGAATTATGCAGACCTTCTCACCAAAGCTTTTGATTTAGGTAGATTCAAATATCTTGTAGGGGGTATTGGAATGATAAATCCTTGAAAAACATGTTTTTTTTTTTTACATAAATTTAACTAGTATTGGCTTTTAAACATGGTACTGCTAGTTGGTCAAAAGGTCCTGTTAGTTCATAATTGGTCCTGCTGATATAAAATTACTATGTTTTGTTCATATTGATGCTTAAATGTTTAAAATGCTTTAGATCAAGTGCTTTGCATTTTGTTCTTTTGGTTTGCAACTAACACATTTCAGGTTGATAACAAGACAAGAGTTCTTTCAATCACAAAGGGGCAATAAAAGTTATATTAATCTCAAGAGAAATAACCATCTCAGGGGAGGAATTGATAGCCCAGAATGAAAGAGAAACCAATTTATGAAAGCAACAGACAAGAGCATACAAGATGATGCAGAGTTGAACAAGAGAGAGTTAGATCACATATCTAGAAGGGATGAAGTATTTCTCAAGGAGAAAGTTCTATCTAGATCAAACTAAGAAAGGTTTCAAATCAAAGACATGCTTTTAGATGATTTCACTTGATGAACCAATCATCCAAGATACACAGCATCATTGTCTTTCTAATTTCCTCAATCCAAGGAAATTGCACCATCTTTGGGGCCATCATGGCTTTTGGTATTCAGCTCACCAAGTTTTTACAAACTTAAGAGTTGGCTAGTCCTTAAGCAAACGGCTTTTGGTAAAGACAAATCAAATCCGTTGATGGTTGATAGTTTACCAAAAACTATATGGTTGTTAACTAACCATACTTAATTGTTAATAGTTAGCTAGTCCTTAAGCAAACGGCTTTTGGTAAAGACAACTCAAATCCGTTGATAGCTGGTAGTTTGCTCAAAACTATAAGGGATTTTTACAAAACTTTCAAAGGTACTGCTAGTTCAAAATTGGTACTGCTAGAGTAAAATGGTACTGCTAGATAGCCGTTGAGCCTGTCAGAAAAAGTTTTAGCCGTTGGGCCTGGTAGTTAAAATTAGCCGTTGGGGTAGTTATGTAAATTACTGATGATTATATTATATTATATTTCACATATAAAAGATCTTTTTGTTGGGTCTAAAATGCTGCTGATTCGAGAATTACAACTCTGCTGGATAGTTATGTAACTCTGCTGATTAGCACAAGAACTCTGCTGGTTTGATAACTCTGCTGTTTTGGTATAATAAGCATATTGTAACTCTGTTGCTAGCTCACGAGGACTCTGCTGCTAGAAGGATTACTCTGCTGCTTATTAATTATGTAAAGTATGTTAAGATAAGTATAGAAAAGATACGTATGAATATTTTTCTTGTATAGGAAGTCTTGTAAACCGACTAGGATTCCTTACGCTATAAAAGGAGGTTCTAGGGTTAGAGTTAGATGTCGATTGATTAATCATCTTAGCATACGTATTATTGTTTTCACTTCAAGGTTTCTTGTAACCCTATTGCTATTCAGAGCAATCGTTATTAATATAATTGAAGTGTTGTTGGATAATTCGTTTTGTGTTTATTCTTCTTAAGATCAAATATTAGTTTCCGCATAATATTTGATATACAACTCAAGATCAGTTTCTATACCTATTACTTTAGATTTATCTAAGGTAATTAATAAGATCGTGAAGCTCAACTGGGATCAACAAGTGGTATCAGAGCTTGTGATCTGGAAACTGGTACCAAGAAGAATTTACGAATACAAGATCTGTTTAATCATCAAAGCAAGCAATGGAATCCGATTCATCACACATGATTACTGCATCAAGAGTTCCCATGCTCAAGCCTGGAGAATACGAGATCTGGAAGATGAGAATTCAACAATTCATGAGAATGGTTGATTACTCACTTTGGGATGTTGTGGTAGATGGCGACAGTCAGCCAACTAAGACTGCTGCTGGATCAGTCTTGACTCTCAAGACTAGTGAGGAGAAAGCACAGAGAAAATTAGAGGTTAAGGCTCACAGTATTCTTATGATGGGAATACCTAATGATTATCAGCTAAGCTTTAATCATATTGAAACTGCTAAGGAATTATGGGAGGCTATTAAACTTCGATTTGGAGGGAATGAAGCAACCAAGAAGTCAAGGAAGAATCTGCTGAAGCATCAGTTTGAGACTTTTACTGCTTTAAGTTCTGAGAACATTGAGGGAACTTATGATCGACTTCATAAGTTAACCAGTCAGATGGCTCTTTTGAAGATTGAACCTTCTCAAGAAGATGTCAATTTAAAGTTTTTGAGAAGTCTATCTTCTGAATGGAACACTCACACAGTGGTTTGGAGGCACAAGGAAGATTTTGATACTATGACTTTGGATGATCTCTATAATAACCTGAAGGTGTATGAATCAGAAGTTAAGGGATTGTCAGGGTCATCTTCTACCTCAAACAATCTTGCTTTTGTGTCTTCTAGCAACAAACATTCTGGTAGTCATCAAGATCAGCACTCTGCTGGTTCTTTCATTCCTGCTGGTGGTTTACATGTCTCTGCTGCTGACTCTACAAATCCCAACACCATCAGTGATGCTGCTATTTGTGCTTATTTGGCTGAACTTACTACTAGTACTTCAGTCATGCCTCAAGATCTGGATGAACTTGATCCTGATGATGTTGAAGAAATGGATATGCAATGGCAATTTGCAATGCTAACTATGAGGGCAAGGAGGTTTCTTAAGAGAACTGGTAAAGAGATGAAATTCAGAAGAAACAAGAATATGGGATTTGACAAATCAAAGGCTGAATGTTTCAATTGTCGAAAGAAGGGACACTTTGCAAGGGAATGCAAAGCACCCAAAAGAAACATTGAAGATACCAAGAAGATTGCTGAAGAGTCAAGTTCTGATGTTGCTGTTGCTGCTATGGTGTCATGTGATGGCTTTGGAGAGTTTGATTGGAGTGAGCATGCTGAAGATGGTCCTAATTATGCATTGGTAGCCGAAGAAGAACCTCAAGTACAACACTTTGCTCTTATGGCCTACTCTTCTTCTGGATCAGACACTGAGGTATCAAATGAATCATCATGTTCTTTTAAATCATGTTCTGATAAAATTGATGAACTTAAGTCTAGCAATGGAAACCTTAAAAAGGAAAATGAAATACTTAAGTTAGACAATCTCAGTTATGACTATGGTTTAAAGAATTTAGAAGAGAAGCTAGAATTTTATAAAAAGGCTGAAATTGAATATCTTGATCAAATCACTATTCTTCAAAATGAGCTTATTAAGAAAGATGATGAGATTAAGATACTTTTGGGAAAAGTAGAGGAGGCTGAACAGGCTAGAGATTTAGCTAAGAATGAGACTGAAAAACATGTTGTTAGGATAGAAAAACAACAATTTGCTACTGACATTCTTAGTAAACCAATAGGAAAGCACTTTGCTGATTCAGGTAGTGGACTAGGGTACAATGCTGTAGCTCACCCTAAGAAACTTAGTGCTCATGCCCCTACTGCTAGGACATTGACTTTCATATCTGAGACTGGGGATAAACCTGTAGGTGAAACTAGTAAACCTGTAGAAGAAGCTAGTGAAACTAAGAAAGAGTCACCTAAGGTTGAGCTAAAGAAGTATGAACAACCACCCCTGATTGAAGATTGGGAGTCTGACAGTGATGATGAGATTGTAGAATCTGATTCAACCTCTAAGAACAAAAAGGAAGAAATTCCTGCTGTTGTTGAATCACAAGTACCTAGAGCTAAAAAGGTTGAGTTTGTTAAGCCTAAGCTAGGTAAAGGTATCTCTAGGAAGATGGCTGAGTTTGACAACACACCTAGAGTATATCCTAAGAGAACAAATAACTTGCCTAGGGGAAACCAGAGAAATTGGAACAACCTAGTTTCACATAAATTAGGGACTGATTTTCAATTATTTAAAAAGGCATGTTATAGTTGTGGTAGTTTTGAACATTTGCAAGATGAGTGTTATTACTATCAAAAACCAGTGTGGAACCAATATACAAGGGTGAATCATAGAAACTTTGGTAGAAAGACTCACCCTCATCCCAAAAGAAACATGGTTCCTAGGGAAGTTCTGATGAGAGATGGTGCTTCTAGAGTTATCTCTCCTATTGCCCCAAATGTGCCCATAAAGAAGAATATAGATAACTCTGCTGTTAAGGCAAACTCTGCTGTTAAGGCAGACTCTGCTGTTTTGCCTAAAGTTGTGACTGATACTGTTGTGGGCAATCATTTTTATGCTGTTAAAGCCTCAGCTTGCTGGGTCTGGAAACCAAAAGTTAAAGTTTTAGATCATGTTCTCAGACACAGCAGTGCACCAATGCAGTTGAAGAAATTTGACTACTTTGATGCACAAGGTAGATCCAAGTCAGTAATGGCTTGGGTCCCCAAGAGAAACTAATTCTCTTACTTTTTGTGCAGGGCAATCTACAAAAGGAGCTAAAGGACAAATGCATTTTTGATAGTGGATGCTCTTCACATATGACTGGAGACCAAAGCAACTTGGAGAATTTTGAAGCTTTGGATGGTGGTTATGTGGCCTTTGGGAATGACCCTAAAGGTGGAAAAATCGTTGGTAAAGGCATCATCAGAACTGGAAAGTTGGATTTTGAGAAAGTGTATTTGGTGAATGGTCTCAAGTTTAATCTTTTTAGTGTCTCACAAATGTGTGACAGGAAGAATTTTGTTCTTTTTACCGACACTGAGTGTCTTGTTTTGTCTCCTGACTATAAGATACCTGATGATAAATTGGTGCTTCTTAAAGTTCCTAGACATGACAATATATACAGTGTGGATATAAAGAATATTATTCCCAAAAGAGATTTGACTTGTCTGTTTGCCAAAGCCACTGTTGATGAATCCAAACTATGGCACAGAAGGCTTGGACATTTGAACTACAAGGCTATCAACAAGTTGGTGAAAGGGAACTTGGTCAGAGGATTGCCTTCAAAGGTCTTTGAGAATCCTGAAGTTTGTGTTGCTTGCCAAATGGGAAAGCAACATAGAGCTTCCTGTAAGTCCAAATTGGTGAATTCTATAACTGAACCTTTGTTTATGTTACACATGGACTTATTTGGACCTACATATGTGAAAAGTTTGAATAAAAAGATGTATGGATTAGTGGTCACTGATGACTTTAGTAGGTTCACTTGGGTATTCTTTTTAGCTTCTAAGGATGAGACAGCTGGCATTCTTAAGGCTTTTATTACCAGGATAGAAAACCTATTTAATCATAAGGTCAAAGTCATCAGATGTGATAATGGAACTGAATTTAAGAACCAGGTGATGAATCAGTTCTGTGAGGAAAAGGGTATAACTAGACAATTTAGTGTAGCTAGAACTCCTCAGCAAAATGGTGTTGCTGAGAGAAGAAATAGAACATTAATTGAAGCTGCTAGAACTATGTTGTCAGAGTCTAAGTTACCCACTATCTTTTGGGCTGAAGCAGTCAACACTGCTTGCTATGTGCAAAATAGGACTAAGATAGTTAAGCCTCATAACAAGACCCCCTATGAGTTATTGCATGGTAGAAAACCTATGATAGGTTTCTTAAGACCATTTGGGTGTCCTGTTACTATTTTGAACACCATTGACCACTTAGGCAAGTTTAGTGAGAAAGCAGACATAGGTTTCTTTGTTGGTTACTCTACTGAAAGTAAGGCTTTTAGAGTTTTTAATCAAAGGACTGGGCATGTAGTGGAAAATTTACATGTGACTATTAGAGAAACCACACCTAATGTTGATGGAAAAGGACCTGACTGGATGTTTGATATTGATTCTTTAACCAAAAGTATGAATTATCAACCAGTTGTTGCAGGTACTACTAACATGTCTGCAGGTACACAAACTAACCCTAATGCAGGTACACAAGCAAAGAAGGATGGATCTGCAGAGGAGTTTGTGTTGATTGAAAAGTGGAACTATGATCAGTACTTCTCTCAAACAGCAAAAGATGGAAAGAGTTCAGATGATGTTGCTGTACACAAGGAAGTACCAAAGGTTAATGCAGAAGGTGATGATGAACCTGCTCATGATGATTTGGAAAGATGTGTAGAGTCACAAGTTGATGGAATTCAAGGGAATAAACCAAGCAGCAGTTCTCTTAACTCTGCTGCCAAGTCAAAACACTCTGCTGTTAAGCCAAAGCACTCTGCTGTTAAGGCAAAACACTCTGCTGTTCAACTTGGTAACTCTGCTGCTGAACTCAAAGACTCTACAGATAAAAGATGGTGATTTTTATGATGATTCTTCTGATGAGATGCCCGAATTGGAAGAAGTGTATGTGGATACTGATGATGAAGTTGTTGATGTTTTTGGTGCTGAAGGTGATTTATCAAATTTGGAGACTGATATACCTGTCAGTCCCACACCAACAACAAGAATCCACAAGATTCACCCAAAGGAGCAGATTATTGGTGATGTTCACTCTGCTGTACAGACAAGAAGTAAATCAAAAGGGTTGAGTGATTTGCTTGATCAGGGATTGTTTGCTTAGACACTTAAGAAGAGAAATAGCCACAAGGATCTACAAAATTGTATGTTTGCCTGTTTCTTATCTCAGGAAGAACCCAAGACCATTCACAAGGCTATGAAAGATGAAAGTTGGGTTGAAGCTATGCAAGAGGAGTTGCTGCAGTTCAAGCTTCAAGAGGTCTGGACATTGGTGGATTTGCCTAGTGGACAAAGGGCAATTGGTACAAAATGGGTGTTCAGATGCAAAAGAGATGAGAGAGGGATTGTTGTCAGAAACAAGGCTAGATTGGTGGCTCAGGGATACACTCAGGAAGAAGGTATTGATTATGATGAGGTATTTGCCCCAGTTGCAAGACTGGAGGCTATTAGACTTTTCTTGGCATATGCCTCATACAAGAATTTTCCTGTGTATCAAATGGATGTGAAAAGTGCTTTCTTGTATGGAAAGATTCCTGAACCAGTGTATGTGATGCAACCACCTGGGTTTGAAGATCCTAAGTATCCTGATAGGGTCTACATGGTGAAGAAAGCACTGTATGGATTACATCAAGCTCCTAGAGCTTGGTATGACACCTTATCCCAATATTTGTTGAATAATGGTTTTTGCAGAGGAACCATTGATAAAACATTGTTCATTAAGAAAGACAAAAAGGATATCCTACTTGTTCAAGTCTATGTAGATGATATCATTTTTGGTTCTACAAATAAGGTGTTATGTGAAGGATTTGAGAAGCTTATGCATAGTAGATTTGAGATGAGTTCTATGGGAGAACTGACTTTCTTTTTGGGGCTTCAAGTCAAGCAGATGAAAGATGGGATTTTTATTAGCCAAGACAAGTATGTGGCTGATATGTTGAAGAAATTTGGATTCAAGGATGTGAAAGCAGCCAAGACACCCATGGATAAAAATAAACCTTTGCTCAAGGATGAAGATGGAGTAGAGGTTGATGTACATTTGTATAGATCCATGATTGGCTCATTGATGTATCTGACTGCTTCAAGGCCAGATATCATGTTTTCTGTGTGTGCTTGTGCTAGATTCCAAGTGTCCCCGAAAGTTTCACACTTGGAAGTAGTCAAAAGAATTTTTAGGTACCTAAAGGGTCAACCAAAACTTGGTCTTTGGTATCCTAATAATTCACCATTTGACTTGATAGCATACTCAGATAGTGACTATGCTGGAGCTACTATGGACAGAAAATCAACTACTGGAGGCTGTCAGTATCTTGGTCATAGGCTGATCTCTTGGCAATGTAAGAAACAAACAGTGGTAGCTAATTCGACAACTGAAGCAGAATATGTTGCTGCTTCTAGCTGCTGTGGACAGGTGCTCTGGATTCAGAACCAATTGCTGGATTATGGGTACAATTTCATGAACACAAAAATTTTCATTGACAACAACAGCACAATGTGTTTTATCAAAAATCCTGTTTTTCATTCTAAAACAAAACACATAGAGATAAGACATCATTTTATTAGAGATTGTTATGAGAAAAAGTTAATTCAAGTGGTTAAAATTCATACTGACAACAATGTTGCTGATTTACTTACAAAATGTTTTGACATAAGTAGATTTCAGTTTCTAGTTGCTAGTATTGGCATGATCAATCTTTAAAACTTTTAACTATCTTATCTCTGTATGTTTTTGTAAAGTTTTGTAAGGATTTGTGCTGTTTGTTAAGTCAAAATTTGTTGTTTGTTGTTTAGTTGTCTGTTGCTATGGTACTCTGCTGCTGTTTTTGGAATATTCTTGCTTGTGTTTGTTGTTTGCTACTAACCTTTTGCAGATACATATACAAATACTCAAGTAAAGCAAGGAAAATTAAAAGGTTCATTCATTCCATAAGCAAAGTACAGAGAAAGTTTTCTTACAACCATCATTCAAAAGAAACATCAAAAGACAACAAGCTACATCGATTCACAACCTACATCTTAGCAAATTCAGGCATGACCTTGCTACGCGGTCCCCTAGTGCCCATGGCCTCAAACACCTTTGGACAGGGGAGTGCAAGTACTACTGGACGAGGAGGTGGATTTTGTTGCTGACTGGTAGAGGAAGCTGCTTTCTTCTGCTGGTTTTTCTTCTTTGGCACAGAGGGTTTCTTCTCAACTGGACTTGGCTTTGGATGAGGAATATGGACACTCTTTGCAAAGGCTGCTGCAGCATTCTCCATTTGTTTCTGGAGTTCAGCGGTTATTGGATGTTTTGGAGGGATGATTTCCCAAGCACCTTGGTAGTAAGTCATGTGTTTTGGCCAACCTTGCTGTTTCCCAGGCCAATTTGCTGTTTCTTCATCGCTTGAATCTTCGAATGACGATGGTGTTGACGGGAGTGGATCGGAGTATGAATCTTCCATGACTGCTTTTCCTTTGTTTTGCGATGTGGATGCATTCTTAGGAAAGTAACTAGCCCAACCTTGTGAGTCCTCAGATGATGAATCTGAAGATATTTCGATGATTGGTGTTTTTGAAGAACTCATGTTGGATTGTTATTGAGTTAGGGTTGTGAATTGGGGATTTCGTTTCGAGATTAAGGATTTATGGAGTTAAATGTGGGGTTGGTATTGTATTTAAGGAGGTGATTTTAAAGATTTTGGGAATGTTGACTTTAGGTCAACACTTTCATAACTCTGCTGATGAGTTTGAAAGTTGAAGGGTCAAACTGTAACTTTTGGCGCGTTCTTAAACCTAATTGAATCAAATCGGTATCTTTCACCAATTTGATCTCATTACATTTTAATTGCTCCGAATTACATTCGATTTTCACCCAAGAACAACAATTTATATCATTTCACCCAAAACCCCCAAATCAAATGGCTCGAAGAACGTTTCCGGATGAACACAATCAGATAGCATTTCTCAGTAAGGTCACTGCAGCGGATGGTTTTTATGAAGTTATGGATTTTCTGGGTTCGTCCAAGTTAAGGTATGCATTAACAGTTGCTCCTACAATTTACAAATCACATATGAAGCAATTTTGGTCAACTGTTAGGTTGGATGTACTAGATGGTGAGGAAAGATTGATAGGTAGTGTAGATGGGGAAGATATTGTAGTTAGTGAAACCACAATTAAACGAAGTTTGCGCTTGTCAGGCACCCCAACACCCCCTACTCTTACCCCAGAACTTGTGATGACTGAGCTTGAGAATATAGGATATGAGAGACCTGAGGCTGGTAGTACATTATTGAAAGGTCGTCTCTGTCCACATTGGAAGTTTTTATTGCATACTCTACAACATTGCTTGTTTCCCAAAATAGGTGGGTGGAGTGAGTTCAATGTTTCTCAAGCTATAGCTTTAGTGTGTTTAGCAACAGGGCAGCCCTATGATTTTTCTTCTATGATATTTGAGGGGATGAAGAAATTTGTTAAGAAGAAGTTTTACTTGTACCCAAGGTTTCTACAACTTATTATAAATAAACAGCTGAGGGAACCTTTGAGGCATACACAAATTGAGCCCTGTAGTAGAATGGCCATCAAGATGTTTGCATTTCTAAAGAAGAATGGGAAAGGATTTTCTGGTACTATAACTCCCTTAACTGAGCATATCTTGAATGTAGTGGCTGCAGTGAATGAGGATGAAGAGGCTGGAACACCCACAGCTTCCCATCACACATTCTCATCTACTAGTTTGAACATGTCAGTATCTCATGACCCACACCCTACCCAATCACCTAGGACTTCACAAAATGAGAACATTGTGCATCCTCAGGCCAATGTTAGTATGGTAGCAGATGAGGCTGGTACAGGTGGTGGAGGTACCATGATGGAAGAGGCTGACACTACTGTTTCCAACTTAGTAGTTGAACAGGACAGTGTCAACATAATTAAGACCTCAACCATGGCAACATCATTTGTAGAAGGTTCTCAGGAACCTGACACAACTGGTGGTAACCCCAGCCAAATGGATTTTATGGGGGGTTCAGATGTTCATCCTAGGGATGAGACTGAGTTTATGTCCCAAGATTCACCTCTCAGAGAAGGTAATACATCTCGAAGTGATGAGGACAGAGATGAACATATTGAATTGATGGACACTAATGTACATATTGACATTGCAAATGATACACCTCTCGGACCAGGTCACACAGGTCGAAGTGTTGATGCTAGTATTGAACTTGAAACAAATGATTTGACGGCTAAAACACCTGTACAAAATGTCAATTCCAATGATCAACCTCTCGGGTCAGGTTACACAGACCGAAGTTGTGAGGATATCATGAAACAATTGAAAGAATTGACGGAAAATTGTACAAAATTATCAAAGGAGGTGCTTGATCTAAGAAAGGAGTTAAAGACAGTCAGAGCTACTCAAGGTGCTGAAATTAGAAGACTTAAGCTACGGGTTGCACACCTTGAGGGGAGGCTCAAGAAGAGGTCCAAACCAAGTTTGGAAGAGGATGCTTCCAAACAGGGGAGGAATGAACAAGAGGCTGTGGTGAATGATAAGGATCAAGAGGATGTGATAGGTTCAGGGGAGGTTGAAAAGGAAATTGTTGAAAATGTTGGTGAAAAGGGTGACTCTGCTGGTGAAGATCATTCTGCTGATAGGTTTAAGGTTTCTGCTGAAGATACAGAGAAAAGTGCAGGAGTTAAGAACTCTGCTGAATCAGATGAATCAGATGATGAGAAGATAACCTTAGCTCAAGTACTTCTGAATATGAACAGAGAAACTAAAAGTAAAACACCCACACCATCACAAGAACAACCTGTTGCTGACTCTGCTGAAAAGTTTGAAAGGATGCAAAAGTTAGCTGAAAAGGCTCAAATTGCTCAGGATGAAGAATATGCAAGAATTGTTGCAGCTAGTGAAGAAAGAAATCAGTCTGAACTTATGGAAAGCACTGCATTTAAAGAAGTCAATCAAGAAGAATTAGATGAACAATTGCAATATTTCATTGATTCTGATATGATTGTAAGAGGTGAAGCTAGGCTGATATCAAATGATGAGCAGTTGGATGGAGCTGAAAAGACAAAAGAGCTTGTTGAGTTTATACTCAAAAAGAATGGTTTAGCTAAGTGGGAAGAGCTGATTAAAAGGATAAAAGAAGCACAGAAGCATGGTTTCAAACAAAGGTCATCTTCAAGGAAAGCATTGATTAAAGACATGAAGTACTATTTGAAGAATGCTAGAAACTATCAGATGAAGGATTTTAAAGGTAAGGCAGATCACTTAATTGAAAAAGAATTTTATGAAACTTATGCTAAGCTTAATCCAAGAAAAGTTTCTGAAAAGAAAAGAAAGCCAGAGGTTATGGGATCTGAAAATGTGAAAGCATCTGGAAGTGGAAGTGTTTCAAAGAAACAAGATGACAAGGAAACCATGGAGTTTGAGAGAGAAAAAGTTAAGAAGGTTATTGGTTATAAGAGGACAGGTAAGAGAATAAAGCAGATGGCTAGAAAGAAGAGAAAGACTGAGTCTTTGGGAAAGAGTGATTCTGAAAAAGAAGAAAGTAATGAGCATTATTTTGAGAAAGTAACTGCTGAGGATATGAAAAGAACAATGGATATCACAGTTCATGTAACACAAGAGGAACCAGAGATAGTTAATGCAGTTCCTTTAAATACAAAATATTCAATCATCTCTTATACACATATAGTCAAGGATGGAAGTGAACCTTACTGGGAGTTTAAGAGATCTAATAATTTGTATTATGGATTTGTTAGATTTTCTCAGATGCTACATTTTATGGATAGAGATGATGTGATGCAGGTTTGGAGGTTATATAAAGAAAGGTATGGTGATCAGAGACCAGAGGTAATGTATGAAAGAATTCACTATTACTTTTTGAAGAACATGTTTGAGCCTGATGAAAGAGATATTGAATGGAGAGATTTGTTGAACTCCAGAGTTGATAGGTGGTATTTGTATCAATCCTGTGGAGTACATGAATTGGTTTGTAAGGGTGTTAAGGTCTACATGCTTGTGGAGAAGGATTACCCTTTGAATAACAATACAGCAGTGATTACTCAGATGTTAATGCCTGGAATGTTGACATTGCAGAATAGTTTCTTTTCAGATGCTCAGGCTTATCAATTGGTAACAAAATATGAGAAGATTCTTGAAGCAAAGACATCAAAACAGTAAAGTGTGTGTTTGAAAGCATCCTCCTGGTGGATGGTTGGATTTAAGGAAACTTGATGATTTTTGATGAAAATATCAAGTTTAGGGGAGGATTGTTGGGTCTAAAATGCTGCTGATTCGAGAATTACAACTCTGCTGGATAGTTATGTAACTCTGCTGATTAGCACAAGAACTCTGCTGGTTTGATAACTCTGCTGTTTTGGTATAATAGGCATATTGTAACTCTGTTGCTAGCTCACGAGGACTCTGCTGCTAGAAGGATTACTCTGCTGCTTATTAATTATGTAAAGTATGTTAAGATAAGTATAGAAAAGATACGTATGAATATTTTTCTTGTATAGGAAGTCTTGTAAACCGACTAGGACTCCTTACGCTATAAAAGGAGGTTCTAGGGTTAGAGTTAGATGTCGATTGATTAATCATCTTAGCATACGTATTATTGTTTTCACTTCAAGGTTTCTTGTAACCCTATTGCTATTCAGAGCAATCGTTATTAATATAATTGAAGTGTTGTTGGATAATTCATTTTGTGTTTATTCTTCTAAAGATCAAATATTAGTTTCCGCATAATATTTGATATACAACTCAAGATCAGTTTCTATACCTATTACTTTAGATTTATCTAAGGTAATTAATAAGATCGTGAAGCTCAACTGGGATCAACACTTTTTAACCGCCTTTACATTTACTTATTATAATCTTTCTTATTGTCGGTTAAAAGTAATTCTCTCATATCTTCTTTCATCAGTCCTTATCATATTTAACATACACCTTTCATCTTCTACCAGTACCACCAACAAATCCCACCATCATACTCGAAATTTTCATCATGGATACCACAATTGATCTAACCTTTGTCAAACGTCACAATCAATTAGCATTTTTGGAGAAGTCAGAGAAAAATGTCTCTTTTCATCAAGTAGTGGACTTTTTAAATAACTCCTATATCAGGTTTGCTTTACTAGTCAATCCCACTATTTATGAATCTCAAATTTTACAATTTTGGCAAACTGCTAAAATTAAAACTTCTGAAAATGGGGAACAAAGGATTAAGGCCAAAGTGGATGGCAAAACTTTGACTCTTACTGAGTCATCCATAAGAAGACACCTTCATTTGGATGATTCTGATGGTATTAGTCAGTTGCCAGATACTGAAATTTTTGAAAATTTGGAAAGAATGGGGTATCATGCTGATTCTACCAAACTCACTTTTCTGAAAAAGCATCTTACTCCACAATGGAGATTTTTGATTCACACAATCCTTCACTGTTTGAGCCAGAAGAAAACCTCTTGGGAGCAATTTAGTGGCAACATGGCTTCTGCTCTCATCTGCTTAGCTACAAACAGAAAATACAATTTTTCAAAACATATTTTTGAAGGATTGATTAACAATGTGGATAGTGAAACAAAATTTTTGATGTATCCAAGATTTATTGGATGCATTCTTGCAAAAATATCACATTTGTTACTTCCCACAGACTCAATTTATGACACACCAAAACTTTCTCACAAAGTATTTTCAAATATGAGAATTGGTTTTAGAGGGGAAGAAATTCCACTTTTTGATGAAATGATACCACAACATCCAGAAGAACCAACACCATCAGCTGAAACACAATCATCTAGTTCTTCACATGGTTACATTTCACCAACACATCAAACATCACCAATACCATCACCAGTACCATCAGCAACACCACCACCATCATCACATAATATACCACAAACCCAATCACCTCAGACAATGCAAGAACTAAAGGAGAAGGTGAAGATCTTAGAAGAAGCTCTTAAGAGTCAAAACACGAAGTTTTCTGAGATCAACATCAAATTAGTCAAGAGGGTTAAGAAATTGGAGGGTGAAGTGAAGAAGCTCAAGGGTAAAAGATCTGTAGGGGTTGTTTTATCTAGTTCTTCCAAGTCAGATGCTGATAGGATAGGTCACTCTTCCAAAAAGGGGAGGATGGATAGTGCTGAAGAGAATGAAGAGGCTCAATTTGAATTCCATGATGGAACTCAAGTTTATGATGAAGAGCCTGTTGGAGCAGGGCAAGAGCCTGCTGGGCCACAACAAGAGCCTGCTAGGAGAGAGAGGCTATTTGCTATGGGGTATAAAGGGTCTGCTGAGAAAGTGTACAAGAGAAAGAGGGTTTTAGTTGCTGATGAGCAATCTTCTGCTCCATCACAAGTACCAACTCCAAAGGATAAGGGCAAAAGTATCATGATTGAAGATGAGCCTAAGTCCAAGAAGTTAAAAAGAACACAGCAAATCCAGATGGCTTTAGGTGAAGAAGAGGCCAAAAGAGTTCAAGAAGAAGAGCTAAAAGCACTTGAAGCTTCAAGAATGCTTGAAGTAATGAAAGAGCAGAAAGATGCTGAAGATGCTGCTCAAGCTCTTCTTGACTCTCAAGCTGCTGCACAAATATTTGATGCACAACTACAATGGATTATCTCTATTGATCCAATTGTAAGAGGCCAAGCTTCTGTGTATGTAGATGATAAGACTCTTAGTACAGAAGAGAAGACAGCCAAGCTTGAAGAATTCATCACCAAAAAGTATAGAGAAGAAGCCTTAAATGATGTATTTCAGCAGATCATGCAGTATAAGGAGAAAGGGTTTAAACTGCCACATGATCAGAAAGAGCAGATGAAATTCTTCAGGTTATATCTGAAAAGGACAGCAAATTAGAAGGATCATCAACTCAAAAGAAAATCATTTGAAGAGTTGCAGCATCTATACATTGAAGCCTACAAGAAGAACCACTGCACTCCTCCTGAACATACACAAGAAAGGTCTTCAAAGAAGAAGAAAGATGCTCAGAAGAAAGAAGTAGAAAAATTGGACACAGAGCAAGTAAGTAAAATGTTGATTACTTTGCCTACTATCATACATGATGATCCAATTAGGTCTAGACACCCTATAATTGACTGGGAAATACACCATGATAGATTTGGAAAGTCATGGAAAATATCAAGGGTTGGGGGTCAGTCTGCTATCTTTAAGAATTTTGAAAATCTAGTTAGAGCATCTGACAGAGCAGATTTAGATGAATTGTGGAATCTAGTTCAGATAAGGCTAGACACAAATTCAAGCAATGATGTTAAGGAACAGGAATTATGGGTTGAATTCAATAGGTTGTATGATCCTGATCCCAAAGATGATTATTGGAAGTTTCCATATTATGATCCTACAACAACCTGGGAATTCATAAGTCATTGCAGTATTCATCATCTCTACACATCAAGTGGGATTGAACTCTTCATGTTGGCTGAGAAAGAGTATCCACTTAGTTTTGAAGTGCTCTCAACTATGATCTCCAAGAGATTAAGATGTGACAAGGATGATGAGGATTCAGAAGTTGTTCAAAGTTTGCTGAGGAGCATATTTGAGCAATGTGAAAGAAAAAGGAAGGATAGAAAGTAAAGGTTTTTGGAAGAGTTCCCTCAAATCCTCAAGGTATGTATTTTATTCATCAGAAACTTGTGTATTTTAATGGAAATAACAAGTTTAGGGGAGGATTGTTGGGAATAAAATGATCAAAGTCAAAGAGCCTGCCAATGATGTTGAAGAGCCTGCTAGTTGATTTTGAAGAGTATGAAGATGTTCTACCAGTACCTTCTGGGTAGAAGGTACTGCTGGTTAATGAAGAGCCTGCCAAGCTTATGTCAAGTTGATTAGATATTTTGTAATAGATATTTAGTTGAATTATTAGTCTTTGTACATTGTTATACGTTATGTAAGAGTAGTTTAGTTATCTGTGGTGTACAGAAGAATATACAGAGTAGATAGCATTGGTAGTCGTATTAAATTGTAGGCGCCAATATAGTCAAAGTATAGTATAATATTCATCAACTTGACTACTTGTAATAAGAGATACTTATCTTATAAAAGTATCTCTTAGTCACCTTTGTATGGGTGACAATAATAGACAATACACACACCTCATGCAAACATCTTTCCAACACATAACCAAAACAGAACCTTTCTAGTATTCCATCTAAGATTCAAGATTACTTTGTAATCCCGGTGATATTTAGATCATCCGTATTATTATCAATAATATTGAATCGTTTTGTGTTAACCAAAGTTGTGTTCTTTGTTCATTACATTCTCACGTTTACATAAACTCACCACCTTGTGTTCTTTTAAGTGTGTTGTAGTAGATTCCGCATGCTAAAACACATTCATACATAAATATCTCAAACAAGAACAAAAACCAAAACGTTCCACAAGTGGTATCAGAGCTAGGCTTGATATTTACTAATTTAAAAGAACAATGGATGTTGAACATATCCAAACAAATGTTGCAGCTAAACTTCCATTACTTAAGCAAAATGAGTTTGAAATGTGGCGATTGAGGGTAGAACAATACTTTCAAGTGCAGGATTATGCACTTTGGGAGATTATTGAACAAGGCAATTCATTTAAACCCCAAATCACCACTTCAACTGTAAATGATGCTCTTGTAACACACATACAAACCCAACCATCAAATGCAGATGAAAAAATTCAGAAGAGAAATGATCTAAAAGCAAGGAGTATGTTACTGATGACTATTCCAAATGATCAGCTTTTGATCTTTAACAAAAACAAAGATGCCAAAACCCTTTTTGAAGCTATTGTGGCTAGGTTTGGTGGTAATGATGCTACCAAGAAAACACAGAAAACACTTCTCAAACAACAATTTGAGAACTTTACAGCCAAAACCAATGAGTCTTTGGACAGTATGTTCAATAGACTTCAGAAGCTTGCAAGTCAGTTAGCCATCCATGAAGTGATGATAACTCAAGAAGACCTAAACTCTAAATTTCTTAGGAGTTTACCTTTAGAATGGTCTATGCATGTCATTGTCTGGAAGAACAAGCCAGATATTGACCAGATGAGTCTCAATGATCTCTACAACAATTTCAAAATAGTAGAGCATGAAGTAAAGAAGACTGCTGGGTCAAGTTCAGGAAATATGGCATTTGTTTCATCTCCAAACATCTCAAAGGTTGATAATGAAGATAAAGGTGACAGAGAAGAAGGTACTGCCAACACAACTTTTGGTACTGCTAGTACTTCTAGTAGTACCAAATCCATTTTAGATGAAACAATTGGGTGTGCTTTTCTTACATCTCAACACAATGGGTCCGTATTAACATTTGAAGATCTTCAAGAGATTCATCCTGATGATCTTGAAGTGATGGACATAAAGTGGCAACTTTCACTTTTAAGCATTAGAGCTAAGAAGTTGTTGATGAGGACTGGCAAGAAGATAATGATAAATGGAAATGAGCCTGCTGGCTATGATAAGTCAAAAGTGGAGTGTTACAACTGCCACATGATGGGTCACTATTCTAGAGAGTGTAGAAGACCTAAGAAGCAGGATGACAAGGGTAGAGGGTTTGAGCAGAGGAATAAAGGAAGCTTTGAGAAGAAAGGAAGCTTTAAAGGCAAAAGTAAGGTTGTTGAAGTTGCTGAGCCAAAAGCAATGGTTGCTATTGATGGCATGGGGTTTGATTGGAGTTTCATGGGTGAAGATGAGTCAACTTCTGATGAATTGGCTTTGATGGCATTCTCCACTCCTGAGGTACAAACTATCAAATGTTCTAATAACTGTGAATTTCTTAAAGAATTAGAATTTATAAGAAAATCTTATGATACAGAAGTATTAGAACACAGAAAAACCCAACAAACTTTATTTGACCATAAGTGTGGTATGTCCAAACTAGAAAAACAACTCATTCACTATAGAGAAAATGAACTCACATTTTCTGATGCTAAAGCTGCTCTTAATAGACAAATATTTTTGAAAGATGCAGAAATAGAAATGGTAAGGACTGAGTGCACTAAAGTAACTTTGGCTAGAGATAATATTCAACTGACTGTTACTAAATTAGAAATGGCTTTTGAATGCACTAGAAGCATAGTTGAGAATCAGATGAATAAGAAAATAAAATCAGGGATAGGATACAATGAATGTCCACCTCCTTATAGAGGAATTCCTTGTCCTCCAGGATCAGTTCTTGCTGAATCAGGTTTGCATGAAGTCATTAACAAACCATTGACTAAACCTGTAGTGATTAGTGAACCTTCTGAGAGTGCTAAGAATGCCTCACTCTCCAAGGTGCTCACTGATAAGAGACCAGATGTCCTAATTGTTGAAGATTGGGAATCTGATGATGAAGATAAGACTGTTCCTATTAAAGGAATCAAAGTAGGACCAATCAGTCCTAAGAAAGTAGAAGTTAAAGCTAAGGCTAAAGCTGTTTTAAAAACAGTTGAAAGTTGTGAAAAATGTAATAACAAACCTAGGGGAAGCCAAAGAAATTGGAATAACCTTAAGTCACAACAACTAGGTGATGACTTTGTTATGTTCAATAAGGCTTGTTATTATTGTGGTAGCTTTAATCATCTTCATGCTTATTGTAATAAATGGGTTTCTGGGTGTAAATCAAAGTCTAAAACAAATGCTACTCACCCCAGAAAAAGTTTTGTTAAGTTTAACACCACCAATGTTAAACATACTGTTAGACAACGTAAGCCTATTATTACAAAACCAACAGATAAGGGTACAAGAAACACTTTCAAATGTGTACCAAAAGTTGAGAATAATCCTATTCAAAAGAAAAATGTGGTCAAAACAAAAGTTTGGAGTCCAAAATCCAAAGGTCCTGCTAGACCAAAAGGTCCTGCTAGACCAAATGGTACTGCCAAACTTGGTATTGCCAAAATTGGTATTGATAGACCAAAGACCACACAATGGATTAAGAGGGAAGGTGCTGTTAAGTCCTCAGCATGTTGGATTTGGAAACCAATCCAATCAAAAACTGCATCAACAATCCTGAAAAGGTTTGACTTTATTGATGCAAGAGGCAAACCCAAGTCTGTCATGGCTTGGGTACCCCAAGGAAACTAATATGTTTATTCATGTGCAGGAACATTCATCTGATATTGGAGATCAAGGATATGTAGATAGTGGATGTTCAAGGCACATGACAGGCAACATGTCATTCCTCTCAGACTTCAAAACATTTGATGGAGGATATGTTACCTTTGGGGGAGGAATAAAAGGAAAGATCACTGGTAAAGGTACTATCAAAACCAGTAAAATAGATTTTGAAAATGTGTATTTTGTGAAAGAACTTCAGTTTAATCTTCTTAGTGTCTCACAAATGTGTGACAAAAAGAACAATGTTCTATTTACTGACAATGAATGTATGGTTCTTTCTCCTGATTTTAAGATGCCTGATGAAAATCAAGTGCTTCTTAGAATTCCTAGAGGGAACAATATGTACAGTCTTGATTTAAGGAATATTGTTCCTAAGGCCTCAGTGAATGAATCTATGCTTTGGCATAGAAGGCTTGGTCATGTAAACTTTAAAACAATCAACACTATTGCAAAATATGATTTAGTAAGAGGTTTACCCAAAAAGATTTTCCAAAACGACCAAACTTGTGTTGACTGTCTAAAAGGCAAACAACATAGAGCTTCTTGTAAGCCCAAGACCCAAAACTCTATTTCTCAGGCTTTACATATGCTTCATATGGATCTCTTTGGTCCTACTAATGTGTGTAGCTTGAATGGGAAGAAATATTGTCTTGTTGTTACTGATGATTTTAGCAGATTTTCATAGGTTTTCTTTTTAAGATCTAAACATGAAACTAGTGAGATTCTTAAATCATATATCACTGAGGTAGAAAACCAATCTGATAAGAAAGTCAAAGTCATCAGATGTGACAATGGGACAGAATTCAAGAATAGAGTTATGGATGACTTTTGCAAGGAAAAAGGCATAAAAAGAGAGTTTAGTGTAGCTAGAACACCTCAGCAAAATGGAGTAGCAGAAAGAAAGAATAGAACACTTATAGAGGCTGCTAGAACAATGTTAGTAGACTCTAAGTTGCCTATTTCATTTTGGGCTGAAGCAGTTGGTACTGCTTGTTATGTACAAAACAGGGTTCTTGTGACAAAACCACATAGAAAAACACCTTATGAACTTATCTTTGGTAGAACACCATCTTTAAGTTTTATGAGACCTTTTGGTTGTCAAGTCACTATTCTCAATACCAAAGATCATTTAGGCAAATTTGAAGGAAAAGCAGATGTTGGCTTTTTGATAGGGTATTCCTTGCAGAGTAAGGCCTATAGAGTGTTTAACACTTGCACTAGGCTAGTGGAAGAGAATCTTCACATAGAGTTTCAAGAGAAACTAACAAATGTGAAAGGGATTGGACCAGATTGGATGTTTGATGTTGATAGGCTTTCAGAATCTATGAATTATGTGCCTGTTACAGGTACAAATACTAATGATAATGCAGGTTTTGAAGAAAATGTTGAAGCTTCTAAAGATCAAGATTACATCTGGATGCCAATTTGGAAGGAAATGGATCTATCTTCAAGTCAAGAAGAACCTTCAAACACAAGAAATGAAGGCAATGAAGAAGATCATGGAACTCAGAATCCAGAGAATCAAGAAAGTGGTACAAATGACAATGGTACTGCTAGTTCATCAGATGGTCCTGCTAGTTCACATATTGATATTGCCGAGCCATTGAATGATCAAATAGATGATTCTTTACAAGAAGAGGTGGGGATTAGCAATCTTCCATCTACCTATGAAGTTCCTAAAACACCCAACACTAGAATTCTCAAAGATCACTCAACTGAAGATGTGATTGGTAGCATAAATTCTGGTGTTAGAACAAGATCTCAAGTTGGTTTATCTCAAGTCTTGTCTTCAGATGAAGAAGGGTTTCTCTCCTCTATTTATGAAGAAAAGAATAATGATAGTTCCAATATATGCCTGTTTTCATGTTTTCTATCTCAGGCTGAACCCAAAAACATAAACAAAGCTTTAGATGATGCAAGTTGGGTGGAAGCAATGCAAGAAGAGCTTCTCCAATTCAAGATTCAGAAGGTTTGGATATTGGTTGATTTGCCCAAAGGTCATAGGGCAATTGGAACCAAATGGGTGTTCAGAAACAAGAAAGATGAAAGGGGTATAGTGATTAGAAACAAGGCTAGATTGGTAGCACAAGGGTATACTCAAGAAGAAGGGGTAGATTATGAAGAAGTGTTTGCTCCAGTTGCAAGACTTGAAGCAATTAGGCTTTTCTTGGCCTATGCTTCATTCATAGGCTTCACTGTCTATCAAATGGATGTTAAGAGTGCATTTTTGTATGGTGAAATTGAAGAACCAGTATATGTGTCTCAACCTCCAGGCTTCATTGATGCTGAGTATCCAGACAAGGTTTATAAGGTTACCAAGGCTTTGTATGGCCTACACCAAGCTCCTAGGGCATGGTATGAAACATTGGCTTGTTTTCTACTAGAAAGTGGATTCCAAAGAGGCAGGATTGATCCAACTTTGTTCATCAAAAGAGCAAAGAAAGACATCTTGCTAGTGCAGATTTATGTTGATGACATAATCTTTGGATCAACAAATCAAGACTTGTGTGTAGAATTTGAAAAACTTATGCATAATAAGTTTGAAATGAGTTCCATGGGGGAACTTACTTTCTTTTTGGGTCTTCAAGTGAAACAATCCAAAGAAGGCATATTTATCAGCCAAGATAAATATGTAGCAGAGATCCTAAGGAAATTTAATTTTGCTGATTCTAAGGTTGCAAGTACACCAATGGATCCAGACAAAGGGCTACTCAAGGATGCTGAAGGAGAAGATATGGATTTGCACAATTATAGATCAATGATTGGATCTTTGATGTACCTTACATCATCAAGACCAGATATCATGTTCTCAGTATGTGTATGTGCAAGGTTTCAAATACATCCCAAAATCTCTCATCTCACAGCAGTCAAAAGAATCTTTAGATACCTTAAGGGTCAACCTAGGTTGGGTCTCTGGTATCCAAGGGAATCATCTTTTGAATTGGTGGCTTTTTCGGATAGTGACTATGCTGGTACAACTCTAGACAGAAAATCCACAACTGGTGGATGTCAATTTCTTGGTTGCAGACTATTCTCTTGGCAATGCAAGAAACAAACAATGGTGGCCAATTCTACAACTGAAGCAGAATATGTTGCTGGTGCAAGTTGTTGTGGGCAAGTTCTTTGGATCCAAAATCAAATGCTTGACTATGGGTACAATTTTCTTAACACCATTATTTATATTGACAATAGCAGTACTATATGTATCATTAAAAACCCAGTTCAACACTCAAAAACAAAACACATTGAAATCAGACACCATTTCATAAGGGATTGCAATGAGAAAAGGTTAATTCAAGTTGTTAAGATTGATTCTGAAAAGAATTATGCAGACCTTCTCACCAAAGCTTTTGATTTAGGTAGATTCAAATATCTTGTAGGGGGTATTGGAATGATAAATCCTTGAAAAACATGTTTTTTTTTACATAAATTTAACTGGTATTGGCTTTTAAACATGGTACTGCTAGTTGGTCAAAAGGTCCTGTTAGTTCATAATTGGTCCTGCTGATATAAAATTACTATGTTTTGTTCATATTGATGCTTAAATGTTTAAAATGCTTTAGATCAAGTGCTTTGCACTTTGTTCTTTTGGTTTGCAACTAACACATTTCAGGTTGATAACAAAACAAGAGTTCTTTCAATCACAAAGGGGCAATAAAAGTTATATTAATCTCAAGAGAAATAACCATCTCAGGGGAGGAATTGATAGCCCAGAATGAAAGAGAAACCAATTTATGAAAGCAACAGACAAGAGCATACAAGATGATGCAGAGTTGAATAAGAGAGAGTTAGATCACATATCTAGAAGGGATGAAGTATTTCTCAAGGAGAAAGTTCTATCTAGATCAAACTAAGAAAGGTTTCAACTCAAAGACATGCTTTTAGATGATTTCACTTGATGAACCAATCATCCAAGATACACAGCATCATTGTCTTTCTAATTTCCTCAATCCAAGGAAATTGCACCATCTTTGGGGCCATCATGGCTTTTGGTATTCAGCTCACCAAGTTTTTACAAACTTAAGAGTTGGCTAGTCCTTAAGCAAACGGCTTTTGGTAAAGACAAATCAAATCCGTTGATGGTTGATAGTTTACCAAAAACTATATGGTTGTTAACTAACCATACTTAATTGTAAATAGTTAGCTAGTCCTTAAGCAAACGGCTTTTGGTAAAGACAACTCAAATCCGTTGATAGCTGGTAGTTTGCTCAAAACTATAAGGGATTTTTACAAAACTTTCAAAGGTACTGCTAGTTCAAAATTGGTACTGCTAGAGTAAAATGGTACTGCTAGATAGCCGTTGAGCCTGTCAGAAAAAGTTTTAGCCGTTGGGCCTGGTAGTTAAAATTAGCCGTTAGGGTAGTTATGTAAATTACTGATGATTATATTATATTATATTTCACATATAAAAGATCTTTTTAACCGCCTTTACATTTACTTATTATAATCTTTCTTATTGTCGGTTAAAAGTAATTCTCTCATATCTTCTTTCATCAGTCCTTATCATATTTAACATACACCTTTCATCTTCTACCAGTACCACCAACAAATCCCACCATCATACTCAAAATTTTCATCATGGATACCACAATTGATCTAACCTTTGTCAAACGTCACAATCAATTAGAATTTTTGGAGAAGTCAGAGAAAAATGTCTCTTTTCATCAAGTAGTGGACTTTTTAAATAACTCCTATATCAGGTTTGCTTTACTAGTCAATCCCACTATTTATGAATCTCAAATTTTACAATTTTGGCAAACTGCTAAAATTAAAACTTCTGAAAATGGGGAACAAAGGATTAAGGCCAAAGTGGATGGCAAAACTTTGACTCTTACTGAGTCATCCATAAGAAGACACCTTCATTTGGATGATTCTGATGGTATTAGTCAGTTGCCAGATACTGAAATTTTTGAAAATTTGGAAAGAATGGGGTATCATGCTGATTCTACCAAACTCACTTTTCTGAAAAAGCATCTTACTCCACAATGGAGATTTTTGATTCACACAATCCTTCACTGTTTGAGCTAGAAGAAAACCTCTTGGGAGCAATTTAGTGGCAACATGGCTTCTGCTCTCATCTGCTTAGCTACAAACAGAAAATACAATTTTTCAAAACATATTTTTGAAGGATTGATTAACAATGTGGATAGTGAAACAAAATTTTTGATGTATCCAAGATTTATTGGATGCATTCTTGCAAAAATATCACATTTGTTACTTCCCACAGACTCAATTTATGACACACCAAAACTTTCTCACAAAGTATTTTCAAATATGAGAATTGGTTTTAGAGGGGAAGAAATTCCACTTTTTGATGAAATGATACCACAACATCCAGAAGAACCAACACCATCAGCTGAAACACAATCATCTAGTTCTTCACATGGTTACATTTCACCAACACATCAAACATCACCAATACCATCACCAGTACCATCAGCAACACCACCACCATCATCACATAATATACCACAAACCCAATCACCTCAGACAATGCAAGAACTAAAGGAGAAGGTGAAGATCTTAGAAGAAGCTCTTAAGAGTCAAAACACGAAGTTTTCTGAGATCAACATCAAATTAGTCAAGAGGGTTAAGAAATTGGAGGGTGAAGTGAAGAAGCTCAAGGGTAAAAGATCTGTAGGGGTTGTTTTATCTAGTTCTTCCAAGTCAGATGCTGATAGGATAGGTCACTCTTCCAAAAAGGGGAGGATGGATAGTGCTGAAGAGAATGAAGAGGCTCAATTTGAATTCCATGATGGAACTCAAGTTTATGATGAAGAGCCTGTTGGAGCAGGGCAAGAGCCTGCTGGGCCACAACAAGAGCCTGCTAGGAGAGAGAGGCTATTTGCTATGGGGTATAAAGGGTCTGCTGAGAAAGTGTACAAGAGAAAGAGGGTTTTAGTTGCTGATGAGCAATCTTCTGCTCCATCACAAGTACCAACTCCAAAGGATAAGGGCAAAAGTATCATGATTGAAGATGAGCCTAAGTTCAAGAAGTTAAAAAGAACACAGCAAATCCAGATGGCTTTAGGTGAAGAAGAGGCCAAAAGAGTTCAAGAAGAAGAGCTAAAAGCACTTGAAGCTTCAAGAATGCTTGAAGTAATGAAAGAGCAGAAAGATGCTGAAGATGCTGCTCAAGCTCTTCTTGACTCTCAAGCTGCTGCACAAATATTTGATGCACAACTACAATGGATTATCTCTATTGATCCAATTGTAAGAGGCCAAGCTTCTGTGTATGTAGATGATAAGACTCTTAGTACATAAGAGAAGACAGCCAAGCTTGAAGAATTCATCACCAAAAAGTATAGAGAAGAAGCCTTAAATGATGTATTTCAGCAGATCATGCAGTATAAGGAGAAAGGGTTTAAACTGCCACATGATCAGAAAGAGCAGATGAAATTCTTCAGGTTATATCTGAAAAGGTCAGCAAATTGGAAGGATCATCAACTCAAAAGAAAATCATTTGAAGAGTTGCAGCATCTATACATTGAAGCCTACAAGAAGAACCACTGCACTCCTCCTGAACACACACAAGAAAGGTCTTCAAAGAAGAAGAAAGATGCTCAGAAGAAAGAAGTAGCAAAATTGGACACAGAGCAAGTAAGTAAAATGTTGATTACTTTGCCTACTATCATACATGCTGATCCAATTAGGTCTAGACACCCTATAATTGACTGGGAAATACACCATGATAGATTTGGTAAGTCATGGAAAATATCAAGGGTTGGGGGTCAGTCTGCTATCTTTAAGAATTTTGAAAATCTAGTTAGAGCATCTGACAGAGCAGATTTAGATGAATTGTGGAATCTAGTTAAGATAAGGCTAGACACAAATTCAAGCAATGATGTTAAGGAACAGGAATTATGGGTTGAATTCAATAGGTTGTATGATCCTGATCCCAAAGATGATTATTGGAAGTTTCCATATTATGATCCTACAACAACCTGGGAATTCATAAGTCATTGCAGTATTCATCATCTCTACACATCAAGTGGGATTGAACTCTTCATGTTGGCTGAGAAAGAGTATCCACTTAGTTTTGAAGTACTCTCAACTATGATCTCCAAGAGATTAAGATGTGACAAGGATGATGAGGATTCAGAAGTTGTTCAAAGTTTGCTGAGGAGCATATTTGAGCAATGTGAAAGAAAAAGGAAGGATAGAAAGTAAAGGTTTTTGGAAGAGTTCCCTCAAATCCTCAAGGTATGTATTTTATTCATCAGAAACTTGTGTATTTTAATGGAAATAACAAGTTTAGGGGAGGATTGTTGGGAATAAAATGATCAAAGTCAAAGAGCCTGCCAATGATGTTGAAGAGCCTGCTAGTTGATTTTGAAGAGTATGAAGATGTTCTACCAGTACCTTCTGGGTAGAAGGTACTGCTGGTTAATGAAGAGCCTGCCAAGCTTATGTCAAGTTGATTAGATATTTTGTAATAGATATTTAGTTGAATTATTAGTCTTTGTACATTGTTATACGTTATGTAAGAGTAGTTTAGTCTTCTGTGGTGTACAGAAGAATATACAGAGTAGATAGCATTGGTAGTCGTATTAAATTGTAGGTACCAATATAGTCAAAGTATAGTATAATATTCATCAACTTGACTACTTGTAATAAGAGATACTTATCTTATAAAAGTATCTCTTAGTCACCTTTGTATGGGTGACAATAATAGACAATACACACACCTCATGCAAACATCTTTCCAACTCATAACCAAAACAGAACCTTTCTAGTATTCCATCAAAGATTCAAGATTACTTTGTAATCCCGGTGATATTTAGATCATCCGTATTATTATCAATAATATTGAATCGTTTTGTGTTAACCAAAGTTGTGTTCTTTGTTCATTACATTCTCACGTTTACATAAACTCACCACCTTGTGTTCTTTTAAGTGTGTTGTAGTAGATTCCGCATGCTAAAACACATTCATACATAAATATCTCAAACAAGAACAAAAACCAAAACGTTCCACAGGTATCAAGTACATATTTCTTGAAATCAAACCTTAAAAGCCCAAATAAAACCAGATAGAGTATATGTGGCAGTTTTAGTTGGGCTTAACTCCTGCTTCTTCTTGTAGTAGGCTTATAATGCCTAGGAACTACATTTGCTAAATAGACGTATAAACGTCTCCACAAGAACTCCCCCCATGGATAGGCATTCCAAGCAGAAAAATCCTCAACCAGTTGCAAAAAATGATTAGGAACAACGTACCAAGATCCACGAGCATTGAATATGACTCATCCACTATCAACAGGCAAACTCTAACTGCATCCTCATTTGATAATGCATCAAATTCTTTATCATTTTCCAAAATAGCTAAAAGCTCACTACCTTTCACAGTTAACTTTCTCTGAAGCTTTTTTTCAGGAAAGAGTCGCAAACCAAACAGGGTATAATCAACTTCTGCAAAGTCAGGCAAAGGACCAAAAACTAAACCAGTAATCAATAGAAACTCCCAACGACCAAATTGCAAAATATTATCCCCAATTCTGTAGGAAATAGGGGGGCAATGATCAAGCAATTCTGGAATATATACCTGGTTCTGTAGAACGAAGTTTAGCAAATGGTTATCATTTGCATGACAAGGGGGTATATCTAACCATGGACCGAAAACAATTTCTCGGAACAGTCTAATTCGAGTTTGATTCTTTGCCAACTTACCTTTAATCGTTTCTAGATAATGTACCTTCGAACGAAGAGTGATCTTTGCATCAAAGTATCTGCTTAGATTTTCCATGTAGGTCTTCAATAATTAATAATGGCTGCGTCTAGGGTTAGGGGTTATTGAAATTGATCCCTCTATTGAAATTGGAATACAGAATTTGGGGTTAGGGTTTATACTTTGATTTTGATTTTAATTTTGGGTTTGATTTACAGTAGGTGTAAAGGTAAGTGAAGAGGTTGTGACACTGAGTTTATGTGTTTTGGGAGAATTTGAGTGTGTGTGTGTGAGTGGGGGGGGGGGGGTTAATGGGAGGGTGTTTTAAAATTAAAAAAAAAAAAGTCGCTTAAATTTTTTTTAAGTCGCTCAAGATTTTGAAATTAAAAAAGTGTTTATAAAGTATTTTAAAAAGTATTTAAAAAAAATACAAAAAGGTTAAAAGTAAAAAAAGTTGAAAAGTACAAAGGTAATGACACAAGTACAAAAATGTGGAAGGTAAAAAAAGTCGCTCAAAGTACAAGCCGTCAGTCGCTCAAAGTAAAAAAAAGTCGCTCAACATTGGGAAGGGGCAAAAAGAATAAAATAATTTTTTTCGAAGTTTGACTTTTTGGCTGGAAAAAGACAAAATAGAAGGTCGCTTAATTCACGAAAAGTCGCTGTAAAAAAGTTGCTTGAAAAGTACACATAGTGGGCTATGACACAAGTACCACTTTAATGATTGGGTGGTCGCCACATGTCACTCCCAGATGAAAGTCGCCGGTCGCAGAAAGTGACCAATTTGGGTCCTAAAAAGATCAACACTCCTAGCGACCGGGCTATTTAAATAATTGCCCCTTGTATAAATTGTCCTTTTTCCATGAATAGATAAGCCTAAGAGTACAAGGTGCAGTAAGGAGGTGAAACTCCTCAGTTAGGGCCCACGGGGTGCCACATCATTTTAACAAACCTTCACAACTAACCCCCACTAACAACTAACCTCAACTTACTCATTTGGGGTCCACCACTTACCTATTTATTATTATTATTATTATTTTCAAATAAAATAAATTTCCTCTACACATTTTATCATTTAAGTTATACAAATTCATGATATAAAACTACCAACCATCATAGAGCAAAACACACAGAAAAAAATGCATAAAACTACCATATAATTTAAAATGCATCTCTGAAATTCTTCTAAAACTCAAGAAAACCCATGATATAAAACTACCAACCATCATCCTCAAACATCGACACTACCTCGAATCGTCATATCCACTTCGACTGGTGATGGTGGCCAGATCTGAACCGCCTTCTCTCTTACTTGGTACACCCGAAACCACCAACCATACGCAACCCAGATCTGTACCGCCATATCAACAACGATCCATGGTCTTTGCTGAAAAATCCGTTCACCTCGTGGCGAAATAAACACAACGATGAACACAAAGTGGGATTTATAAAAAAAGAAAAGAAAAGAACTGACAAAAGGACGATTTTTCCCCTCGTCGTGCAAACGAAGAGGGTGCAAGTGGCGAGAAAAAACAAGGGGGCGGTGTGGTGGCGAGCTGTGGCGAGAAAGCCATGTTGGAGTGGCGATGTGTGGCGAACATTTCACCTTGTGCTCTAACATATCAAGTCAAGAAAAAAATTCTGACGCAATGACATAAATAGAATACATATACAAATATTAAATGAAAGTCTTAACAAATAGATTGGGATACAATCATACAAAATTATCCTTTACCCGTGAGAAAATAGAGATCTATAATTGAAATGTAAAAATAGATTGGCATATGTTCTTTAACCTTCGAGAAACAGAGATTGGTACACCGGTTAAACCATTAAGGTGAGGTAATTTGTTTCGATCTATGCATATATTATGTTACGTTTACTAAAAGTAGATTGGCAATTTTGCTTCGATCTCTCAAGTCAGAACAAATAAAATACCAATATGTAAGTAACAAAGACAGTTCGTATCCACGCGGCAAAAGTTTTCAATTGTACATAATTTCAAGAAACGTAACACCTTCAAATCAACAAAAAGTTTTGATTCGAAAAGCAATAGAATTGATTTAACCAAACACTTAACACCCTTTTAACTTCATCTTACTATCTATACTATCTATAAAACAAAAATGATCAAGGTGAAAAGTCAAGAAATTGAAATGTTAGAAAAAATTAAAAAGGAAATGTTGGAACTAAAAAATAAAATGTTTAAAGCATATGTTTTAAAAGGAAACTATTAATACACATCGAAAACCGGGTTGACTCGGGACGTTTTAAACCCGGCGAGTTGACCCGGTTTAATTTGACCCGTATTTTTTACTCAACCCGTTGAGATGGCCGGTTTAAACTGACCCGTTTTTTTACCGTAACAATTCATCCGGTTGAAGCTATACGCAAACTATCGACGAAGCAAAATTTTGGCGGAAGCTATACGCCGATGTCACTAGACGCGGGTAATCGGCAAACTGCTGCCGTTAGACGCGCATAAACGACAAGCCGCTGCCGCCAGGCGCGAGTAATCAGCTAGTGAAGTCACGCTCCCGGTTACCATTTAGCTGCGGCATTTTAGGGGTGTGACATGTAGTCTAATAATCATGTTGATTAAGATTACGTTTTAAATTTATGACAGATTTTAAAAGCATTTAAGTCAAAATTATCTTTCAATTTTTACATAATTGTTAAAATGTTTTTTTTTTTTTTTTTTTTTTTTTTTTTTTTTCTCTTTCTTTAAATAAAAAGTTGTTTTGAACGAAAGGTGATTTTGGTTGTTTTTTCTTTTTAAGACCAAGAGTAGTGGGGCGTTGAAACCCCACAATTGCCCATTCAACGGTAGTTGAACCACCCCACCACCGTTGAAACTCAAAAAGTCCAACGCCCGTTGAATCCACAACGGGCGTTTCTTTCTCTTGCTCCTGACAGGTGGGACCCCAACCACTAGATATTTTATTTTCCTTTAATTTTATAAGCTTCAATTTGGAACATGGTCGGAAAAAAAAGAGAAGAAAGAGCTTGGTTTTTGTGATGTAGACACTGATGTTTATTCCTCTTTCATAGCGGCAGTAGATGGTAGGTTAAACTTATGTTTAAGAGAGGTGGGCTAGGTTGGGCTAAGTTGGTGGGTCAAGAGTAAAATTTTAAAACTTGTAAACACAGTGGGATTTTATATCATTATATGCCACTTTTTATAAAAAGTGTTTGTCATACAAGATTTTCAACGTTTTATTGTGAACTCATATGATTAAAAAAAAAAACTACTTTTTAATCTTATGATATCATGTACTTTTTATGTAATATTCTTATTAAAAAAAAGTACTTTCTAATCTTCTGATTAATAAAATATTCCGGTTTTTGTTATTTTTAATTAATTAAAATATATATATATATATATATATATATATATATATATATATATATATATATATATATATATATATATATATATATATATATATATATATACAACAACAACAACAAAAAACCCAATCCCGCCGGGGCAGGGTATGGGGGAGGTAGACTGTAGACAGACCCTACCCCTACCCCCAGGTAAACCCGGGGGTAGAGAGGTTGCTTCCAAAGAGACCTCCGGCTGGTGCATGTGTGCGCGTGAGAGAGAAAAGCAAAGCAGACAAAAAGAAAGCAAAAGAGCAAGCAAAACAAGCAACAAGACAAACGACAAACCACAAAAAAAAACAGAATAGATAGAGAACACGAAAAGCCAAGAGCAAAGAACCAAGCAAACACAGCAAATAAACAAAGCAACGAACGGGGCCTAAAGCTAAGGCAAAGCAACAAAACAAAGCAAAGAAAAGCAAAGCAGGGCAACGCGCGGGGCCTAAAGCTAAGGCAAAGCAACTAAACAAAGCAAAGCCGGACAACGCACGAGGCCTAAAGCTAAAGCAAAGAAACCAACACACCTAGCCTAAGCTACCCGCAAATCCTAATTCTATCTCTCCACGTTTTCCTATCTGAGGTCATGTCCTCGGACAAGAGCAGCTCCTTCATGTCGAGCTTAAGTCTATCCTCCCATCTGAGTTTGGGTCTACCCCTCCTTCTCACACCGTCCACTACTAGCGCTTCGACTCTTCTTACAGGCGCCGTTTGTGGCCTCCTCCTTACATGACCGAACCACCTGAGCCTTCCTTCTCTCATCTTAGAAATAATAGTCTCTACCTATAGTTTAGCTCTGAAAACTCCGTTCGGGATCATGTCCAGCAAGGTCTTACCACAAGTCCACCTTAGCATTCTCAGTTCTGCCACCTCGACCCTGTTGGCATGGGCTTTGGATATAGGCCAACACTCAGACCCGTACAAGATAGCCGGTCTAATCGCCACCTTATAAAATTTACCCTTTAGCTTTAAAGGGACGTTCCTGTCACAAAGGACTCCCGACGCCGCCCTCCATCTCGCCCACCCAGCTCTAATCCGGTGGGTTACGTCCTCATCTATCCTCCCTGATTTGTGAATCATCGATCCCAGATATCTAAAGGACTCCTTGGGTGGAAGGATCCGGTCCCCGATACGAATATCCATCTCCTCGTGGTGCCCTGACTCGATCCTCCCAAAATCACATCTCATGTATTCAGTCTTCTCTCTGCTCACTCGAAGACCATTGTCTTCCAGAGCCTCCCTCCATTGCTCAAGTCTGTTGTTTAACCTTTCCGCTGATTCTGCCACCAACACAATGTCGTCGGTGAAAATCATGCTCCACGGTATGCACTCTTGAATCCCTCGAGATAACTCATCAAGAATCAATGCGAAGAGGTAAGGGCTAATGGCAGACCCTTGGTGAAGTCCTACTTCCACAGAGAAAAACTCTGAGACCCCCACCGTGGACCGCACTCGGGTCTTAGCCCCCTCATATATATCCTTAATGACTTTGACGTACCTCCTTGGGGATCCTTTATCAATTAGAGTTCTCCAGATTAGCTCTCGAGGAACGCTATCATATGCCTTTTCGAGGTCAAGGAACGCCATATGCAGGTCCTTCTGTCTTTCTCTATACTTCTCCATAAGACTTCTGAGAAGGTGGATCGCCTCAATCGTTGACCTTCCTGGCATAAAACCAAACTGGTTCTCAGACACTCTCGTTTCCCTTCTCAACCTTCTCTCTATAATTCTCTCCCAAAGCTTCATGGTGTGGCTAAGAAGCTTAATGCCCCTATAGTTGCTACACACTTGCACATCCCCCTTGTTCTTGTAGATGGGAATGACTTCACTGAGTCTCCATTCTTCTGGCATCTTATCACCTGAGAAGATCTTGTTGAAGAGGCAAGTCAGCCATCCTACCCCCTCATCGCCCAGACACCTCCAGGCTTCTATGGGAATTTGGTCCGGACCTACTGCTTTGTTTCTCCCCATCTTCTGCAGTGCCACCTTAACTTCAGGTTGGCTAATCCTCGAATAGTAGCACTCAGGTAGTTGGCTATGGATCTCTTCTTCTCCTCTTTCTTCCGTATACCCTCCGTTGAAAAGAGAGGAAAAATACTCTCCCCATCTTTTCTTAATATCATCTTCGTTCACAATGGTTCGACCGCCTTCATCTTTGATATATTTTATGTTACCTAAATCCCTCCTTCTTCTCTCTCGGGCTTTAGCAATCCTGAATATATCGTTAGCTCCCTCCTTGGAGTCCAATTTCTTGTACAGATCTTCGTACGCTTTGTCCTTCGCCATTGCTACTGCCTTTTTCGCTTCTCTTTTAGCTACTTTATACCTCTCTTCTGCGGCGGTAATATCAGGTTGGTGCCTCTCTCGGCACAAAAGAAGGTCTCTGAACCTAGCTTGTTTCGTTGCAACTTTAGATTGCACTTCCTCGCAAAACCACCAAGATTCCCTGCTGTATGGCTTGGTTCTCGCTAACCCGCTAGCCACACCAAGGGAATCCTTAGCAGCGTCTTTAATGATGCCGGCAAGAGTGTTCCACATCTGGTCCGCGTCTCTAGTAGTCAAGTCCTCCGACCTAGTAGCAAGTCCCTCTGAGACTTTCCCTCTAAACAGCTCTGCCGCCTCACTGTTCAATTTCTTCCATAGGATCCTCGGCATCCCGGTAACTACTCTTCTACGACTTTGCCTCTCAAACAGTGCATCCAGTGCTAACAATCTGTGTTGGGATGAGCATGACTCTCCCGGGAAAACCCTGCAGTCTCTACATGCTCTAAGATCCCTTCTTCTCATATATATATATATATATATATATATATATATATATATATATATATATATATATATATATATATATATATGTAGAATCTGGATCGATTGAGAAGGTTTTTATTTTGAGAAGATTGAGAAGGTTTTCAAAAACGATAGATTTTTAACTTTGATTCATGTTTTTCAAGCGTAAAACTCATTTTAATGTGATTAAAATTCAAAATGTGTAAAAATTTTTTGAATCAATGTTAAAAATCACTCGATTTTGCGATATATGTAGAATACTGAATCATCTGTACAAATTTAATGAATCATCATCATAACTCGATTTTAACAATGATTTGTGAATCAAATTTGTAATTTATAGATTCGATTCACCATAAAATGATGTTTTACTTGTGAATCAAATCAAAAACATGAATCAGTTTGTTCAAACGAAGATTTCTCAATCTTCTCAAAATAAAAACCTTCTCAATGGAACCGGATCCTATATATATATATATATATATATATATATATATATATATATATATATATATATATATATATATATATATATATATATATATATATATATATATATATATATATATATATGTATTCCAGAGACAGATAATCATTAATCAATGTAACAAATACATAACAATGAGTAGTTAAATGATTTAAATACCTTTACAAAATATATCATGATGGATGATTTCTTCATAACGGATACAGATGATGAAGTCCTGGAAAATCAAATAAGAGAAAAAAAACAAATCGTGTTTTAAACGATTATAAAAATTAAAAAGAAAAACATACCGATTTCAGAAATATTGTAGTAGCTTTGTTTTTGGATCGCCTTTTTTCCTGTGTTTTTTGTGAATGATTTAGTAGGTTTGTTGTGGGATAATATTCTGTTTTTAAAATCAATATTGATTTTTGTATACAATTTGAAAATCAAATGCCATAAATAATTTAGATAAATATGGGATAGATTTGAATAGGAGATATTCTAGGGTTTATGTTTATATTGAATTGTTTTAATTTTGTAAAACCGCTATTTTGTTCAGTCAAACGATCTAAAGAACGTGGTGTGATTAAGAAATAACATCTTTGTTTTGAATTTGTCCATCACAACTTATGGCTTGCTCCAGTGGTTGAAGTTTTGTTTCTGGATTGCCAGACCCAGGTTCGATTCTTATAAAAGCCATATTTTTTAATTAGCACCGAATTTTAGCTGGTCAAATTCTTGCTTAGGTGGCATTATGATGTGGCATAAATTGATTAGGTGGCATTGAGGTGGCGTTTAGGTGGCATTATCTACGTGTAACGCCTCCTGTTATATATAATGTATATATATATATATATATATATATATATATATATATATATAGGTTTGGGTTAAAATAAAAAGGGGGTTATAATAAAAAGTGTAGGAAGTCCCCACAGCCTACCACGTGTCCCAAAAAGTCCTCCCGCTTTTTTCATAACTGCAGGGGTATTTTCGTCAATTTACAAAACCCAATATAATTCCTTTTTTTTTACATCTCTCACATAGATCCTCATCTCCACACACAAACAGACACACACACAGAGACTACATTGGGTAACTGCCTTCTCCACCATCTTCTCCACGAGTTTACCGTCTATCTCCACCGTGATATCCCCCATCTTCTCCACCGTCTTCTCCATTGTGAATTTGAGATGTCGATCGAGTGCTCATCGTCAACGAATAATGATAGTTCATCATGAACTAATTACGAGTGTTAATCATCAACAACTTGTTCTTCATCAACGAATAATAATAGTATGATCTTAATTTTTTTTTGTTAATTTACTTTATGTTAATTAGAATAGTTAATATGTTTTTGTTGATTCTTAGTGTATTTAGCTGATTTAAAACATTCATTCAGTATGTGTTTGATAAAAAAGAACTAGATGAAAAATGTGTATATGAAACCTGTACACTATGTGTTTGATAAAATGTCTACATGATATTTTATAATTGTGATGCACTAGTTTCGTACAGTGATGCACCAGTTGTTCATACACCTTGTGATGATCTTCTTGCTAAAATTGTGATTCACTGATTTAGATATGTGACATTCAGTAGGTTCTCAGATGTCCTTTGTAAGTATGCATTAGGCTAAACATAGATTACCTTATGTGTGAAAATATGTCATGTATGTTGGGATGTTTGTGAGATGCACTTGATTTTGAATTGTGATGCAGTTCTCAGTTGTCTTTTATAATGAAGCATTAGGTTAAACGTAGATTGCCTTATGTGTGAAAATGTGTCTATATGCTTGGGTATTTGTGAGATGCACTTGATTTTGAACTGTGATGCAGTAGGTTTTCAGTTGTCCTTTATAATGATGCATTAGCTTAAATGTAGATTGCGTTATTTGTGAAAATGTGTATGTATGCTTGGATGTTTGTGAGATGCACTTGATTTTGAACTGTGATGCAGTTGTTTCTCAGTTTTCTTGTACAATGATGCATTAGGTTAAACATTGATTGCGTTATGTGTGAAAATGTGCCTGTATGCTTGGATGTTTCTGTGATGCACTTGAATTTCAGTGTGATGCAGTAGGTTCTTAGTTGTCGTGTATAAGGTTACATTAGGTTAAGCGTAGGTTGTGTTATTTGCGAAAATGTGTTCGTATGCTAGGTTGTTTGTTTGATGCACTTGAATTTGAGTTGTGATGCACTTTAATTTGAGAGTTTTGTTTCGGATATAAAAGCTGGATACCTAAATTATATTTTGGAAAAATTGGTTATCTTAGTTGTGTAACATGTTACTGGACTCTGGAATTTCAGATGGAACGGATGGGATGAATAGTGGTTTATGCCATAATCATGTTGATTTGGCTGCTACAAACACTACGTTAAGGTCATTAGTTTTAATAAACTATTTTCCTGATACCCCATATATCACCCAATCTTGCTAGTACAACTCAGCCCCATGGATAAGCATGATGAACACATGTCATGATGTAGCTGGTAAACGGTGGCCCAACTTCATTGATGTCGACTTATATAAGGTATGCACCATAATTTTTTGGGTTTTTAATTTGATGTAATTTGATATACATTGTAGGGGGAAAATGAGAGTGTTGGTTCATTGGTCAGAACATGATGCAGTCACTCGAAACACTTTTTGTTTAACGTTCTTTAGTTTATTTATGAAAACTAGTTTTTATACATGATTATCAACAGACCATATTGCGAGATATACATTAAATTACATTTTGAGCTACATTTCAATTTTTTTCCTTTTAGTCAAATTTAAGGACTCTAAATTTTACCCGTTTTACCCATTAGAGAAAATATATAACATAAATGACCCATTTACAAGAGAAGGGGATGCAGTTGAGCCTTATACATGATGTGTTTGTAGTACCTATTGTATTCGAAATATAACTTATATTGGAAATCAAATTTTGTAGAGGAGCAATGGTGGAGGGTCACCTGCTGCGGTAGATAAGGATAACGGGCAACTAGTCTGTTGCCGCTGCAATATATCAGTGTGCAGGTACGAAACATCAATACTAATAATATTTATACCGTTTTCACATACTTCACATTATGATTACTATCACAACAATATAAGTGGACCAAAAAAGCTTTGCTGAGATACAAATTTATTGCTTTGCAGCCAAACATGATACTTGGGGCCTGTAACCTCCCATAGGCAGGTGCTGCTCCAATGCGAACTGTTGGGAATTAAATATTCAAGATGTCTAATATCGGGTTCTAATTCAAGAAATACTCTAAGTGTAATTCTGCTGCTAGTGCAAAATGGTTTCTGCTGATAATGTTGATTCTGCTGATAGAACATTTCACTCTGCTGATAGTGATAAATGACTCTGCTGATAGGCTTAGCATTCTGCTGATGGATTCTGCTGATAGCGATAACTTGTTCCTGCTGATAGTGAACACTTCTGCTGATGAAAGGATAAGATCGAAGAGATATTTATTGTATTTTGGTCAACAATATACGGTAGATAATATCTTACTCCATGTGCTTAGTTAACAAGTTGTATACATAGATACATGTTGTATCTGATGTACTGACACTCTAAAAGATAAGTTAACAAAGTAAGTCGGCCAAGACTTTAAGCAATATGTAAAGATCTTTTGACTATAAAAGAGATCTTAGCGTGATATTTGTGTAGTAGTAGTTGTAAAGTGTGTTAAGACATAGAACATAGAAGTTAGAACATACAACTGTTAGAACAAACACAAATATATCACAAGTGATAAAGACTTAAGATTCAAGGTTGTAACCCTAGTGATATTTCAAGATCACTCGTATTATTATCTTTAATAATATTGAATTGTTTGGTGATAATCTTTATGTGTTCATTGCTAATTAACAAACATAACAATTTCATTTCCATAACATACACAACCTTCTAAGTTTGGTTGAGTGAATTCCGCGCACTTAATCATTTTAACACAACCTATCATACACACAAAGTTAGAAGGTTTAACCACCTTAATCGTGTGTCAAGTTATCCTAGCAAGTGGTATCAGAGCTCAAGTTGATATTGTTGTTTTTAGAAGAAACTAGAAATGGATGTACAAGATGTTCAAACAAATGTTGCTGCAAAGTTGCCCATGATCAAACCCAATGAGTTTGAGTTATGGAGGATGAGAGTTGAGCAATATTTTATGGTTCAAGATTATGCTCTTTGGGACATAATTCAGTATGGTGATTCCTTCACTTTAGGCTATTCAGATGTTCTTGTTGAAGGGAAGACAGTCAGAAAAAGAAATACTGGACCAGTTTCCAATGATGAAAAGATTCAGAAGAGAAATGATCAGAAAGCAAGAAACTTGTTGCTTATGACCATTCCTGGTGAGCAGATGCTATCTTTTAGCAAATATCTTGATGCAAAAACTCTTTTTGAAGATATTTGTGCATGGTTTGGTGGTAATGAAACTACCAAAAAGACACAGAAGACTTTACTAAAGCACCAATTTGAAAACTTTACTGCTTTTAGTAATGAGTCTCTTGATAAGCTATTTTCAAGACTACACAAGCTTGTAAGTCAGTTAGCTGTGTTGGGTGTTGAGACTGAGAAGGAAGATCTCAACATGAAGTTCTTGAAAAGTCTACCTAATGAATTTCACACTCATGTTATTGTCTGGATGAACAAACCAGAAATTGAAACAATGAAGCTTAATGATTTGTTCAACAACTTTAAAATTGTTGAACAAAGTCTAAAGAGAGGTGGAAACTATGGTACTAGTTCTGGGAATGCTGCACTCTTATCAGTTCCTAGTGTTAGTCATACAGAAGAGGTAGATGAAGTTGAAAGTGTTTCTAATGTTACTTATGGTGGTCCTTCTGCTAGTTTACAAAAGGATATTGCTGGACTTGGAGATCCAACATTTTATGCCTTTATAACCAGTCAAGCTAGTGGTTCTCCTTTAAATCATGAAGACCTTGAGCAGGTAGATAGTGATGATTTGGAAGAGATGGATATTAAGTGGCAAGTTGCTTTACTTAGCATGAGGGCTAAGAAGTTTTGGCAGAAAACTGGAAAGCAAATTACCATAAATGGTAATGATACTGCTGGGTTCGATAAGAAGAAAGTAGAATGTTTTAACTGTCATAGGTTGGGACATTTTGCTAAAGAATGTAGAAGCCCAAGGAAGCAGGATAATAGGAACACTTGGTATAAACAAGAGAGGAATAAGGAAGTACTGGTGGAAGAGCCAAATGCTATGCTGGCTATTGATGGTATTGGATATGATTGGAGCTCTATGGCTACTGAAGAGGATGCACCACCAAATGCTGCTCTTATGGCCACTGAATTTGCTCTAATGGCTTCTTCTGATTCAGAGGTAGATACCATTCCTACTTGTACTAATTCATGTCCTAATCTTAAAAATTATGAAGACATTAAAAAGAGATTTGATGCTTTTAGAGAAGAGTTAATTGATGCCCTTCATAATTTAGCTAATCATAAGAGGTGTGTAGGAGTCTTAGAAAAACAGATCCAACATTTTCAAAAGAATGAATCTACTTTTACTGATGATTTAAATGCTTTAAAAAGAGGAATAGCATTTAGAGATGAATTACTTAATGATCAAAGTAGACAGTTAACTCAAGCCAAAAATGAGAAAGAAAATGTTAAGGTAACTATAGATACTCTAGCACATTCCTCAGAAGGAATGAATAAGATTTGGGAAGCTCAGGTAATTGATAAAGCTAATTCAGGTGTAGGTTACAAAACTGTCCCTCCACCATATAGAGGTGTTCATTCACCTCCAGGTGTTGACCTAGCACATACAGGTTTAGCTGAGTTTCAAGATCCAATCATGGAATATGGTTCTAAGACTAGTAAGAGTCTTAAGGTAGAAAAGATAAGTAAAAGTTTAGATAAAACTTTATCTTATCAGGACAAGGTGTCCTTTGTTAAGAAAGGAGATGCTATAGTTGTTGAAGACTGTACAACTGATAGTGATGATGATGAAGAAGACCAGGTTATGTCTAAACCTGTTTTGGTTAAGAAAGTAGGAACAAGTGTTCCTAAGGTAGTCAAACACAATACTGATAGGCCTAAATCAAACATTAAGCATGTTAGGCAACCAGTTAGATATTGTGAGCAATATAGAACCACCAACAAGCCCAGAGGTAACCAAAGGAATTGGAACAACCTCAAGTCTAACCAATTAGGTGATGACTTTGCTTTTTATAATAAAGCTTGTTATACATGTGGTAGTTTTGACCATCTTGCAGCTTTCTGCAACCAATGGGTAACTGGGTATGAAAACAATAGAGTGAACCTCAAAAGGCAAACACCTAAATCTCACTTTCACTCTAGTTCTAAGAAGACAAACCCCAGAGTAGTCAAAAATAAGTCTATCTCAAAATCTAATCCTGCTGATAGACCAAATGATCCTGTTGCTAGAAAATTTGTTTCTGCTGCTCGACCATTTATGACTATTAACCAAAAATCAACAGCTAAGGGTGCAAAATCATTTTTCAAACATGCATCAACAACTGTTCTAAGGCCCATTCAAACAAAAGCAGTGGTCCAAAAACAAGTTTGGAAACCAAAGGGTAGAACTACAAAGTTAGCAGATTCTGCTGATAAGCATGTGGTTCATTCTGCTGCTAAGGGAAATAGGGCAAATGCTGTTAAGGCCTCAGCATGTTGGATTCTTAAATCCAATGTTGCATCAACTGTCCTTAAAAGATTGAATTATATTGATGCAAGAGGCAGATCCAAGTCAGTAATGGCTTGGATCCCCAAAAGAAACTAACACTCTTACTTGTGTGCAGGAACATTCAAATGATCAGGAAGAGGATCAAGGATACTCAGATAGTGGATGTTCAAGACACATGACAGGCAACATGTCTTATCTTTCAGATTTTGAAGCTATCAATGGAGGATATGTTACCTTTGGAGGGGGTGTTCGTGGCAAAATTTCTGGTAAAGGTACAATCAAAACCGGAAATTTAGATTTTGAAGATGTGTACTATGTAAAAGAGCTAAATTATAATCTTTTTAGTGTCTCACAAATGTGTGACAAAAAGAATAATGTTCTTTTCTGTGAGACTGAATGTCTTGTACTTTCTCCTGATTTTAAGATGCCTGATGAAAGTCAAGTACTTCTTAGAATTCCTAGAAAGGGCAACATGTACAGTGTAGACATGAAGAACATTATTCCTAAAAAGAATTTAACTTGTCTTGTTTCAAAGGCCACATTGGATGAATCAATGAAATGGCATAGAAGGCTTGGTCATATTAACTTCAAAACCATAAATAAAATTGTTAAGAATGGTTTGGTAAGAGGTTTACCTCACAAAAGATTTGAAAATGATCAAACATGCATTGCTTGTCTAAAAGGCAAACAACACAAAGCCACTTGTAAGCCCAAATTTTTTAACTCTATCAATCAGTCTTTGTTTATGCTTCATATGGACTTATTTGGACCTGTTTCAGTGATGAGCATAATGCATAAGAGATATTGTCTAGTTATTACTGATGAATATAGTAGATTTACATGGGTTTTCTTTTTAGCCACTAAGGATGAGACATCAAGCATTCTTAAGGACTTTATTACACAGATAGAAAACCAAGTAAGCAAGAAAGTAAAAGTCATTAGATGTGATAATGGGACAGAGTTTAAGAATAGAGTTATGGATGACTTCTGCAAAGAAAAAGGTATTAAGAGAGAATTTAGTGTTGCTAGAACACCACAACAGAATGGTGTAGCTGAAAGAAAGAATAGAACACTAATTGAAGCTGCTAGAACAATGTTAGCTGATTCCAAGCTACCAATAAATTTTTGGGCAGAGGCAGTCAACACTGCTTGCTATGTTCAAAATAGAGTTTTAGTTGTGCAGCCTCACAATAAGACATCATATGAGCTTTTTAATGGTAGAACTCCTGCAATAGGATTTTTTTAGACCTTTTGGATGTCATGTGACAATTCTCAATACCTTAGACCATTTAGGAAAATTCGATGGTAAGGCAGATGAAGGTTTCTTTGTTGGTTATTCTCTTAATAGCAAAGCTTTTAGAGTTTACAACACAAGAAAAGAAATCGTAGAAGAAAATCTACATGTGGAGTTTTTAGAAAACAAATCCAGTGTAGAAGGTCAAGGACCAAAATGGCTATTTGATCTGGAATATCTAACAAATTCAATGAATTATGTGCCTTTTGTTGCAGAAACTAATGATTTTGCAGATTCAAATACAACAAATGAGGCAGAGTTAGAGAAAGATCAAAATGATGTGATAATGCCAATATGCTCAAGTACAATTGTGGAATCAACTTCGACAACTGATGAATCTTCTTTTAGTAAAGCTAAAGAAGGTGTTGAAGATGAAAGTAAAGAATATGGAACTCAGGAACAACAAAGTGTTTCTGCTGGTAGTATTTCTGTTGCTGCTGGTAGTGTATCTGTTTCTGCTGATGACTCTGCTGATAAGCTTACTGATTCTGCTGTTCGGCCAAATGACTCTGCTGATGGCCCTTTAGAAACAAAAGAAGCAGAATTCTCAGATAATGAGGTGGATTTCAACAATCTTCCATCATCTTATCAAGTTCCTACTACACCACAATCAAGAATTCACAAAGTTCATTCCCTGGAACATGTGATTGGAGATATACAGTCAGGTGTGAAGACAAGACAACAATTGAAGTCTTCAGACCAACAAGGGCTTCTTGATGCCCTTTATGTTTCAAAACAGCATGAGCTTTTAAACTCTTGTTTGTTTGTATGTTTTCTCTCACAAACTGAACCAAAGACAATTCTTACAGCCCTAGATGATTCAAGCTGGTTAGAGGCTATGCAAGAAGAGCTTCTTCAGTTCAAGATTCAAAAGGTTTGGGTGCTAGTTGATTTACCTACAGGTGTGAAGGTAATTGGCACTAGATGGGTTTTTAAGAACAAAAGGGATGAAAGAGGAATAGTGATCAAGAATAAGGCTAGATTAGTAGCACAAGGGTACACACAAGAATAAGGGATAGATTATGATGAAGTTTATGCTCCAGTAGCAAGGATTGAGGCAATTAGGCTGTTTCTAGCTTATGCTTCATTTTTAGGCTTCACAGTCTACCAAATGGATGTCAAGAGTGCATTTTTATATGGTGAAATTGGAGAAGAGGTGTATGTTTCACAACCTCCTGGTTTCATTGATCCATTACATCCAAACAAAGTGTACAGAGTAGTAAAAGCTCTCTATGGCCTTCATCAGGCACCAAGAGCTTGGTATGCAACACTAGCTTCCTATTTATTAGAAAATGGATTTCAAAGAGGAAAGATTGATCAGACACTGTTCATCAAACAGCACAAGAAGGATCTTCTGTTAGTACAGGTGTATGTGGATGACATTATCTTTGGATCTACTAGGAAAGATATGTGTTTAGAGTTTGAGAAGCTTATGAAAGATAAGTTTCAGATGAGTTCTATGGGAGAACTTACATTCTTTTTGGGTTTGCAAGTTAAGCAATCATCTGAAGGCATATTTATTAGTCAAGACAAATATGTTGCAGAGATACTTAGAAAATTTCAATTTGCTGATTCAAAAATAGCAAGCACACCAATGGACGCTGAGAAGCACCTTCTGAAAGATGAAGATAGAGAGAGTGTAGATGTACACACTTACAGATCAATGATAGGCTCTTTGATGTATCTTACATCATCTAGACCTGATATCATGTTTCCTGTTTGTGTTTGTGCAAGATTTCAAGTTACTCCAAAGGTTTCTCATTTAACTGCAGTCAAGAGAATTTTTAGATATCTCAAAGGTCAACCAAGGTTGGGTATATGGTATTCTAGAGAATCTCCTGTTGACTTGGTAGCATATTCGGATAGTGATTATGCTGGTGCTAGCTTGGACAGAAAGTCAACAACTGGAGGATGTCAATTCCTTGGGTGTAGACTTGTCTCATGGCAGTGTAAGAAGCAAACAAGTGTGGCAAATTCAACAACTGAAGCTGACTACATAGCTGCTGCAAGTTGCTCTAGTCAAGTTCTATGGCTTCAAAACCAACTCCTTGATTATGGGTACAATTTCTTAAACATTGTTATTCATATTGATAATAGTAGTACAATTTGTACTATTAAAAATCCAGTGCAACATTCTAAAACAAAACACATTGAAATTAGACATCACTTTATAAGAGACTGCAATGAGAAAAGATTAATTCAAGTTCTTAAAATTGCTTCAGAACATAATTTTGCAGATCTGCTAACAAAAGCTTTTGATGTTTCAAGGTTTCAGTACTTGGTAGCAAGTATTGGAATGCTTAATCTTTAAATTTTCAATATGATGTGTTTTTGTAAATAAATTTTTGTTGTTGCTGCTGATTTATATGATACTGCTGTTATTATAAAAGTTTGTGCTAATAGTACAAATTTAAATTGTGTTATTCATATAGTTGGTCTTATGATTATACTAATGCAAGACAAGTACTTTGTATTTTGTTCTTTTGGTTTTAGACTAACAATTTCAGGTATGAATATGTAAACACAAAGGATGTTTTTCAAGTGAAATGGAAACAACAGAATTGAGATATTAGCTGCTGACCATAATAGGTTTATGATGGACTGAGTTTGGGACTTTAAAGCTCCTTAAAACTTCTTTCTTGAAATCTAGTTATGATATTTCACATTGAATTGATGACTTAGTTGATCAGATAGTAACTGATGAAACTCACTTTCTATCATTTTATACTTTTAAGTATAATGTGCAAGTCTGAGGACATCTGATAGAAAGAACAGCTAGTAAAAGTGAATCTAACACTTGTGTTGGAGGCAACAATTACTATGAGCTGGAAACCCTGTCAAGAAAATCTTTTGAATAGATTTATCTTTACACAGGCGGTTATCAAGATAACTGAAAAATATTGGTTCTCACACAACCAGAGGTTGCTTTAAACTGAAATGCTAATTAAGTGTCTGTTATACACTTGATTCCTTCAAAATGGTTGAAAGTAGTATGATTTTTCAATTCTAAAATCATGAACATACTACTAAGTCAAATGATTTCTTAAAAGGATTTTCAAGGATTCACAAAAACCATCCATTGATGGATCATGAATCGAAATGTCCACTGATTCACCTCTCATAGGAGTTAACACACCTAGAAGTGATGAGGGCAGTAACTTAAACTCTTAAGGAATTGATGGCTTCATGTACAACATTGTCTGACAACAAGTTCTAAATGCTGGATCAGATGATAAGGAAAGATATATTTTGGTACATAGTGAGATCTTCCAAACAAGGGGAGGAAACAAAAGTTATTTGCTTCAAGGGAGGTAACAATCTCAGGGGAGGAAATAATGGCCCAGAAAATGAAGATAATCCAATAAAAGGAAGGAGAAGACAAGAGCATACAAGATGATGAGGAGGTTGAAAATGACAAGAACATTCCAAAGGAGAAAGTTCTATCTAGATCAAACGAAAGAAAAGTTTCAATTTCACTTCAAAGACGTGCTGGTTAGATGATTTCACTTGTTGAAACAAGCATCCAAGATACACAGCATCATTGCCTCTTATAATTCCTCCATCCAAGGAAATTGCACCATCTTTTAGTCCAAGATTGGTTCAATATGTTTTGATATTGCTAAAGTCAAAGAAGAGCAAAGTAGATGAATTACTGAGAAGATATTCAATCTTGAAGAACATAAGTGTTTGAAAGATCTTCAATCCAAGATTTAATTCAGAAACATGTTTGAAAGGATTCACATGTTTAGGGGAGGATTGTTGGGAATTAAATATTCAAGATGTCTAATATCGGGTTCTAATTCAAGAAATACTCTAAGTGTAATTCTGCTGCTAGTGCAAAATGGTTTCTGCTGATAATGTTGATTCTGCTGATAGAACATTTCACTCTGCTGATAGTGATAAATGACTCTGCTGATAGGCTTAGCATTCTGCTGATGGATTCTGCTGATAGCGATAACTTGTTCCTGCTGATAGTGAACACTCTGCTGATGAAAGGATAAGATCGAAGAGATATTTATTGTATTTTGGTCAACAATATACGGTAGATAATATCTTACTCCATGTGCTTAGTTAACAAGTTTTATACATAGATACATGTTGTATCTGATGTACTGACACTCTAAAAGATAAGTTAACAAAGTAAGTCGGCCAAAACTTTAAGCAATATGTAAAGATCTTTTGACTATAAAAGAGATCTTAGTCGTGATATTTGTGTAGTAGTAGTTGTAAAGTGTGTTAAGACATAGAACATAGAAGTTAGAACATACAACTGTTAGAACAAACACAAATATATCACAAGTGATAAAGACTTAAGATTCAAGGTTGTAACCCTAGTGATATTTCAAGATCACTCGTATTATTATCTTTAATAATATTGAATCATTTGGTGATAATCTTTATGTGTTCATTGCTAACTAACAAACATAACAATTCCATTTCCATAACATACACAACCTTCTAAGTTTGTTGAGTGAATTCCGCGCACTTAATCATTTTAACACAACCTATCATACACATAAAGTTAGAAGGTTTAACCACCTTAATCGTGTGTCAAGTTATCCTAGCACCAACTTCAGCACTAAGGAGCTCCAGGAACATGGATAGGAAACTCGTTCATTTTTACAAGACATGTTATAATTTAAAAAATATTATTGTACTGATATTAAAGCATTACTTACTAGACATGTTTTCGGTTGTGAGTCGTATATCATTTATTACCAAACAACAATACATTAGTACGTCAGTGATTCTGAAATATATTCAGTATCATTATGTTCATTTTAAAGCATTTAATTCATTGTGTTATTTTGTTTACTGTATTGTGATGCAGTAGAATATACATAGTGATGCAGTATATTATACATTGTGATGCAGTATAATAATACAGTGATGCACTAAAGTATTATTGTGTTGTAGTGTATCACAGTTTTTGTGTTACTGCATTACAGTGGTATATACTGTGATGCACTAGGAATAATATAGTGCATCAATATTGAAAGCGCATCAGAGTTGACAAATTAGTGCATCACAGTTTATAATTTAGTGCATCCTAATTTATAATTTAATATCTGTGATTATTCAGTAATCCAAAGCAATCAAAAGTTAATATTAAACAAACATTGATCCAGTGGCAACTCAAGATTTTGACCCAGCAATCAAAAGTACTTGGTATTCAAGTAAATACTCTAATTAAGATATGCAAATACAAGATTTTTTCTAACAAGTATTCATCATATAACGACAAAGCAAACACGATCATCCCATAACTTACATGTTACGATAGATAACAAATGAAAAGTGTTATTCAAACATCCAATAATTCAAAAACCAAAAGCGCTATTAACTTCCTAAATAAAAGTCCACATATACACGGGCCACCAGAGCATTATAACATCTTTTTTTAGGGAGTGAGATTCAAATCAACGCTTCCAGTTCTTGTGAGTCAACATAAAATGTCCCCAGGTTGAAGTCGAGACCATCAAGAGGCTTGTCGAACATGTGTACAACATGGCTAGAACCACTAGGTGATGCACCTACATTAAATTCGTCGAGATTAATGAGGTTGACCAACTCGTTATAAGTACCATCATCTGCTTTAGGTGCCATGGTATCATTTTTCTCCGCATTCTCAACTTCAACAACCTGTATGCAAACAATAGTTTATAAGGTTATGGATATGATGATCACAAGTTCAACATAAGCAAACAACGTATACTAGTTAATCTATATTGTTATGTTATCAACTGTCATAGCAAATTGAATACTTACCACATCATAGTTCAAATTCAAGTGCATCACACATACAGCCAAGCAAATAAACACATTTTTGCATATAAAATAACCAACGTTTAGCCTAATTCATCTTTATATGCAAAAAGTCAACACATCCTGCATCATAGTTAAAATTCAAGGGCATCACACATACAACCAAGCACACAAACACAAACATACACACAACAAAATTTTGACAAATAAAATAGCTTTTAAGCAGATAAATCTCACATAGCCTAACATAATGTAATTATACAAATAACTAACATCTGCCTACTGCATCAATCAATATAACAACTGCATCACTATTTAAATAAACCTACTGCATCAGCTGCATCATATATTCAAATAAACTTATTGCATCAGTGTTTATATAAACCTACTGCATCAGTATTTAAATAAACCTATTGCATTATACATTCAAATAAACATATTGTATCATACTTTATATAAACCTATTGCATCAATATTTAGATAAACCTATTGCATCAGCTCCATTATACATTTAAATAATCCTACTACATCAGACTTTATATAAACCTACTACATCAATATTTAAATAAACCTACTGCATCAACTGCATCATACATTCAAATAAGTCTACTGCATCAATATTTAAACACATTTACACACATAAAACAGCCTAAGCTTAGCCTATTTCATCCTTACATGCGACAACTGAACACTTACTGCTTTTCAGTTCATTTTTCAATGCATTGCACATACAACCAAGCATACAAACACATTTACATACATAAAATGATGCGTGGGTTTTGCAACCTTACAACAGGTTTTACCTCTCGAGGGATCTCAAGAGGCTTACAACCCCACCAGGCAGTGTACCTGACCGATGTAGTATAGTGTAGTGGTAAGTACGGGGGATTGATCGTTCTCCACAGGGAATAGTGTTCGTTAGGTGTGAAAGGCTACTCTAATTAGGTCTAAGGGTTGAGGAAGATTCTTTTTTTATGTTTTTATATTTTATAAAAGCAAGTAAAATCTCGGGTTTTGAAGGAGTGGGCGGAATTAGTTGCTAGTCAACTAACCCAAATTACTACAAATGCAAATAAAATAAAATAACAAAAATGAAAAGTGGTGAGAAACTTATGTGTAGAGAAATGTGTTTACTTAGATTTCCTTACTCCCTAACTATCTTTTACCGGTTAATTAGTGTGTATTAGTCGCGTGGATGACGGGTGTATTCCTTAATACCATTCGTGGGGTGGCGTACTTACTTCCCCAAACTCTACAAGCTCCTACTTCACTCCTATGTCGAGCCGGCTAGGAAGCTCCTAACATGGGATCACTAGAATTCGCTTGTGCATTAAATACAACCATAAAAACCTTTAGTACGCGTTTGGTTCATGTTTCTTAAGACGTTCAAGCAAGTTACCGAATAGGAAGTTAGCCAGTTTTCTTAAGCCTAACATAGATAAACAATCATCCAATACAACTAACAACACACTAACAACCAATAATCAATAGCTAGGTTTCATTAGATCTAAGCAAACACAAGATAAAATTAGCCTAACATGTTAAACAAAAGACAAGCATAAGATAGAATCAAACAACACATAGACATATTGAATGATTAATTGATAACTTATCTTTCAATGAAACATGGAAGATCTCAAGGCAAAAAGCCCTGAAAAAGTAGCTAAAATCGTCTTAGGGTTTTATCCCAAAATTCCACACACTAAGCTCTCCCTAATGACAAAAAATTAGAAAACTATATATAGACTTTGACACCTGACGGCGTCACCTTATGCATTGTGACGCCGTCACCTCGCCGCTTTTAGGGTTCCCGGATGACCATCTTGACGCCGTCCCTCTTTAGCTCTTCAAAAATCCATTCTGGCTTATCAAGGCTTGACGCCGTCGGATCCTGAACGTGACGCCGTCCCCTTATGATTTAAGCCGTGACGCCCTTGATTTAGTTAAAGCGTGACGCCGTCAGAATTCTCATGCAAACTCACTGGCCCGTCATGAGTAAATTTCACATCCAACTTTTCTTGCCAAGGCATGACGCCGTCCCATGTTAATTGTGACGCCGTCAAGAGTAACTTTTAGCCGATTCTTGAGACTTTGCCGTTTTCTTCACTTTAATGCTCCAAAAACGTCCAAAATGCCTCCTTTTCCAGATTTCTCCTCAAAAGTACCTAAAATGACAAAAGGAACGATTTAGGGCAATATTTGATCAAATAAATACGATTTCGGGCTTAAATGACCCCTTAAAAGCGGTACACTTTTCGCCTCATCAAATACCCTTACACTTGAGATTTGCTTGTCCTCAAGCAAATGCGCTTTTATTCTAATCAAAATACAAGTTAGGGGTCATTTAATGCAAACATAAAAGTAATTACAACAAATATTCGTTCCACTTCAATCATAATAAGCACGGAGATTACATACTAGCACCTCACAAGTAGTGTTTAGATACTCACATCTCTCAAGTGTCATCAAAATAAATCTCATAAATGAAAACGGAAAATATCTCTCACTACCTGTCATAGCAAATAGATTACCATAGGCTTGGGAAAGGATCGAAAACCTCCTCCACTAGGCGTAAGCACCTAAGATAAACTATCAAAGAGGGCTTTTAAATGGGTTATAACGTTAGGTGTAGGGAAAAGGAAAACACGGTTTTGTTGGATAAAGGATATTTTACTGGTGGCGAGTTAAAGATCTTGATCAATTACATGTACTATACAACGTTGCTAAGCCAAGACTAGACTCGATCTTAAGCTAATGAAAGAAAATAACAAAACATAAACATAAAATAAACATAAAATGAAACGGGATGGTAGTCCGTATGTTTTTTCTATTTTTCTTTTTTTTTTTCTCATTTTTTTGTATTTTTCTTGATTTTTTTTTTTTTTTTTTTTTTTTTTTTTTTTTTTTTTTTTTTTTTTTTTTGCATACACTTTTACCCTACCATCCAAAATAATACATCATAGGGGCGTTGCATCCCCTTACACTTGAACTTTTACATAACTTTACAAATAACTATTCTAATGACTCGAATTAAGATAATTGAAAAACTTGGAGTACTTTTAAAACATTTAGCACATATGGGGGTAATAAATGATGTTCTTCCCCATTACTCCATTACACTAGTACTTTACCCACGAGTCCCAATCGTCCCAAAACAATATGTACAAGGATATGACTCGACTTAGCAACCATGTAATCAACTAGATAATTAACTTGGGTTTAAACAAATGTTGTAACAATAATGCACTAAAGATGAGTGCATACAAGGTAGGCTAAGGCGATTTGGGTGTACATTTAAGTGGGGTGTAACAAATTCTTCCTTTAAGTAAAATGCTTAAAGGTCGAAACGAAAAGATAGGCTCTGAGGGGTGTACTAGGGTATCGTGTACTAAAAATGAGTACAACGCAAAGGGTGTGGGAGAATTACTTGACCAATGTAGCCAATGTAATTATAACAAAAACACAGGTGTAAAACAATGGGTTAATCCTAATGCCTCTTATCATGTAGTAAATCTAACTACACGAATGTAGTCTCACTTGTGGCCTCGGAATGGTCCTAACACAAGTTCTAGAATCTAAGTGCTACCGGTACACACATCATAGCATAAATGCTTTTCCTACCAATTCTAGGGGCGAACCTCACATATTTGGGGGTGGAAAATTTTTTAGTGGTACGGTTTTTTTGCTAGTCATATAACTCCTATCCATGAGACGCTTATTAGGATCAAAGTTTCACTCCTATATGTTGTAAAAAATTTTAAATTTGGCACTAAAATTACCTTAACAAATATTTCTCTCAGTTTTATTACACATCTACTATTAAACAAACAAAAATCAAGCGCAATTGTATTCTCTAAAATCGTACTTTTACCCTCCCCTTACACTTAAGATGAACATTGTCCCCAATGTTCAAATGACAAATGTAAAAGCATAAAGTAAAAGAATGAAATCAAATACTCCCCTGATTCGCTCGTTGGATAATGAAATTACACGGTTAGATCTTCCTCCAAGGTAATGTTGAAGCTCCATGACTAATGCATCGCCATAAGCTTGATTCCATAAACATCTCCTTGTCCAAAATAACCTGTTAAACCTGAGAAAACAAACACGAAAACCTGCATAACATCGGCGGGATAAAATCTATATATAAGGATATAATGCTTGTGGAATGATAATTTTGCAGATTCCTGGAGATTATAAGTTGGAGATTTTAATAAAAACTTTTTATGAAAACAAAATTTTCAAAAATTTCTGGAAATTAAATCTGACGCCGTCAGGTTATAACCCCTGACGCCGTCAGAAATGACCTGACAAAAATTTTCGTTTTAAGTTCCCGGAAAATTTCTGGAAAAACCTTTACCTTACTTCCTGGAAATTCTGCAAAACATCATTATGACTCGATACAAGCATTTGACTCAAACAAATACGAATATGTATGCTAACTTATTATTATTACGATTCATGTTAATTTGTGTTCTAATAAACCGATTTAGATTTCCCTTACACTTATCTTTTGCAAAATACCTTTATATGTAGTTAAGACGAAGTTAAAAACAACATAAAGCATTTTCACAAATTAGTTTTGAACATGAATCAATACTAATAAAAATTAAACACACATACGGAAACAAATAAAATCAAACAAACAAATAAATAAACACACAAAGCAAATAAAACAAATAAAGCTTGGGTTGCCTCCCAAGAAGCGCTTTTCTTTATTAACGAGTCTTGTAGCTAGACTCAAAGTCACGCTACCCTATGTAAGTAAGCTCGTCATCAAGGACGTCTTTAGGGTTAAGCTTGGATTGAAGTTTCCTATTGGTCCGCTTAGTACGATATGTCTTTTCAAACTTCTCTCCATCCGGGTCATACAATGTCATCTTGATATGCCATGACCCATCTCCATCATTGGGTGGTTTATCCCAATTCCACTTATGATCATCTTCCTCACAAATCCACTTATTCATTCCTAGGTTAATTGGCAAAACTCCTAGGAAATCAATCATCCTTCTAAAAACTAGAGGGTCTTCAAATGGATCCAATTCGGTGTCCCTAGCCAAGAGTTGCTCTACCGAATGCGTTCGGTTAACAAAGTCCTCTTCTAGGTAAAATGGGCGTTGGGGTCCTATGAAGTCTCTATCGATCCAAGGTCCATATCTAGATGGTCTCCTATTTAATTCTAACCAATGGGGTGTCGGTTCCTCACTAGTATCATAGGCATGTTTCTTAACATCATAGATTGACCAAGTATCCCCTTCTCCTACCGCTATCTTGGATTCCTTACAATCAATCATAGCACTAGCGGTCGCTAAAAATCCTCTACCTATCAACAAGGGGCATGTAGGGTCGCTAACCATATCAAGGACGTGGAAATCGGCTAAAATGGTTAGTTTTCCAATGTGCACTAACACGTCCTTAACTACTCCAACCGGGTAAGCAACACTTCCATCCGCTAAGCCTATTATCACCTCGGTTTCTTCAAGTTTTCCAAGTTTTAGAGAGGTGTAGAGAGGTAACGGAAGTAGGTTAAGGCTTGATCCAAGATCGGCTAATGTATCATAAGCCTCCGAATTACCGATCTTGCAAGGTAGAACAAATAAGCCCGGATCATCTAACTTCTTAGGTAGCTTGTTTTGAACAAAGGCGGTCCCTTTTTCGCCTAACTTGAGCTTCTTCTCATCAACAACCGGACTTTCAAGGTGGAGCTCCTTGAATTCATCGTCAAGGTTTTGAGTGGGAGGTGTTTCAACTATGTTGTTGACCAATTTGGATGTCATAACTTCTTGGTCACTTGGAATGATTTGGGTTTGTTTGAAACACGTGCTCATGGAATTGACCGAATAATATTGTGGACAAGAACTAGGGGACGAAACCGATGAAATAGCGTTGACGTTTAGTTTCGGGTTCTTGACCGTGTTGCTAGGGAGTGCTCCCATTTCTCGGTCATTGAGGGCTTTCAACAAGGTGTCAATCTTGTCGGTCATCTCGCTTTGTTTTTGTTTGAAATCGGCTTCAAACTTGGCTAAACGAGCTTCTTGAGATGCCATAAATTGAGACATCAATCCTTCAAAGTTATTGGTACTACCATTGCCGGAAGGATTGTTGTTGAAAGTACGGTTCGAGTTGGAACCGCTTGATTGGAAACGATTAGGTGGGTTGGAAGAATTGATTTGTTGTGAGTTTTGGTTTTGTTTCCACCTAAGGTTCGGGTGATTTTTCCATGAGGGGTTGTATGAATCACCATAATGGTTTGGCTCGGGCTTGAAAGTGTACCACTTGTCTCCCGCTCCGTCGGTACGCGAGGATGCGTAGTCCACAAAAGCTTGTTCGGGGAGTTCCATGCAATCACGAGTGTCGTGGGGACCACTACATAATTCACATGAAGAAGTGATTTTGTTCACTTGGCTTGAAGGTTTAGGAGCCTCGTAGGATTTCATGAGAAACTTGACTTGGTCTTCAAGTTCTACGATCCTACGGTCGGAAGTGCTTGAATTGTTCAAAGGCAAAGATATTGCCTTGACCGTTTTATTCAAATCACGGGGATCACTCCAACTTTCGTTGTCATAAAGAGCAAGATCCTCTAGGAGAGCCCATGATTGTTCCGCACTTAGATCACGTAGCTTGCCACCGGCCGATTGGTCAATGGTTTGCCTCGTGTAGAGATTGATTTGGTCATAGAAGATTTGGACTTGGAGCCAAAGTTCTATGCCATGGTGAGGGACTTTTTGGAGTAAGTCCTTGAATCGAGTCCATGCCTCGTAGAGAGTTTCGCCTTGACGTTGTTGGAACATCAAGATATCATTCCTTAGCTTGGTAGTTCTTCCCGGTGGGAAAAACTGAGCAAGGAAACGAGTGGTGAGATCATCCCAAGAGGTGATGGATCCTGCGGGTTGACGTTCTAGCCACTGACTAGCTTGGTCCCGCAGAGAGAATTGGAAGAGACGCAATCGGGTCGTCTCTCGAGTGGCAACATCAAGGTCTATAGAATCAACGATTTTAAGAAAGTCCTTGAGATGTTGATTAGGATCTTCAGAACGAAGTCCATGGAATGCGCATCCGCTTTGCACCAACCGGATGGTGTCGGATCGCAAGGGTGTGATATTGGCTCCTTGCGTGAGCTCAATGGTGTTTCGATAGCCGTGGTGGCTAGGACGGGAATACTCTCCTAAAGTACGGGCTCTAGGAGGTGGTGGTGGTTGTTGTGGTGGTGGGTTGTGTGGGTTAAGGATATTACCATCTTCCATGATGTCGGACGGTAATGGTTACGAACAAAGACACGAAGAAAATAGATAGACTAAAGAAAACCTAGAAAAATAAAATAAAAATCTCACTAGAAAGGAATCTAGTGAGTAGACCTAATAGAAATAAAAATTCAACCTAAACAATAACTATTCCCCGGCAACGGCGCCAAAAACTTGATGCGTGGGTTTTGCAACCTTACAACAGGTTTTACCTCTCGAGGGATCTCAAGAGGCTTACAACCCCACCAGGCAGTGTACCTGACCGATGTAGTATAGTGTAGTGGTAAGTACGGGGGATTGATCGTTCTCCACAGGGAATAGTGTTCGTTAGGTGTGAAAGGCTACTCTAATTAGGTCTAAGGGTTGAGGAAGATTCTTTTTTATGTTTTTATATTTTATAAAAGCAAGTAAAATCTCGGGTTTTGAAGGAGTGGGCGGAATTAGTTGCTAGTCAACTAACCCAAATTACTACAAATGCAAATAAAATAAAATAACAAAAATGAAAAGTGGTGAGAAACTTATGTGTAGAGAAATGTGTTTACTTAGATTTCCTTACTCCCTAACTATCTTTTACCGGTTAATTAGTGTGTATTAGTCGCGTGGATGACGGGTGTATTCCTTAATACCATTCGTGGGGTGGCGTACTTACTTCCCCAAACTCTACAAGCTCCTACTTCACTCCTATGTCGAGCCGGCTAGGAAGCTCCTAACATGGGATCACTAGAATTCGCTTGTGCATTAAATACAACCATAAAAACCTTTAGTACGCGTTTGGTTCATGTTTCTTAAGACGTTCAAGCAAGTTACCGAATAGGAAGTTAGCCAGTTTTCTTAAGCCTAACATAGATAAACAATCATCCAATACAACTAACAACACACTAACAACCAATAATCAATAGCTAGGTTTCATTAGATCTAAGCAAACACAAGATAAAATTAGCCTAACATGTTAAACAAAAGACAAGCATAAGATAGAATCAAACAACACATAGACATATTGAATGATTAATTGATAACTTATCTTTCAATGAAACATGGAAGATCTCAAGGCAAAAAGCCCTGAAAAAGTAGCTAAAATCGTCTTAGGGTTTTATCCCAAAATTCCACACACTAAGCTCTCCCTAATGACAAAAAATTAGAAAACTATATATAGACTTTGACACCTGACGGCGTCACCTTATGCATTGTGACGCCGTCACCTCGCCGCTTTTAGGGTTCCCGGATGACCATCTTGACGCCGTCCCTCTTTAGCTCTTCAAAAATCCATTCTGGCTTATCAAGGCTTGACGCCGTCGGATCCTGAACGTGACGCCGTCCCCTTATGATTTAAGCCGTGACGCCCTTGATTTAGTTAAAGCGTGACGCCGTCAGAATTCTCATGCAAACTCACTGGCCCGTCATGAGTAAATTTCACATCCAACTTTTCTTGCCAAGGCATGACGCCGTCCCATGTTAATTGTGACGCCGTCAAGAGTAACTTTTAGCCGATTCTTGAGACTTTGCCGTTTTCTTCACTTTAATGCTCCAAAAACGTCCAAAATGCCTCCTTTTCCAGATTTCTCCTCAAAAGTACCTAAAATGACAAAAGGAACGATTTAGGGCAATATTTGATCAAATAAATACGATTTCGGGCTTAAATGACCCCTTAAAAGCGGTACACTTTTCGCCTCATCATAAAACAACTTACGCTTAGCCTACTTCATCCTTACATGTGACAACTGAACACCTACTGCATCTCAGTTCAGATTGCAGTGCATCAGACATAAAACTTAACATACAAACAAGTTTACACACATAAAACAACCTACACTTAGCCTATTTCATCCTTACAAGCAACAACTAAATACCTATTGCATCTAAATTTTAATTATAGTGCATCACATACACAACCAATGTTACAAACACATTTACATTCATAAAACAACCTAAACTTAGACTATTTCATCCTTACACGCAACAACTGAAAACCTACTGCATCTTAGTTCAAAATTAGTGCATTACAGTTTCATTACAAGTGCATCAAAATGTAAAGTTAGTGCAGCACAATTATAAAGTCCTATTGAGATATTTTATCAAACACCTTGTATACATCCTTATACGCGGAAACTCAACACCTACTGCATCATAGATCTCATTCCAGTACATCACACAAACAACAAAACTTACAAACATAAATCATAACAAATCGTGCAACCTACTTACTCATATGTGTGACCTAATAAAGCCTACTGCATCACTTCTATACAATTACTTCATTAAACATTCAAATACACAATCATATAAATTTAAACAACTAAATCATACTACATGCGACCTAATAAAGTCTAATACGTTGAAGGACATAACAAACTGCATCATACCAACTGCATCACAAGGCAATGAAGTAAGGGTTTTGTATGCTGCAGCTGGAACATCAGCAAAGTAGGTAGCCAAAAGAACATTTAGACCAGAGCAAGCTGATTCTAGTGAAGAGTAGGCCTTGGTGAAAGCTTCCAATTGGTATCCCTCAAGATCCTTGACAAGGGTAGCCTCGTCAAATTGGATCCATGTAGCACCTGCTTCCTTCAACACAGCAATGACTTCCCTGAAAAAAATAATTTGTGTTATAACTTAAACCAGATTTAATATGTAAATAAAACTACTAGTGAGTTAAAAAAAGAGGCGTACTTGTAGATTTTGTCAAGAAGGGAAAGAAGATCGAATGTCTTCTCAACACCCTTTGCAGGTTTCGATAGCAACAAGTAGCTAACAGGGCCAACAAAGACAGGCACGGTATCAACTCCAAGCTGCAAGACGCAAAATCAACAAACCTTTTAACAACCTTACTACTAAATATATAACCATGAATATCCTTAAAAGAAAATAACAAATGCACGTACAGCCTTAGCTTCCTTGTATTCGGTCACAGCCTTGTGTGAAGCATACGTTTACTTCACTTCTGGGCCCAACTCTGGGACGATGAAATGGCTGTTCATAAAAGACATCACAACAAAATTACAATCAATGTATAATGTAAACGGAAAAGACCCATAAACGTAAAGGCACTTCTGCTTTGCAAAAGCACTTCACGGACTAGCTACTGCATCATCTCAGTAAAACATACATTGTGATGCAGTAAAGTTTACATTGTAATGCTGTAAATTTACATTATGATGTAGTAAAATATATAGCGTGATGCAGTAAAACATACATTGTGATGCATTAAAGTTTACATCGTGGTGCACTAAAATTTACATTGTGATGCAGTAAAGTTTACATCGTGGTGCACTAAAATTCATTAAACAAACTGCATCGATAACACATAAATGCACACACAAACACTTTTCAAAAACTAAAACACTTTTCATATGCAACTACCATCTACCTACTGCATCACTTGTTTACAAACACATACACTTTTCAACATCTAAAACACTCTCCACGTAATGTAATTTAACATTATATTATAAAAACAAGTAACTACTGCATCTCATCATTTCCAAAAACTCTCCGCATAACCTAATCTAAATTACATTGCACAAACAAGTAAGTACTGCATCTGATCATTTCCACAACTGCATCAACCACACAAATACATACACTTTTCAACACCTAAAACACTTTCCGCATAACCTAATCTAACATTATATTGCACAAACAAGTAAGTACTGTATCTCATTATTACCACAACTGCATCAAACACACAAACACATACACTTTTCAACAACTAAAACACTCGATGCATAATGTAATTTAACATTATATTGTAAAAACAAGTAACTACTGCATCTTATCATTTCGACATCTGCATCAAGCATACAAACACATACACTTTTCAACACCTAAAAAACTCTACGCAAAACCTAATCTAACATTAGATTACACAAAAAAGTAAGTACTACATCTGATCATTTCCACAACTGCATCAACCACACAAACACATACACTTTTCAACACCTAAAACACTCTCCGCGTAACCTAATTTAACATTATTGATGAAGCGAAAAGTGTACTGCTTTTAGGGGGTCATTTAAGCCCTAAATCGTATTTATTTGATCAAATATTGCCCTAAATCATTCCTTTTGTCATTTTAGGTACTTTGGAGAAGAAATCTGGAAAATGAAGCATTTTGGACGTTTTTGGAGCATAAAAGTGAAGAAAACGACAAAGTCTCAAAATCGGCTGGAAAAGTACCTGTGACGGCGTCAAGCACCATTGTGACGCCGTCAACCCTTGACGCGCCAGAGTGGATTTTGGATGATTAAAAGGGGACGGCGTCAAGAAGGCCATCAAGAAACCCTAACCGCGGCGAGGTGACGGCGTCAAGATCTACAACGTGACACCGTCAGATCTGATTTTCTATATATATTCTTATAATTTTTAGTCATTAGTGTGCAACTTTGTGAGGAGAAACCCTAAGACGATTTTTCTGCTACTTTTAAGGGTTTTATACCCTTGGATCTCCCATGTTCAATTGAAGATAAGTAATCAATTAATCATTCAATATGTCTATGTGTTGTTTGATTATATCTTGTTCTTGTCTTTTATTTAACATGTTAGGCTAGATTTATCTTGTGTTTGCTTAGATCTAATGAAACCTAACTATTGATTATTGGTTGTTGGTGTGTTATTAATTGTATTGGATGATTGTTTATCGATGTTAGGCTTAAGAAAACTGGCTAACCTCCTATACGGTAACTTGCTTGAACGTCTTAAGAAACATGAACCAATGCGTACTAAGGTTTTTATGGTTGTATTTAATGCATGAGCGAATTCTAGTGATCCCATGTTAGGAGCTTCTTAGCCGGCTCGACATAGGAGTGAAGTAGGAGCTTATAGAGTTGGGGAAGTACGTACGCCACCCCACAATTGGTATTAAGGAATACACCCGTCATCCACGCAATTAATACACACTAATCAACCGGTAAAAGATAGTTAGGGAGTAAGGAAATCTAAGTAAACACATTTCTCTCCATATAAGTTCCATAACCTTTTTATTTTCAGTTATTTTATTTTATTTGCAATTGTAGTTATTTGGGTTAGTTGACTAGCAACTAATTCCGCCCACTCCTTCAAACCCGAGATTTTACTTGCTTTTATAAAAATATAAAAAAAAATACAAAAAGAATCTTCCCTCACCCTTAGACCTATTAGAGTAGTTTTTCAATCCTAACGACACTATTCCCCTAGAGAACGATCAATCCCCCGGTACTTGCCACTACACTATACTACATCGGTCAGGTACACTGCCTGGTGGGGATTGCAAGCCTCTTGAGATCCCTCGAGAGGTAAAACCTGTTGTAAGGTCGCAAAACCACGTATCAAGTTTTTGGCGCCGCTGCCGGAGAATAGTTATTGTTTAGGTTGAATTTTTATTTTATTAGGTCTACTCACTAGATTCCTTTCTAGTGAGATTTTTATTTTATTTTTCTAGGTTTTTCTTTAGTCTATCTATTTTCTTCGTGCTTTTGTTCGTATAAGATTTTCATTGACTCTTCAGTTTGCCATTATGGAGTACGCGAATCCACCATACCACCGACCACAAAAGCCATTCTACCCTAATGACATCTTGATGTTCAAACAATATCGAGATGAACCCATATATGATGCATGGACTCGTTTTAAAATTTTACTCCGAATAGTCCCTCATCATAGTTTCGCTTTAGCATCCCTAACCCAAACCTTTTACTATCGTGTCGACCGATGTGACCAAATGTGCATTGAGGATTTTGCCAATGGGGACTTTAGGGAATTAAATGCTGAAGAAGCATGGGATGCCATAGAAGATTGTGCCCAATATTATTATAGAGTAGACAACCCAACAAACGTTAGTACAAGTCAATTGACCACAAAGGTGATTGATGCGTGGGTTTTGCGACCTTACAACAGGTTTTACCTCTCGAGGGATCTCAAGAGGCTTGCAACCCCACCAGGCAGTGTACCTGACCGATGTAGTATAGTGTAGTGGCAAGTACGGGGATTGATCGTTCTCCACAGGGAATAGTGTTCGTTAGGTGTGAAAGGCTACTCTAATTAGGTCTAAGGGTCGAGGAAGATTCTTTTTATGTTTTTATAGTTTTTTATGAAAGCAAGTAAAATCTCGGGTTTGAAGGAGTGGGCGGAATTAGTTGCTAGTCAACTAACCCAAATTACTACAAATGCAATAAAATAAAATAACAAAAATGAAAAGTGGTGAGAAACTTATGTGTAGAGAAATGTGTTTACTTAGATTTCCTTACTCCCTAGCTATCTTTTACCGGTTAATTAGTGTGTATTAGTCGCGTGGATGACGGGTGTATTCCTTAATACCATTCGTGGGGTGGCGTACTTACTTCCCCAAACTCTACAAGCTCCTACTTCACTCCTATGTCGAGCCGGCTAGGAAGCTCCTAACATGGGATCACTAGAATTCGCTTGTGCATTAAATACAACCATAAAAACCTTTAGTACGCGTTTGGTTCATGTTTCTTAAGACGTTCAAGCAAGTTACCGAATAGGAAGTTAGCCAGTTTTCTTAAGCCTAACATAGATAAACAATCATCCAATACAACTAACAACACACTAACAACCAATAATCAATAGCTAGGTTTCATTAGATCTAAGCAAACACAAGATAATTTAGCCTAACATGTTAAACAAAAGACAAGCATAAGATAGAATCAAACAACACATAGACATATTGAATGATTAATTGATAACTTATCTTTCAATGAAACATGGAAGATCTCAAGGCAAGAAGCCCTGAAAAAGGAGCTAAAATCGTCCTAGGGTTTTATCCCAAAATTCCACACACTAAGCTCTCCTCTAATGACAAAAAATTAGAAAACTATATATAGACTTTGACATCTGACGGCGTCACCTTATGCATTGTGACGCCGTCACCTCGCCGCTTTTAGGGTTCCCGGGTGACCTTCTTGACGTCGTCCCTCTTTAGCTCTTCAAAAATCCATTCTGGCTTATCAAGGCTTGACGCCGTCGGACCTATAACGTGACGCCGTCCCTCTTTGATTTAAGCCGTGACGCCCTTGATTTAGTTAAAGCGTGACGCCGTCAGAATTCTCATGCAAACTCACTGGCCCGTCATGAGTAAATTTCACATCCAACTTTTCTTGCCAAAGCATGACGCCGTCTGGAGTTAATGTTGACGCCGTCAAAGGTGACTTTCAGCACAATTTTGAGACTTTGCCGTTTTCTTCACTTTTATGCTCCAAAAACGTCCAAAATGCCTCCTTTTCCAGATTTCTCCTCAAAAGTACCTAAAATGACAAAAGGAACGATTTAGGGCAATATTTGATCAAATAAATACGATTTCGGGCTTAAATGACCCCTTAAAAGCGGTACACTTTTCGCCTCATCAAATACCCTTACACTTGAGATTTGCTTGTCCTCAAGCAAATGCGCTTTTATTCTAATCAAAATACAAGTTAGGGGTCATTTAATGCAAACATAAAAGTAATTACAACAAATAATCGTTCCACTTCAATCATAATAAGCACGGAGATTACATACTAGCACCTCACAAGTAGTGTTTAGATACTCACATCTCTCAAGTGTCATCAAAATAAATCTCATAAATGAAAACGGAAAATATCTCTCACTACCTGTCATAGCAAATAGATTACCATAGGCTTGGGAAAGGATCGAAAACCTCCTCCACTAGGCGTAAGCACCTAAGATAAACTATCAAAGAGGGCTTTTAAATGGGTTATAACGTTAGGTGTAGGGAAAAGGAAAACACGGTTTTGTTGGATAAGGGATATTTACTGGTGGCGAGTTAAAAATCTTGATCAATTACATGTACTATACAATGTTGCTAAGCCAAGACTAGACTCGATCTTAAGCTAATGAAAGAAAATAACAAAACATAAACATAAAATAAACATAAAATAAAACGGGATGGTAGTCCGTATGTTTTTTCTATTTTTCTTTTTCTCATTTTTTTGTATTTTTCTTGATTTTTTTTTTTTTTTTTTTTTTTTTTTTTTTTTTTTTTTTTGCATACACTTTTACCCTACCATCCAAAATAATACATCATAGGGGCATTGCATCCCCTTACACTTGAACTTTTATATAACTTTACAAATAACTATTCTAATGACTCGAATTAAGATAATTGAAAAACTTGGAGTACTTTTAAAACATTTAGCACATATGGGGGTAATAAATGATGTTCTTCCCCATTACTCCATTACACTAGTACTTTACCCATGAGTCCCAATCGTCCCAAAACAATATGTACAAGGATATGACTCGACTTAGCAACCATGTAATCAACTAGATAATTAACTTGGGTTTAAACAAATGTTGTCACAATAATGCACTAAAAATGAGTGCATACAAGGTAGGCTAAGGCGATTTGGGTGTACATTTTAGTGGGGTGTAACAAATTCTTCCTTTAAGTAAAATGCTTAAAGGTCGAAACGAAAAGATAGGCTCTGAGGGGTGTACTAGGGGTATCGTGTACTAAAAATGAGTACAACGCAAAGGGTGTGGGAGAATTACTTGACCAATGTAGCCAACGTAATTATAACAAAAACACAGGTGTAGAACAATGGGTTAATCCTAATGCCTCTTATCATGTAGTAAATCTAACTACACGAATGTAGTCTCACTTGTGGCCTCGGAATGGTCCTAACGCAAGTTCTTGAATCTAAGTGCTACCGGTACACACATCATAGCATAAATGCTTTTCCTACCAATTCTAGGGGCGAACCTCACATATTTGGGGGTGGAAAATTTTTTTGTGGTACGGTTTTTGTGCTAGTCATATAACTCCTATCCGTGAGACGCTCATTAAGATCAAAGTTTCACTCCTATATGTTGTAAAAAATTTTAAATTTGGCACTAAAATTACCCTAACAGGTATTTCTCTCAGTTTTATTACACATCTACCATTAAACAAACAAAAATCAAGCGCAATTGCATTCTCTAATCGTACTTTTACCCTCCCCTTACACTTAAGATGAACATTGTCCCCAATGTTCAAATAACAAGATGTAAAAGTAAATAAGGTAAAAGAATGAAATCAAATACTCCCCTGATTCGCTCGGTGGATAATGAAATTACACGGTTAAATCTTCCTCCAAAGAGAATGTTGAAGCTCCATGACTAATGCATCGCCATAAGCTTGATTCAAAACATTTCCTTGTCCAAAATAACCTGTTGAACCTGAGAAAACAAACACGAAAACCTGCATAACATCGGCGGGATAAAATCTATATATAAGGATATAATGCTTGTGGAATGATAACTTTGCAGATTCCTGGAGATTATAAGTTGGAGATTTTAATAAAAACTTTTTATGAAAACAAAATTCTCAAAAATTTCTGGAAATTAAATCTGACGCCGTCAGGTTATAAACCCTGACGCCGTCAGAAATGCCCTGACAAAAATTTTCATTTTAAGTTTCCGGAAAATTTCTGGAAAAACCTTTACCTTACTTCCTGGAAATCCTGCAAAACATCATTATGACTCGATACAAGCATTTGACTCAAACAAATACTAATATGTATGCTAATTTATTACTATTACGATTCATGTTCATTTGTGTTCTAATAAACCGATTTAGATTTCCCTTACACTTATCTTTTGCAAAATACCTTTATATGTAGTTAAGACGAAGTTAAAAACAAAATAAAGCATTTTCACAATTTTCTTTTGAACATGAATCAATAATGATAAAAATTAAACATACATACGGAAAATAAAATCAAACAAACAAATAAATAAACACACAAAGCAAATAAAACAAATAAAGCTTGGGTTGCCTCCCAAGAAGCGCTTTTCTTTATTAACGAGTCTTGTAGCTAGACTCAAAGTCACGTACATTACGTGATTTCTTCATCGAAAGTTATGTCTTCCTCATTGATCATTTCATTACCATTCTCTTGATAATGCTTGACTCGTTGAATATTCACAGTGAATTCTCTATCCTCGTCGTCAATTAATACAACGGCTCCGGTTTTAGAGGAGCTCCTTACGGTAAAAGGTCCATACCATCTAGATTTAAGTTTCCCAGGAAATAGTCTTAAGCGAGAATTATATAATAAGACCTTGTCTCCTTCTGAAAACTCCTTGGGTCTCTTAATCCGTTGGTCATGCCATCTTTTCGCCCTCTCTTTGTATGTGATGGAAGATTCATAAGCCTCTAATCTCAATTCATCAAGCTCTTGGAGCTGTAAGAATCTATTTGTTCCCGCAACTGTATAATCCAAATTACAAGCCTTAAGTGCCCAATATGCTTTGTGTTCCAGTTCTACTGGAAGGTGGCATGCCTTGCCATATACCATACGGAACGGGGTTGTCCCGATTGGTGTCTTATAGGCGGTTCGAAATGCCCACAAAGCCTCATCGAGCTTGAAAGACCAATCTTTTCTGTTTTGATTAACCGTTTTCTCTAAAATTCTCTTTATGGCTCTATTAGTGTTCTCGACTTGACCGTTTGTTTGAGGATGGTAAGCTGTGGAGAATCGGTGAGAGACTCCATATCTTTTCATGACTTTCTCCATTTGCGAATTGCAAAAATGGGTTCCCCTGTCACTAATAAGAGCCTTCGGAATTCCGAATCTGGCGAACAATTTCTTTAAGAAATGAATGACTACCCTAGCGTCGTTAGTCCTAAGGGCTTGTGCTTCCACCCATTTCGAAACATAATCAATGGCCACCAAGATGTATTCATTCCCTCCAGAGGATGGGAATGGTCCCATGAAATCAATTCCCCAGACATCAAAAACCTCACAAACTTGTATATAATTCTGTGGGGCTTCATCCCTCCTAGAGATATTCCCAGCTCTTTGACATGCGTCACAAGTTTGTATCATTCCCTTCACATCACGAAATATTGTAGGCCAATAGAATCCTGCGTCGAAGACCTTTCGTGCAGTAGTGCTTATTCCGTGATGTCCTCCAGATGGACCTGCATGACACTCTTTCATAATTCTGACAGCCTCTCTTTCCGAAACACAACGCCTGATTACCTGATCTGGACATCTTCGAAACAAGAAAGGTTCATCCCAAAAGTAGTATTTTAATTGATTAAAGAACCTCCTTTTTTCATGCCTGCTCATATGCTCAGGGATGACTCTACTTGCCAGGTAGTTAGCATAATCCGCATACCAAGGTTCAGAATCATTTATTAACATGAGCTGCTCTTCAGGAAATGTTTCCCGAATCTCACTCTTGTCAAATTCAGCGAGGCTGGGGTTTTCGAGACGAGAGAGATGATCAGCCGCAAGATTCTCTGCTCCTTTCTTATCACGAATTTCAACATCGAACTCTTGCAATAGTAGGATCCAACGAAGTAACCGTGGTTTAGCATCCTGTTTAGCGAAAAGATATCGAATAGCTGAATGGTCCGTAAAAACAACCGTTTTAGAAAGGACAAGATACTGGCGAAATTTATCAAAAGCGAATACCACGGCTAGTAATTCCTTTTCAGTGGTAGTGTAGTTTTCTTGAGCGGGATTCATGGTTTTGCTAGCGTAGTATATTGGCTGAAAGTGTTTGTTAAGCCTTTGGCCTAATACTGCTCCAACAGCATAATCACTAGCATCGCACATGATTTCAAAGGGTAACTCCCAGTTAGGGGTAACCATAATTGGGGCTTGGGTAAGTTCCTGCTTCAATAGATCGAATGCGTCCTTGCACTCTTGAGAGAAGTTGAACGGGGCATCCTTCATGAGTAACTGAGTCATTGGTTTGGCTACCTTTGAGAAATCCTTAATGAATCTTCTATAGAAGCCAGCATGACCCAAAAAACTACGGATTGCCTTGACAGTTGTTGGATAGGGAAGTTTGGATATAGCTTCAATTTTTGCCCGGTCTACTTCGATTCCACTTCCTGAAATTTTGTGCCCCAGCACAATCCCTTCTTTTACCATAAAGTGGCACTTTTCCCAGTTTAGTACCAAGTTGGTCTCCTCACAACGTTTGAGCATTTTCTCAAGGTTAGCAAGACAGCGATCAAAAGAGTTCCCAAAGACTGAAAAATCATCCATAAAGACCTCCATGCTGTCTTCCATTAACTCATGGAAGATTGCCGTCATGCAGCGCTGGAAAGTGGCGGGGGCGTTACATAGTCCAAAGGGCATTCGCTTGTAGGCGAAGGTGCCATAAGGGCATGTAAACGTGGTCTTTTCTTGGTCCTCAGGAGCGATAGGGATTTGGAAATACCCTGAGAACCCATCTAGGAAGCAGTAGTACTCATGCCCTGCTAACCTTTCCAACATCTGGTCGATAAATGGGAGAGGGAAATGATCTTTTCGGGTTGCATCATTCAACTTCCTATAATCGATGCACACACGCCATCCAGTTACTGTTCGTTGAGGTACTAACTCATCCTTATCGTTCTTCACCACCGTCATTCCTCCCTTCTTTGGTACAACCTGTACAGGACTTACCCATGGACTGTCCGAAATCGGGTAAATTAGTCCTGCATCTAGGAGCTTAATGACTTCCTTCTTTACGACTTCCTTTATGTTGGGATTTACTCGCCTTTGAGGTTGCACGCTGGGTTTATAATCCTCCTCCATGAGGATTTTATGCGTACAGAAGGTAGAGTCAATACCCTTGATATCGGCTACACTCCATGCTATAACTCCTTTATATTTTTTTAAAACTCCTAAGAGTTTATCCTTTTGTTCACTTTTCAAAGAGGAGCTTATGATTACCGGAAGTTGATCTTTCCCTTGGAGGAAAGCATATTCAAGGTTGGTTGGGAGTTCCTTGAGTTCTACCGCAGGTGGCTCGATGATGGAAGGTTTAAGTTTGTTCTCGGGCTTACGAAGCTCAAGCTGTTCGATTTCTTGTCTGGGATAGAAGGAGACTGCATTCACATCCATAGCCTTCTCCTCCTCTAAGATGGGTAGGAAAGCTTCATCTCTCAGCCAACCAGCTTCCACCTGTTCATCTACACAATTATCAATCTCGTCGGATAGTTCATCGATTTCTTCGATGAAATACAGTTGATTATCTGCTTCGAGAGAAAGATTCATTGTGTCCTTGATGTCGAAGGTTAAGCTATCGGCCCCCACTCGTAAGGTCAGTTTGCCGTCATGAACATCAATAACAGCACGAGAAGTTGCAAGGAAGGGTCTCCCTAGAATGATGGGCACAAGATCATCTTCTTCCATTTCTAGGATGACGAAGTCAACTGGAAATTTAAACTTCCCAACCTTAACCAGCACATTCTCGCATATTCCTAAGGGGTATTTGACTGATCTATCGGCCAGTTGGATGCTCATACGGGTTGGTTTCAACCCAGAATACCCTAGCTTGCGGAACAGGGAATGCGGCATAAGATTGATGCTTGCTCCTAAGTCGGCCAAAGCATTTTTGACTGAAAGAGATCCAATTGAACAGGGCAAGGTGAAACTACCCGGGTCGTCCACCTTCTTTGGTAGCCCTCGTTGGGTCACCACAGAACATTCTTCCCCTAAGGTTACAAGACCCTCGAGCCCTTTCCTGTTGGTGAGCAGCCTCTTGAAGTATGCACTATATTTGGGCATATGATAACATGCATCAAGAAGAGGTATGGTGACGACCGAATTCTTCAAATATGACAGGAATCTTTTATTATCACTTTCGACCTTTTGATTCTTGAGGCGAGATGGGTATGGGACTTTAAGGGGCTGTTTGGCAGGAGTAGGTGGGGATGGAGTTACCGGAGGGGTTTGCTCGGGATTTTCGTCGTTCACATTATCGTTCTTCTCATGAGGGGGGTTGGGTTCCATGGCGTTAGATGGTTGAGCTGGGTAGGGTGGATCCTTAGTAGTTGTTCCAGCACGAGTGGTGATGGCGAGTAAAGGATCTCTTTGTGGTTCGCCAAGGCCGTCGAGAGTGGCGTTGAGTTCTGCGAATTTGGCCTTTACGTTGGTTTGTTGGCTATTGATAAAGTCGTCAAGACCATTTAGTTGCAGATTCTTTTCAAATGTGAAATGCCCGAGATCATCCTCAAAAGTGCTCCTAACCTTATAGTTAGGATACTCTCCTCCTCCCTCTTCTCTCACAAGATTTCCCCAAGGGGTGAAATCATTGTTTTGGTAGAAAGTTAAGAGCGAAGGATCATCGAAGATGTCGTGGCTTGACAAGCATGCTTGTTCGGTGGTGGTATTATCCTCGCATTCCTCCACTTCATGCGGGCCACCACATTGATCACAGATCAAGTATGGGTTTGATAACCGCTTAGTTGGTTGCGACTTGTCTAGATAAGATACCTGATCATTCAATCTACTTACCCGGCTAGCAAAAGGAGGCTCTTTCATGATCTTGGAAACGCTCATGATCGAATCGGGTTCATCCCAGGTATCGTCTTGATCATTCGCGTATTCCTCAATTCTATTCCATCCTTCCTCAACGCTTAGTTTGGCTATTCTTCCTTTTGATGAATTATTAATGCCCAATTGGTCGTTTTTGGAGACACTGTCATAAAAGATTTGGACAAGAAGCCAGAGTTCAATGCCATGATGAGGGAGCTGTCTAATTAGATCCTTGAATCTAACCCAAGATTTGTGAATGGGTTCTGCTGGTCCAACATGGAAGCGGAGGATTTCGTCTCTCAATTTTGAAGTTCTTCCTATGGGAAAGAATTTCTCATAGAATTTTGAGATAAGCTGTTCCCATGTGAAGATGGATTCGGAAGGAAGTTGGTTATACCAGTCTCCGGCTCTTTCATGAAGGGTGAAGGGAAAGAATCGCAACCGGGAGGTATCTCTAGTGGCTCCGTCCGTATGGAGGGTATCCACTATTTTCAGGAAGTCCTTGATGTGTTGGATTGGATCTTCAGTTTTCAATCCGTGAAACTTGCATACACTTTGGACCAGCCAAATATCAGTCGCACGCACGACCCCATCCGTGTGTTCATTTGGAAAAACGATAGCATTGGAGAAACCACGAGGGGTGGGAGAGGAGTAGTCCTTGAGACATTTAGGGATTGGGATTTCGGGAACTTCCATCTCGTGATTGGGTTGAGGGCTAGGAGGTGTAGAATGATGATTGGATTCTTCCTCGGAGAGGGCATCATCAAAATTGATCGTGGATGGTTCAGCCGCTTGGTGGAGTCGCCTTAATTTATGCATTTCCCTTTCGGGTTCAGCATAGGGTGTGGCGAGGGTCTTTATCGAGCTTCGGCTCCTAGTGATTCTAAGATTAGGGGGGTCATCATCCAAACTTAGGGAATATCCTCCTAAAGTGCGGGCTCTAGGAGGTGGTTGTGGTTGTTGTGGTGGTGGGTTGTGTGGGTTAAGGATATTACCATCTTCCATGATGTCGGATGGTATGGTTACGAACAAAGACACGAAGAAAATAGATAGACTAAAGAAAACCTAGAAAAATAAAATAAAAATCTCACTAGAAAGGAATCTAGTGAGTAGACCTAATAGAAATAAAAATTCAACCTAAACAATAACTACTCCCCGGCAGCGGCGCCAAAAACTTGATGCGTGGGTTTTGCAACCTTACAACAGGTTTTACCTCTCGAGGGATCTCAAGAGGCTTACAACCCCACCAGGCAGTGTACCTGACCGATGTAGTATAGTGTAGTGGTAAGTACGGGGGATTGATCGTTCTCCACAGGGAATAGTGTTCGTTAGGTGTGAAAGGCTACTCTAATTAGGTCTAAGGGTCGAGGAAGATTCTTTTTATGTTTTTATAGTTTTTTATGAAAGCAAGTAAAATCTCGGGTTTGAAGGAGTGGGCGGAATTAGTTGCTAGTCAACTAACCCAAATTACTACAAATGCAATAAAATAAAATAACAAAAATGAAAAGTGGTGAGAAACTTATGTGTAGAGAAATGTGTTTACTTAGATTTCCTTACTCCCTAGCTATCTTTTACCGGTTAATTAGTGTGTATTAGTCGCGTGGATGACGGGTGTATTCCTTAATACCATTCGTGGGGTGGCGTACTTACTTCCCCAAACTCTACAAGCTCCTACTTCACTCCTATGTCGAGCCGGCTAGGAAGCTCCTAACATGGGATCACTAGAATTCGCTTGTGCATTAAATACAACCATAAAAACCTTTAGTACGCGTTTGGTTCATGTTTCTTAAGACGTTCAAGCAAGTTACCGAATAGGAAGTTAGCCAGTTTTCTTAAGCCTAACATAGATAAACAATCATCCAATACAACTAACAACACACTAACAACCAATAATCAATAGCTAGGTTTCATTAGATCTAAGCAAACACAAGATAATTTAGCCTAACATGTTAAACAAAAGACAAGCATAAGATAGAATCAAACAACACATAGACATATTGAATGATTAATTGATAACTTATCTTTCAATGAAACATGGAAGATCTCAAGGCAAGAAGCCCTGAAAAAGGAGCTAAAATCGTCCTAGGGTTTTATCCCAAAATTCCACACACTAAGCTCTCCTCTAATGACAAAAAATTAGAAAACTATATATAGACTTTGACATCTGACGGCGTCACCTTATGCATTGTGACGCCGTCACCTCGCCGCTTTTAGGGTTCCCGGGTGACCTTCTTGACGCCGTCCCTCTTTAGCTCTTCAAAAATCCATTCTGGCTTATCAAGGCTTGACGCCGTCGGACCTATAACGTGACGCCGTCCCTCTTTGATTTAAGCCGTGACGCCCTTGATTTAGTTAAAGCGTGACGCCGTCAGAATTCTCATGCAAACTCACTGGCCCGTCATGAGTAAATTTCACATCCAACTTTTCTTGCCAAAGCATGACGCCGTCTGGAGTTAATGTTGACGCCGTCAAAGGTGACTTTCAGCACAATTTTGAGACTTTGCCGTTTTCTTCACTTTTATGCTCCAAAAACGTCCAAAATGCCTCCTTTTCCAGATTTCTCCTCAAAAGTACCTAAAATGACAAAAGGAACGATTTAGGGCAATATTTGATCAAATAAATACGATTTCGGGCTTAAATGACCCCTTAAAAGCGGTACACTTTTCGCCTCATCACAAATTTCAAGGATCATGAAACAAGTTTGTTTGGGGATGAGGGTAGAGTTGAGCCACCTAGCTGTATGTCATGGTTAGGCACTACCATAATACAGGATGAACACATAGGTGATCTTGACACGTGGAATGATGAGGTAAATAACATAAGCCCACAAAATACTCAACCATCATTTGAGGCACCCACACCGCCCGTGACTTACCCGGAAGAAGTAGAAGAGACTTTAGGAATCCCGATGGAGGTAGAACCCTTGGACCAAGCACAACTAGAGGATATAGGTTTGAACACTTTTAGTGATGACCTTACTCATAGTTCTAGGGAATTTCCTAGTGTTGATGAATTGGAACCTCAACCTTTACACAACTTTTCATCCTTAGATTTACATCTAGGAGGAAAAAGAGGAACCGACCCACCCATCAACCAATATTATCCGGGTAGTTTTAGGATGAAGGAAGCCATTCACTCACCCCCTTCACCTCACGTGGCATATTCATACCCTAAGGGTGTGTATCGCTACTTCCACCGGCACTTAATTCTAAGTGTAGGGAAAACCTCCCCTATTTCCGTTAAATAAGGGTAGAGTCAGGCTCGTGACTCGAACAAAAACAAGCGCTTATTGGGAGGCAACCCAAACTTTATTTGCTTTATTTGTTTGATTGTTTGTTTATTTAATTTTATTTGTTTCCGTATGCATTTCTTATTCTTTTTGTTTACTGTTCATGTCTCAAATATAAATTGTGAAAATGCTTTATTTTGTTTTTAACTTCGTCTTAACTACATATAAAGGTATTTTGCAAAAGATAAGTGTAAGGGAAATCCAAATTTGTTTTTAAGAACAAGATTGAACATGAACGATAACAATGAGATATAAGCATGCATATTAGTATTTGTTTGAGTCAAATGCTTGTATCGAGTCATAATGAAGTTTTGCAGGAATTCCAGGAAGTAAGGTATAGGTTTTTCCAGAAATTTTTCGGAAACTTAACATGAGAATTCTGTCAGATCATTTCTGACGGCGTCAGGTTTTAATTTTCTGAAATTTTTGAAAGTTTTGTTTTTCTACCGGAATCATAAAAAGTTTTTATTAAATCTCTAACTTATAAACTCCAGGAATCTGCAAAACATTCATTCCGCAAGCATTATACTTTTAATTGTTTTATTTCTAAGTCTGGAATTACACCTAGTTGTGAGTTGTCTTTGTTCGGTTTGATGCTTTGGTTTTTCTTGTTTGTTTTCTCAGGATTAACAGGTTATTTTGGACAAGGAGATGTATGTGGAATCAAGCTTTTGGCGATGCTTTAGTCTTGGAGCTTCTACATTCTCTTGGAAGAAGATCTAACCATGTTGCCACATTATCCACCGAGCGAATCAGGGGAGTATTTGATTTCATTCTTTTACCTTATTTACGTTTACATCTTGTTATTTGAACATTGGGGACAATGTTCATCTTAAGTGTAAGGGGGGGTAAAGTACGATTGATGAACTCAAATAAGTACATTTTATTACCATCATTTATCCTATGTATTTGACTTGTTTTATTATATTATGTATGAGAATTGATACTTAATCGTTTACTTTTGTAATTCTCAGTTAAAAACAAGCATTTGGTGAAACTAAGCGATTATGGACTAAAAATGGAGCAAAATGATCAAGATTGGAAAAGGCTGCTGAAATGAAGAGATTGAAGACCATTGCCTGACTTTGAAGAATGCGCCGCATGGATTTATTCCATGCGCCGCATATGAAACCTTGGTCAACGAGAAGAACCAACTTGTTTTACTCCAGATGCTCCGCATGAAGCTCCTGATATGCGGCGTATCAATCTCAAGACTTCACCAGATTTCCAAGATATTGAAGAATATTCACGAATATTATAATCTTGGACCCCACGCGAAGTTACCTTGATACGCCGCATCGGACCAATCCGATGCGCCGTATCGGCCATATACAACCCTTACCAAGAATTCAAGAAATCAAGTGAAGATTAGAAGCTTAATGAAGAAGTCAAGATTACAAGTCGACACTTGAAGATGCTTTCGTATTTTGGCCATAAAATCTTCATCCGGACTCCGATTTAGTTGATTCAAGCGGCCACGGAAAGAGAAAAAGGAGATCTACCTGTATCTGATGGAGATGCGGCGCATCTGGTCTTTAGATGCGCCGTATTGGGAGATGCTCCATATCAGATTTATAGATGCGCCATATCTGGTCAGTTTCAGACTTGGAGGCTACGTTTACTTATAGATGCGGCGCATCTAACTCTTTAGATGCGCCGTATCTACCCAGATTTCAGAATCTATAAATACCGAACTCAGTAACGAATTAGGGCATCTTTGGGAACCCCTAGGGCCATTCCCAGACGATCAAAGCCTCTCAAAACAGCAGAAGATCACCCTTGAAGACCCAATTATACTTGAAGAACATCTCTTATCATTGTTATATTACTTAATCATTCGGTTAGCGTATCGTATTCACTATGTTTCATACTCTATTCATTATGATTATGTTTATGTACTTTGTTATAGAGATTATGGGCTAACACTCTTATGTGTTAGCCAAGTTTATGAGTATTTGATGTTTTGATTTGTTTCTAATTCGATTGGTTGCTTAGTCTTCGTTTTGATTACTTTATTAGTTTATCGTGCCTTGTCGACCTTAGGCTCGCACAATTACTTTATTAGTTTATACTTCATTAATATCGTTTGCGTGATTAATGTAAGCTCCTTAAGGGCTAAATAATATATAAACATGGTAATCATTAAGCAGCTTTATGCGGGTTCTGATTAATTGTGACAGGATTAGTCAGTCAAAAAGACTTAAAATGGAATCTAGACTCTAAAAGAAATTAGAGGTAGGATAGACCGCGCCTAGTCGTGAGCACCATCACTACATGTTTTAGAAACTTATCAAAACTTAATCTTATATGACTAAACTTGGTTAACATGTTCTCCCTATCTTTGGTGTCTTCATACTTGTATTGTTTGTTTTACTTAATTAGTTCATTAGAAAACCAAACTCGTGCCAGTCTCTCAGGCTGAACCCCCTTTTGCTTTAGTTTAGGATTAATTTAGTAGAGTCGAATACCTTTAGAATTAGTATATTAGAAATCTCACTCTTAGTGATCGACACCCTACTTACCAACTAGGCTACATTGATCGGGTACACTGCCCGTTAGTGTTGTTATAGGTTAAGTCGGCAAAATATAAATTTAAAACTTGATAAGGAATAATCACCTATACAACGACACATCAACGATACTTTAGAGAATGCTATTACGCTTGATTTTTCGTTTGTTTAATGGTAGATGTGTAATAAAACTGAGAGAAATACCTGTTAAGGCAATTTTAGTGCCAAATTTAAAATTTTTTACAACATATAGGAGTGAAACTTTGGTCTTAATGAGCGTCTCACGGATAGGAGTTATATGACTAGCACAAAACCGTACCACTAAAAAATTTTCCACCCCCAAATATGTGAGGTTCGCCCCTAGAATTGGTAGGAAAATCATTTATGCTATGATGTGTGTACCGGTAGCACTTAGATTCTAGAACTTGCGTTAGGACCATTCCGAGGCCACAAGTGAGACTACATTCGTGTAGTTAGATTTACTACATGATAAGAGGCATTAGGATTAACCCATTGTTTTACACCTGTGTTTTTGTTATAATTACATTGGCTACATTGGTCAAGTAATTCTCCCACACCCTTTGCGTTGTACTCATTTTTAGTACACGATACCCCTAGTACACCCCTCAGAGCCTATCTTTTCGTTTCTAACTTTAAGCATTTTACTTAAAGTAAGAATTTGTTTACACCCCACTTAAATGTACACCCAAATCGCCTTAGCCTACCTTGTATGCACTCATTTTTAGTGCATTATTGTGACAACATTTGTTTAAACCCCAAGTTAATTATCTAATTGATTACATGATTGCTAAGTCGAGTCATATCCTTGTACATATTATTTTGGGACGATTGGGACTCATGGGTAAAGTACTAGTATAATGGAGTAATGGGGAAGAACAACATTATTACCCCCATATGTGCTAAATATTTTAAAAGTACTCCAAGTGTTTCGATTATCTTAATTCGAGTCATTAGAATAGTTAATTGTAAAGTTATGTAAAAGTTCAAGTGTAAGGGGGATACAACCCCCCCCCCCTCCCCCCCACGATGTATTATTTTGGATGGTAGGGTAAGAGTGTATGCAAAAAAAAAAAAAAAAAAAAAAAAAAAAAAAAAAAAAAAAAAGTAGAAAAAGCATACGGACTACCATCCCGTTTCATTTTATGTTTATTTTATCTTTTTGTTATTTTTTTTTCATTAGCTTAAGTCGAGTCTAGTCTTGGCTTAGCAACGCCATATTATACATGTAGTTAATCAAGATCTTTAACTCGCCACCAGTAAAATATCCTTTATCCAACAAAACCGTGTTTATCATATCCCTACACCTAACGTTATAACCCGTTTAAAAGCCCTCTTTGATAGTTTATCTTAGGTGCTTACGCCTAGTGGAGGAGGTTTTTGATCCTTTCCCAAGCCTATGGTAATCTATTTGCTATGACAGGTAGTGAGAGATATTATTCATTTTCATTTATGAGATATACTTTTATGACACCTGAGAGATGTGAGTATCTAAACACTACTTGTGAGGTGCTAGTTTGTAATCTCCGTGCTTACTATGATAAAAGTGGAACGACTATTTGTTGTAATTACTTTTATATTAGCGTTAAATGACCCCTAACTTGTATTTTGATTAGAATAAAAGCGCATTTGCTTGAGGACAAGCAAATCTCAAGTGTAAGGGTATTTAATGAAGCGAAAAGTGTACCGCTTTTAGGGGGTCATTTAAGCCCTAAATCGTATTTATTTGATCAAATATTGCCCTAAATCGTTCCTTTTGTCATTTTAGGTACTTTGGAGAAGAAATCTGGAAAAGGAAGCATTTTGGACATTTTTGGAGCATAAAAGTGAAGAAAACGACAAAGTCTCAAAATCGGCTGGAAAAGTACCTGTGACGGCGTCAAGCACCATTGTGACGCCGTCAACCCTTGACGCGCCAGAGTGGATTTTGGATGATTAAAAGGGGACGGCGTCAAGAAGGCCATCAAGAAACCCTAACCGCGGTGAGGTGACGGCGTCAGCTCTATAACGTGACGCCGTCAGATCTGATTTTCTATATATATTCTCATAATTTTTAGTCATTAGTGTGCAACTTTGTGAGGAGAAAACCTAAGACGATTTTTCTGCTACTTTTAAGGGTTTTATACCCTTGGATCTCCCATGTTCAGTTGAAGATAAGTAATCAATTAATCATTCAATATGTCTATGTGTTGTTTGATTATATCTTGTTCTTGTCTTTTATTTAACATGTTAGGCTAGATTTATCTTGTGTTTGCTTAGATCTAATGAAACCTAACTATTGATTATTGGTTGTTGGTGTGTTATTAATTGTATTGGATGATTGTTTATCGATGTTAGGCTTAAGAAAACTGGCTAACCTCCTATACGGTAACTTGCTTGAACGTCTTAAGAAACATGAACCAATGCGTACTAAGGTTTTTATGGTTGTATTTAATGCATGAGCGAATTCTAGTGATCCCATGTTAGGAGCTTCTTAGCCGGCTCGACATAGGAGTGAAGTAGGAGCTTATAGAGTTGGGGAAGTACGTACGCCACCCCACGATTGGTATTAAGGAATACACCCGTCATCCACGCAATTAATACACACTAATCAACCGGTAAAAGATAGTTAGGGAGTAAGGAAATCTAAGTAAACACATTTCTCTCCATATAAGTTCCACAACCTTTTTATTTTCAGTTATTTTATTTTATTTGCAATTGTAGTTATTTGGGTTAGTTGACTAGCAACTAATTTCGCCCACTCCTTCAAACCCGAGATTTTACTTGCTTTTATAAAAATATAAAAAAAAATACAAAAAGAATCTTCCCTCACCCTTAGACCTATTAGAGTAGTTTTTCAATCCTAACGACACTATTCCCTAGAGAACGATCAATCCCCCGGTACTTGCCACTACACTATACTACATCGGTCAGGTACACTGCCTGGTGGGGATTGCAAGCCTCTTGAGATCCCTCGAGAGGTAAAACCTGTTGTAAGGTCGCAAAACCACGCATCAATTATATTGCACAAACAAGTAATTACTGCATCTCATTATTACCAAAACTGCATTAAACACACAAACACATACACTTTTCAACATCTAAAACACTCGGCACGTAATGTAATTTAACATTATATTGTAAAAACAAGTAACTACTGCATCTCATCATTTCCACAACTGCATCAAGCACACAAACACATACACTTTTCAACACCTAAAAAACTCTCCGCATAACCGAATCTAATATTACATTGCGCAAACAATTAGGCACACACATTCATTTTCACACAAACAGCAAACCCCATTTAGCCTAAATCATGCCTATGAACAACAACTTACATCCTACTGCATTACAGTTCATTTTCTAGTGCATCACAAGCACAATCAGGCACACACAATCATTTTTAGACAAACGACAAACCCCATTTAGCCTAAATCTTGCCTACGAACATCAACATACATCCTACTGCATCTCAGTTCACATTCTAATACATTACAAAGAGAATCAGGCACACACATTCATTTTCACACAAACGGCAAACCCCATTTAGCCTAAATCATGCCTATGAACAACAACTTACATCCTACTGCATTACAGTTCATTTTCTAGTGCATCACAAACAAAATCAGGCACACACAATCATTTTTAGACAAACGACAAACCCCATTTAGCCTAAATTTTGCCTATGAACATCAACATACATCCTACTGCATCTCAGTTCACATTCTAATACATCACAAAGAGAATCAGGCACACACATTCATTTTCACACAAACGGCAAACCCCATTTAGCCTAAATCATGCCTATGAACAACAACTTACATCCTACTGCATTACAGTTCATTTTCTAGTGCATCACAAACACAATCAGGCACACACAATCATTTTTAGACAAACGACAAACCCCATTTAGCCTAAATCTTGCCTATGAACATCAACATACATCCTGCTGCATCTCAGTTCACATTCTAATACATCACAAACAGAATCAAGCACACACACTCATTTTTACCCATACTTGATCTCAATTTTACATAACCTACTACATCTGACTTAAAATTAAAACCTACCGAATCTCAATTAAAATTAAAAACTTATTTGTAGAGATGGTTTTTGATTTTTCCACTCCAACCATTTTTTTATTTTTTTTACTCCTTGTATTTGCGAATAATTAACCATAAGCACGATTAAAGGAAAAAAAATAAATAAGTTTCATAAATCGAGATTTTTAAATCATATTTAACAGATATATCAGAAAAACTTACAGGTTTGTGTGTGGTAGATTTAGTTGATGGTTTTGAATAGAGAGAGAAAAAAATTAGTGTTTTGTTTGTAATGAAATGATGGGTTTTTGGGAAAAGAAAAGGAGGTGTTATTGTTTTGAATTTAAAACTGACGCGTAAAGTTTATTTGAATTAAAAACGATGATTTGTATTTACAAACCCTAAGTCTATTATTTACAAAATGCACGCAGATTTGATCTCACGAAATTTGATCCAATGGCTAGGATTCCTTCCTACCCTTTTTATTTTAAACCCCTTTTTATTATATATATATATATATATATATATATATATATATATATATATATATATATATATATATATATATATATATATATATATATATATATATAATAATTGTGTAATGATTAAACTTACAAAAAACGCCCATTAAACCATTACCCCCAATTTTGCTTCAACGCCCATTTTTCTTTCACTGCCAAGTGTCGCGATTTGCCCCAACTCACACCCAAACCACTACTCTTGGTCTAATAAAATGGTGTTTGTTGAAGCTTATTTTGGTCTCAAAAACTTATGTGATTTTGACTTATGTTTTTTAAACTCTTCTTATTGTTTATTCTAAATATACGAGCTTATATAACTTTATTATAACATAATAAGTTTACTCGAGTTTTTAAATCTTTATATAATAAAAAAACAAATACATAATTTCAGAAGTATGTTGCTAAAAATGTTTTATCGAGAAAAAGATATGGTCAATCACGTTGCTTTATTTTGACACATGACAAAATCGAGCATTCTTATTGGTCAATTAAAAATAAAATTATAATAATAAAAAAGGGATAATCATTTGTAAATGTATCTAACTTAATATATTTTCCAATTTAATGTAGCAAATAAATATTTTTGCAAGTTAATACTCGTACTTTTGAATTTCATCACTTTGATGCATTTTACTCATGTGAAATGACTATTTTATCCTTCCCTGTCAACATAATGGTTAGAACATATAAGGGTAAAATAATAATTTTACATTAACAAAATACACTAAAGTGACGAAATTCAAAAATATGATGATTAACTTGTAAAAAGTTTTATTCGATGCATCAAATTGATAAAAGTAACAAATTAGATGAATTTCAAGGTAATTATCTAATAAATAAATAAATAAATAAATCCTATGACTTTAGGGGGAGCAATGATTGGTAAATCGTATAATAGTCACATGAATTTTAAAAATTGTAAATATATAAAAAAAAAATATATAAAATCAAAATTTTATGCACTTTTAATTTATCACTTAAATGAAAATAATTACTCAACAACAACCAAGCACTATTAATCACTAGTTTATTAACCCGTGAAATTCACGGGATTAAATGGAAAACCGTGAAATAATAGTTTTGAATTTGTTATGAAAAGAAATATGTTTATAGAAGAAAACGATTTTTGATGTTATGTGAATAAATGATGTGTTAGTTAGACGTATGAATATGCTACATAAAAATAAAATAAATTCTATAAACGATATAAAAGGAATCTAATGTTTTTTGCTAAGTTTAAGAGCATTTCTCGTAGAAAAAGAGTAAAATAAGGTAACAACAAAATAAATAAAATTTGTAATAACAAACACAGATAATATTTCATGGCATTTTATAAAAAATTGATAAAAAAACAACTTTTTAAATTAACACTTATAAAATATGAAAAATATGTTGCGAAAAATATGAAAAAAAATATATATGAAATAAGTTAAGTCTTATTTTTATACATTGAACAGATAAATGCTCGATTGTTAAGAATATTTGAGTAAATAATATGTTAGATCAGAGTGGTAAAATAATGTAAGTATTATATACTTAATACATATAAAAAAACAATAAGTACACTTTCAATATAGTATTATATGATTTACCAATAACCCATATCAATAAATTAATGGTTCGTATACCTCACATATCTCAAAAAAACAACAAATTACACTAAACCAACAATTTTCTTTCTTTTTCTTGGTTAAAAATGGCACAATCCTTTCAAAAGCTAAGAATTTTCATCCACTGCATTAGCTTGAATTTATTAGCACATGATTCTTCATGAAGTATTTTTTATCTTGATACGACCTTGGAATGATTAAGCTATATCAAAATCCCTAAAACCTAATTCTTTATTAATAAGCCCATAATCACTCCATCAATATCCTTTTTGACCTTATTGTGTAGAGAAAATATATCAATCTCCATAACAGCTCAAGTAAATACAATTTCTATTTACTCATAAACATAAACCACTTAAATTGTAACATACTCCTGACATGTTTATTACATAGTCGAACATTATGTATTTTATAAGTACTCACAATTAAACGATGTAAGAATGTACCATATATTCTCGGAGTATCCAAAAAAAAAATTATCCATCACAACCTTCAAACATATAGTAGTCTCCTATACCTTAGCAAGTGACTAAAATCATTCCATTTTAGCAATCTTACTGAACATTAAAATCACGGTAAGTCACTTATAGCAACAACTTAATTGAAATTCATCAGGTCTCGATTGCAGTACCAAAAATCTCGTAGATCTACAACAAATTAACATACAGAATTTCGTTGCACTATTATTTAATTAATCAAGACACCTAACCCTTTTGAATAGTGAAATCAACCAAGAATGTATACAGACGAACATTTAACATATAAAAATCAATTGTTGAGAATAATACACTTTGTAAGTAACATCATTAGTGTTTGTGATACAACGTAATACACAACCAAATACATAGATAAGTAAACATATAATAACCTTAGAAGCATTAATACTTTATTAACCCGTAAATATTAACTCGTAAACACGGTTTACACTCTATTCCACCCATACTACACCCGCGTATCTCATTTGCTTGAAATTAGCTCACTACCATGATCAAGTATGTAACGTAAATGTACACACATTTCAATCTATGTATGAACGTGTTTTGCAGCCAATTGTAATCTTCTTAGTACTCTTCGAAAAACCTAAAAGTGAAATAGAATGCTAAAAGTATAAGATAAACACGATTCATTAATAAAAATAGATAGCTCAAACTTGAAAATGAAAAATATTATATCAACTTGCACTGTGTGTTTTCTTGACCCATATGCAAACCTTTTCCAATCCCATTAGCATGTACAATTTGTTTTAAATTTTTGCCCCATTTTTTAAACCATCTAAGCCACTCATCTAAATGGTCGTGAATTCAAATAACACACAAATAGTTTTGTTATTCACGGGATTAAATTGAAAACCGTGAAGTAGTTTTGTTATTATTAGGAAAAGAAATTTGTTTATAAGTGACCGATTGTCGAGATTATGTGTATACATGATATGTTAGATATGAATTGTTCGAGAATATATGATAGACGGAAATTTAACCAATGATTGATTCATGTAGCGTTAATATTGTCGAGAATATATTATAGACGCAAATGTATATTTCTTATTTCTCTTTGGTGTTTACATATTAATCTTTGTTTCTCTTTAGTGTTAACATATTTTTAACCATTATGCTTCCCACCATCACTCTTATCCTTTCATAAACATCAAGTTCTTTGAGACTATATAATATATCCAAATAAGTAGACAACATACATGTGTTATAGGAATATAAGGTACTTCCTGGAATAGTAAATATATTTTTATAAGTATCTAGCACACTCTTGTGTCTGTAACACTTCATAGAATTAGAAAATATAAACGTCTTATCATGATTTGAGCTCATAAACACGACAATATTCTTAAGCTATAAGCTATAAGAAAAAGTAAAAGAATCAAGCTTATGGATAGTTAGAATCTAGCTTTTCTACGGGTAAGATTTGCAAGCCCTGCAAATTTAATTTATGGCTCACTCCAAGTTCAAATCAAAATTATTCATAACTTTGAAAACTAAAACAGCGGAAAAGAAAAGTTCAAATCTGAATTATTAATAGCTACATCATGAACTACTGATTTGAATAAGAAATTGTGAGCATAATATGCTAATATGATTGATAAAAAATTTAAAAGACTACTATTGGCTCTATATCACTCAAACACTCACACGCCACACCGTGTAACCCCGAGTCCAATGGCCAGTTCCAATACCTCAACCAAACTGTGAAGTTGGCTTTGCTAAGTCACAATTCAGGGTTTTGTGGGTTCCTTTTTCTAGCCACTAAGAGCATATCTCAAACCTTACTCAACCCGCTCATTTTCTCCTCAAAATTTGCAAGTGAGAGTCAAAGAAGAGCTAAATATTGGCACTGTTTCAAACCCACTCGTATGCCGCTTTTGCTTACGTTAAGCGGCCCAACTTTTCCTCAAGTTGACCAAGCTTTAACTATAACTTGAAAAATTAAGGGAATCATTCTAAGCATTCTGGCCCGTTCAAGCTTGTTATTTTCAAACTCCAGCTTGAATGCAGCAAGCCAGATATCTTCAGAATCAACAATAGCTCGATACGCCTCCTAAAGAATATGTCTAGCGGCATTCACATACCTAGCCAACTACTTTTCTTTATTACCATTAGCCATAACACCTCAACCTGTGGTATGTAACTGACAACTTTATGAAGCAGGACATCAAGTGACCCCCAAGTCTCATAAGCCTTCTCAAGTTGGGCTTCTTTAATCCATATGCTCTTATAAGTTAGTATCGCAGCAAGTGCATGACTATAAATTGATCTAGCGGCTTCAATGGAGCTCCGTTTCTTGCACTCCTATTCATCGGTAACCCAAGTGGTCTTACGATATGTGAACAACTGTGATGTATAATGAGGAGGTTATGAGTGCATGAGGCGATCCATAACCAATTTGACAGCTGCAGGAGCATCAACAGTAACTGCCACCTTCACCATTGGTTTGTTGCACCATTCAGTCTCTTCGTGAAACCTTGCATAATAAGAACATATAAGAAGGTCAAAGACATTTTGAAATGGATGTGTATGACCCTTTCCCTCAGTTAAATAGGCATTAATGGGCACATGTTTTCTCTCAATTGGAGAACATGACAATTGTTTTTTTTTTAAACTTATTAATATAAAATATTGTTGGGAATAAAATGATCAAAGTCAAAGAGCCTGCCAATGATGTGAAGAGCCTGCTAGTTGATTTTGTAATGTATGAAGATGTTCTACCAGTACCTTCTGGGTAGAAGGTACTGCTGGTAGATGAAGAGCCTGCCAAGTTTATGTCAAGTTGATTAGATATTTTGTAATAGATATTTAGTTGAATTATTAGTCTTTGTACATTGTTATACGTTATGTAAGAGTAGTTTAGTCGTCTGTGGTGTACAGAAGAATATACAGAGTAGATAGCATTGGTTGTTGTATTAAATAGTAGGCGCATATTTAGTCAAAGTATAGTATAATATTCATCAACTTGTCTACTTGTAATAAGAGATACTTATCTTATAAAAGTATCTCTTAGTCACCTTTGTATGGGTGACAAAAATAAGACATAACACACACATCTCATGCATGCAACTCTTCAACTCATAACAAAAACATAACCTTTCTAGTATTCCATCTAAGATTCAAGATTACTTTGTAATCCCGGTGATATTTAGATCATCCGTATTATTATCAATAATATTGAATCGTTTTGTGTTAACCAAAGTTGTGTTCTTTGTTCATTACATTCACTCATTTACATAAACTCACCAACTTGTGTTCTTTTAAAGTGTGTTGTAGTAGATTCCGCATGCTAAACACATTCAATACATAAATATCCAAAAACAAGAACAAAAACCGTTCCACAAGTGGTATCAGAGCTAGGCTTGATATTTACTAATTTAAAAGAACAATGGATGTTGAACATATTCAAACAAATGTTACAGCTAAACTTCCATTACTTAAGCAAAATGAGTTTGAAATGTGGCGATTGAGGGTAGAACAATACTTTCAAGTGCAGGATTATGCACTTTGGGAGATTATCGAACAAGGCAATTCATTTAAACCCCAAATCACCACTTCAACTGTAAATGATGTTCTTGTAACACACGTACAAACCCAACCATCAAATGCAGATGAAAAGACTCAGAAGAAAAATGATCTAAAGGCAAGGAGTATGTTACTGATGACTATTCCAAATGATCAACTTCTGATCTTTAACAAATATAAAGATGCCAAAACCCTTTTTGAAGCTATTGTGGCTAGGTTTGGTGGTAATGATGCTACCAAGAAAACACAGAAAACACTTCTCAAACAACAATTTGAGAACTTTACAGCCACAACCAATGAGTCTTTGGACAGTATGTTCAATAGACTTCAAAAGCTTGCAAGTCAGTTAGCCATCCATGAAGTGATGATAACTCAAGAAGATCTAAACTCTAAATTTCTTAGGAGTTTACCTTCAGAATGGTCTATGCATGTCATTGTCTGGAAGAACAAGCCAGATATTGACCAGATGAGTCTCAATGATCTCTACAACAATTTCAAAATAGTAGAGCATGAAGTAAAGAAGACTGCTGGGTCAAGTTCAGGAAATATGGCATTTGTTTCATCCCCAAGCATCACAAAGGTTGAAAATGAAGATAAAGGTGGCAGAGAAGAAGGTACTGCCAACACAACTTTTGGTACTGCTAGTACTTCTAGTAGTACAAAATCCATTTTAGATGAAACAATTGGGTGTGCTTTTCTTACATCTCAACACAATGGGTCCGTATTAACATTTGAAGATCTTCAAGAGATTCATCCTGATGATCTTGAAGTGATGGACATAAAGTGGCAACTTTCACTTTTAAGCATTAGGGCCAAGAAGTTGTTGATGAGAACTGGCAAGAAGATAATGATAAATGGAAATGAGCCTGCTGGCTATGATAAGTCAAAGGTGGAGTGTTACAACTGCCACATGATGGGTCACTATTCTAGAGAGTGTAGAAGACCTAAGAAGCAGGATGACAAGGGTAGAGGGTTTGAACAGAGGAATAAAGGAAGCTTTGAGAAGAGAGGAAGCTTTGAAGGAAATAGTAAGGTTGTAGAAGTTGCTGAGCCAAAAGCAATGGTTGCTATAGATGGCATGGGGTTTGATTGGAGTTTCATGGGTGAAGATGAGTCAACTTCTGATGAATTGGCTTTGATGGCATTCTCCACTCCTGAGGTACAAACTATTCAGTGTTCTAACAATTGTGAATTTCTTAAAGAATTAGAATTTATAAGAAAAGCTTTTGATACAGAAGTATTAGAACACAGAAAAACCCAACAAACATTATTTGACCATAAGTGTGGCATGTCCAAACTAGAAAAACAACTAATTCACTATAGAGAAAATGAACTTACCTTTTCTGATGCAAAGGCTGCTCTTAATAGACAAATATTTTTGAAAGATGCAGAAATAGAAATGGTAAGGACTGAGTGTGCTAAAGTGACATTGGCTAGAGATAATATTCAACTGACTGTTACCAAATTGGAAATTGCTTCTGAATGCACTAGAAGCATAGTTGAGAATCAGATGAATAAAAGAATCAAATCAAGGCTAGGATACAATGAATGTCCACCTCCTTATAGAGGAATTCCTTGTCCCCAAGGTAGTGATCTTGCTGCATCAGGTTTACATGAATTTGTTGACAAACCATTAGTCAAACCTGTAGTGATTAGTGAACCTTCTGAGAGTGCTAAGAATGCCTCACTCTCCAAGGTGCTCACTGATAAGAGACCAGATGTCCTAATTATTGAAGATTGGGTATCTGATGATGATGAAGATAAGACTATTCCTGTCAAAGGAATCAAAGTAGGACCAACCAGTCCTAAGAAAGTAGAAGTTAAAGCTAAGGCTAAAACTATTTTGAAAACAGTTGAAAGTTGTAAAAAATGTAATAACAAACCTAGGGGAAGCCAAAGAAATTGGAACAACCTTAAGTCACAACAACTAGGTGATGACTTTGTTATGTTTAACAAGGCTTGTTATTATTGTGGTAGCTTTAATCATCTTCATGCTTATTGTAATAAATGGGTTTCTGGGAGTAAATCAAAGTCTAATACAAATGTTACTCACCCCAGAAAAAGTTTTGTTAAGTCTAACATCAAAAATGCTAAAGAAACTGTTAGACAACATAAGCCTGTTATTGCAAAATCAACTGATAAGGGTACAAGAAACACATTAAAATGTGTACCAAAAGTTGATAAGAATCCTATTCAAAAGAAAAATGTGGTCAGAACAAAAGTTTGGAGTCCAAAATCCAAAGGTCCTGCTAGACCAAAAGGTCCTGCTAGACCAAATGGTACTGCCAAACTTGGTATTGCCAAAGTTGGTACTGATAGACCAAAGACCACACAATGGATTAGAAGGGAAAGTGCTGTTAAGTCCTCAGCATGTTGGATTTGGAAACCAATCCAATCAAAAGGTGCATCAACAATCCTGAAAAGGTTTGACTTCATTGATGCAAGAGGCAAACCCAAGTCTGTCATGGCTTGGGTACCCCAAGGAAACTAATATGTTTATTCATGTGCAGGAACATTCATCTGATATTGAAGATCAAGGATATGTAGATAGTGGATGTTCAAGGCACATGACTGGCAACATGTCATTCCTCTCAGACTTCAAAACGTTTGATGGAGGATATGTTACCTTTGGGGGAGGAATAAAAGGAAAGATCACTGGTAAAGGTACTATCAAAACCAGTAATCTAGATTTTGAAAATGTGTATTTTGTGAAAGAACTTAAGTTTAATCTCCTTAGTGTTTCACAAATGTGTGACAAGAAGAATAATGTTCTTTTCTGTGAGAATGAATGTCTTGTTCTTTCTCCTGATTTTAAGATGCCTGATGAAAGTCAAGTGCTTCTTAGAATTCCTAGAGGGAACAATATGTACAGTCTTGATTTAAGGAATATTGTTCCTAAGGAGGGCTTAACTTGTTTGGTTGCAAAAGCCTCGTTGGATGAATCTATGCTTTGGCATAGAAGGCTTGGTCATGTAAACTTTAAAACAATCAACACTATTGCAAAATATGATTTAGTAAGAGGTTTACCCAAAAAGATTTTCCAAAACGACCAAACTTGTGTTGACTGTCTAAAAGGCAAGCAACATAGAGCTTCTTGTAAGCCCAAGACCCAAAACTCTATTTCTCAGGCTTTACATATGCTTCATATGGATCTCTTTGGTCCTACAAATGTGTGTAGCTTGAATGGGAAGAAATATTGTCTTGTTGTTACTGATGATTTTAGCAGATTTTCATGGGTTTTCTTTTTAAGATCTAAACATGAAACTAGTGAGATACTTAAAACCTATATCACTGAGGTAGAAAACCAATCTGATAAGAAAGTCAAAGTCATCAGATGTGACAATGGGACAGAGTTCAAGAATAGAGTTATGGATGACTTTTGCAAGGAAAAAGGGATAAAAAGAGAGTTTAGTGTAGCTAGAACACCTCAGCAAAATGGAGTAGCAGAAAGAAAGAATAGAACACTTATAGAAGCTGCTAGAACTATGTTAGTAGACTCTAAGTTGCCTATTTCATTTTGGGCTGAAGCAGTTGGTACTGCTTGTTATGTACAAAACAGGGTTCTTGTGACAAAACCACATAGAAAAACACCTTATGAACTTTTCTTTGGTAGAAAACCATCTTTAAGTTTTATGAGACCTTTTGGTTGTCAGGTCACTATTCTCAATACCAAAGATCATTTAGGCAAATTTGAAGGAAAAGCAGATGTTGGCTTTTTGATAGGGTATTCCTTGCAGAGTAAGGCCTATAGAGTGTTTAACACTTGCACTAGGCTAGTAGAAGAGAATCTTCACATAGAGTTTCAAGAGAAACTAACAAATGTGAAAGGAGTTGGACCAGATTGGATGTTTGATGTTGATAGGCTTTCAGAATCTATGAATTATGTGCCTGTTACAGGTACAAATACTAATGATAATGCAGGTTTTGAAGAAAATGTTGAAACTCCTAAAGATCAAGATTACATCTGGATGCCAATTTGGAAGGAAATGGATCTATCTTCAAGTCAAGAAGAACCTTCAAGAAATGAAGGCAATGAAGAAGATCAAGGAACTCAGACTCAAGAGAATCAAGAAAGTGGTGCTAATGACAATGGTACTGCTAGTTCTTCAGATGGTCCTGCTAGTTCAAGTATTGGTACTGCTGAGCCATTGAATGTTCAAATAGATGATTCTTTTCAAGAAGAAGTTGGGATTAGCAATCTTCCAACTACATATGAAGTTCCTAAAACACCAAACACTCGAATTCTCAAAGATCACTCAACTGATGATGTGATTGGTAGCATAAATTCTGGTGTTAGAACAAGATCTCAAGTTGGTTTATCTCAAGTCTTATCTTCAGATGAAGAAGGGTTTATCTCCTCTATTTATGAAGAAAAGAATAATGATAGTTCCAATATATGCCTGTTTTCATGTTTTCTATCTCAGGCTGAACCCAAAAACATAAACAAAGCTTTAGATGATGCAAGTTGGGTGGAAGCAATGCAAGAAGAGCTTCTCCAATTCAAGATTCAGAAGGTTTGGATATTGGTTGATTTGCCCAAAGGTTATAGGGCAATTGGAACCAAATGGGTGTTCAGAAACAAGAAAGATGAAAGGGGTATAGTGATCAGAAACAAGGCTAGATTGGTAGCACAAGGGTATACTCAAGAAGAAGGGGTAGATTATGAAGAAGTGTTTGCTCCAGTTGCAAGACTTGAAGCAATTAGGCTTTTCTTGGCCTATGCTTCATTCATAGGCTTCACTGTCTATCAAATGGATGTTAAGAGTGCATTTTTGTATGGTGAAATTGAAGAACCAGTATATGTATCTCAACCTCCAGGCTTCATTGATGCAGAGTATCCAGACAAGGTTTATAAGGTTACCAAGGCTTTATATGGTCTACACCAAGCTCCTAGGGCATGGTATGAAACATTGGCTTGTTTTCTACTAGAAAGTGGATTCCAAAGAGGCAGAATTGATCCAACTTTGTTCATCAAAAGAACAAAGAAAGACATTTTGCTAGTACAGATTTATGTTGATGACATAATCTTTGGATCAACAAACCAAGACTTGTGTGTAGAATTTGAAAAACTTATGCATAGTAAGTTTGAAATGAGTTCCATGGGGAACTTACTTTCTTTTTGGGTCTCCAAGTGAAACAATCCAAAGAAGGCATATTTATCAGCCAAGATAAGTATGTAGCAGAGATCCTAAGGAAATTTAATTTTGCTGATTCTAAGGTTGCAAGTACACCAATGGATCCAGACAAAGGGCTACTCAAGGATGCTGAAGGAGAAGATATGGATTTGCACAATTATAGATCAATGATTGGGTCTTTGATGTACCTTACATCATCAAGACCAGATATCATGTTCTCAGTATGTGTATGTGCAAGGTTTCAAATTCATCCCAAAATCTCTCATCTCACAGCAGTCAAAAGAATCTTTAGATATCTTAAGGGTCAACCTAGGTTGGGTCTTTGGTATCCAAGGGAATCATCTTTTGAATTGGTGGCTTTCTCGGATAGTGACTATGCTGGTGCAACTCTAGACAGAAAATCCACAACTGGTGGATGTCAATTTCTTGGTTGCAGACTAATCTCATGGCAATGCAAGAAACAAACAATGGTGGCCAATTCTACAACTGAAGCAGAATATGTTGCAAGTGCAAGTTGTTGTGGGCAAGTTCTTTGGATCCAAAATCAAATGCTTGACTATGGGTACAATTTTCTTAACACCATTATTTATATTGACAATAGCAGTACTATTTGTATCATTAAAAACCCAGTTCAACACTCAAAAACAAAACACATTGAAATCAGACACCATTTCATAAGGGATTGCAATGAGAAAAGGTTAATTCAAGTTGTTAAGATTGATTCTGAAAAGAATTATGCAGACCTTCTCACCAAAGCTTTTGATTTAGGTAGATTCAAATATCTTGTAGGGGGTATTGGAATGATAAATCTTTGAAAAACATGTGTTTTTGTTTACAAAATTAACTGGTATTGGTTTCTAAACATGGTACTGCTAGTTGGTCAAAAGGTCCTGTTAGTTCATAATTGGTCCTGCTGATACAAAATTGCTATGTTTTGTTCATATAAAGGCTTGAATGTTTAAAATTCTATAGATCAAGTGCTATGCACTTTGTTCTTTTGGTTTGCAACTAACACATTTCAGGTTGATAACAAAACAAGAGTTCTTTCAATCACAAAAAGGGGCACCAAAAGTTATATTCATTTCAGGAGAAATAACAATCTCAGGGGAGGAATTGATAGCCCAGAATGAAAGAGAAACCAAGTTATGAAAACAAAGGAAAAGGGCATAAAAGATGATGCAGAGTTGAACAAAAGATAGAGTTAGATCACATATCTAGAAGGGATGAAGTATTTCACATGTCTTTCTAAATTTCCTCCATCCAAGGAAATTGCACCATCTTTGGGCCATCATGGCTTTTGGTATTCAGCTCACCAAGTTTTCACAAACTTAAGAGTTGGCTAGTCCTTAAGCAAACGGCTTTTGGTAAAGACAACTCAAATCCGTTGATGGTTGATAGTTTACCAAAAACTATATGGTTGTTAACTAACCATACTTAATTGTAAATAGTTAGCTAGTCCTTAAGCAAACGGCTTTTGGTAAAGACAACTCAAATCCGTTAATGGTTGATAGTTTACCAAAAACTATATGGTTGTTAACTAACCATACTTAATTGTAAATAGTTAGCTAGTCCATAAGCAAACGGCTTTTGGTAAAGACAACTCAAATCCGTTGATAGCTGATAGTTTGCTAAAAACTATAAGGGATTTTTACAAAACTTTCAAAGGTACTGCTAGTTCAAAATTGGTACTGCTAGAGTAAAATGGTACTGCTAGATAGCCGTTGAGCCTGTCAGAAAAAGTTTTAGCCGTTGGGCCTGGTAGTTAAAATTAGCCGTTGGGGTAGTTATGTAAATTACTGATGATTATATTATATTATATTTCACATATAAAAGATCTTTTTAACCGCCATTATATTTACTTATTATAATCTTTCTTATTGTCGGTTAAAAGTAATTCTCTCATATCTTCTTTCATCAGTCCTTATCATAATTAACATACACCTTTCATCTTCTACCAGTACCACCAACAAATCCCACCATCATATTCAAAATTTTCATTATGGCTTCCACAGTTGTTCTAGATTTTGTCCAACGTCACAATCAGTTAGCATTTTTGGAGAAGTCAGAGGATAATGCCTCATTTCATCAAGTAGTGGATTTTTTAAACAACTCCTACATCAGGTTTGCTTTGCTAGTCAATCCCACTATTTATGAAAATCAAATTTTACAATTTTGGCAATCTGCTAAAATTAAAACTTCTGAAAATGGGGAACAAAGAATTAAGGCCAAAGTGGATGGTAAATCTTTGACTCTTACTGAGTCATCCATAAGAAGACATCTTCATTTGGATGATTCTGATGGTATTAGTCAGTTACCAGATACTGAGATTTTTGAAAATTTGGAAAGAATGGGGTATCATGCTGAGTCTAACAAACTCACCTTTTTGAAAAAGCATCTTACTCCACAATGGAGATTTTTGATTCACACAATCCTTCACTGTTTGAGCCAGAAGAAAACCTCTTGGGAGCAATTTAGTGGAAACATGGCTTCTGCTCTCATTTGCTTAGCCACAAACAGAAAATACAATTTTTCAAAACATATTTTTGAAGGATTGATCAACAATGTGAAAAATAAAACAAAGTTTTTGATGTATCCAAGATTTATTGGATGCATCCTTGCAAAAATATCACATTTGTTACTTCCCACAGACTCAATTTATGACACACCAAAACTTTCTCACAAAGTATTTTCAAATATGAGAATTGGTTTTAGAGGGGAGGAAGTTCCACTTTTTGATGAAATGGTACCACAACATCCAGAAGAACCAACACCATCTGCTGATACACCATCATCTAGTTCTTCACATGGTTTCATTTCACAAACACATCAAGAATCACCAATACCATCTCCAGTATCATCAGCAACACCACCACCATCACCACATCATATATCACAAACCCAATCACCTCAGACAATGCAAGAGTTGAAAGACAAGGTGAAGTTCTTAGAGAATGCTTTGAAAAGTCAAAATGAAAGGTTTTCTAAGATCAACATCAAATTGGTCAAGAGGGTTAAGAGATTGGAGGGTGAAGTGAAGAGGTTACAGGGTAAAAAGTCTGCAAAGGTTGTTTTATCTAGTTCTTCACAGTCAGATGCTGATAGGATAGATCACTCTTCCAAAAAGGGGAGGAAGGATAGGTCTGAAGATGAGGAAGAAGAGGAGGAACAGGCTCAATTTGAATTCCATGATGGAACTCAAGTTTATGATGAAGAGCCTGTTGGAGCAGGGCAAGAGCCTGCTAGGCCAGAGCAAGAGCCTGCTAGGTCAGAAGAAGAGTCTGCTAGGAGAGAAAGGCTATTGGCTATGGGTATAAAGGGTCTGCTGAGAAAGTGTATAAGAGAAAGAGGGTTTTAGTTGCTGATGAGCAATCCTCTGCTCCATCACAAGATCAAACTCCAAAGGATAAGGGCAAAGGTATTCTGATTGAAGATGAGCCAAAGTCCAAGAAGTTGAAAAGAACTCAGCAAATTCAGATGGATTTAGGTGAAGAAGAGGCCAAAAGAGTTCAAGAAGAAGAGCTAAAAGCCAATGAAGCTTCAAGAATGCTTGAAGCAATGAAAGAGCAGAAAGATGCTGAAGATGCTGCTCAAGCTCTTCTTGACTCTCAAGCTGCTGCACAAATATTTGATGCACAACTACAATGGATTATCTCTATTGATCCAATTGTAAGAGGTCAAGCTAATGTGTATGTGGATGATAATTCTCTTAGTACAGAAGAGAAGACAGCCAAGCTTGAAGAATTCATCACCAAAAAGTATAGAGAAGAAGCCTTAAATGATGTAGTTCAGCAGATCATGCAGTATAAGGAGAAAGGGTTTAAACTGCCACATGATAAGAAAGAGCAGATGATGTTCTTCAGGAAATATCTGAAAGGGTCAGCAAATTGGAAGGATCATCAACTCAAAAGAAAATCATTTGAAGAGTTGCAACATCTGTACATTGAAGCCTACAAGAAGAACCACTGCACTCCTCCTGAACACACACAAGAAAGGTCTTCAAAGAAGAAGAAAGATGCTCAGAAGCAAGAAGTAGCTAAATTGGACACAGAGCAAGTAAGTAAAATGTTGATTACTTTGCCTACTATAATTCATGCTGATCCAATTAGGTCTAGATACCCTATAATTGACTGGGAAGTACACCATGATAGATTTGGTAAGTCATGGAAAATATCAAGGGTTGGGGGACAGTCTACTATCTTCAAGAATTTTGAAAATCTGGTTAGAGCATCTGATAGAGCAGATTTAGATGAATTGTGGAATCTAGTTCAGATAAGACTAGACACAAATTCAAGCAATGATGTTAAGGAACAGGAATTATGGGTTGAACTCAATAGGTTGTATGATCCTGATCCCAAAGATGATTATTGGAAGTTTCCATATTATGATCCCACAACAACCTGGGAATTCCTAAGTCATTGCAGTATTCATCATTTGTACACATCAAGTGGGATTGAACTCTTCATGTTGGCAGAGAAGGAGTATCCACTTAGTTTTGAAGTGCTCTCAACTATGATCTCCAAGAGATTAAGGTGTGACAAAGATGATGAGAATTCAGAAGTTGTTCAAAGTTTGCTAAGAAGCATATTTGAGCAATGTGAAAGAAAAAGGAAGGATAGAAAGTAAAGGTTTTTGGAAGAGTTCTCAAATCCTCTAGGTATGTATTTTATTCATCAGAAACTTGTGTATTTTAATGGAAATAACAAGTTTAGGGGAGGATTGTTGGGAATAAAATGATCAAAGTCAAAGAGCCTGCCAATGATGTGAAGAGCCTGCTAGTTGATTTTGTAATGTATGAAGATGTTCTACCAGTACCTTCTGGGTAGAAGGTACTGCTGGTAGATGAAGAGCCTGCCAAGTTTATGTCAAGTTGATTAGATATTTTGTAATAGATATTTAGTTGAATTATTAGTCTTTGTACATTGTTATACGTTATGTAAGAGTAGTTTAGTCGTCTGTGGTGTACAGAAGAATATACAGAGTAGATAGCATTGGTTGTTGTATTAAATAGTAGGCGCATATTTAGTCAAAGTATAGTATAATATTCATCAACTTGTCTACTTGTAATAAGAGATACTTATCTTATAAAAGTATCTCTTAGTCACCTTTGTATGGGTGACAAAAATAAGACATAACACACACATCTCATGCATGCAACTCTTCAACTCATAACAAAAACATAACCTTTCTAGTATTCCATCTAAGATTCAAGATTACTTTGTAATCCCGGTGATATTTAGATCATCCGTATTATTATCAATAATATTGAATCGTTTTGTGTTAACCAAAGTTGTGTTCTTTGTTCATTACATTCACTCATTTACATAAACTCACCACCTTGTGTTCTTTTAAAGTGTGTTGTAGTAGATTCCGCATGCTAAACACATTCAATACATAAATATCCAAAAACAAGAACAAAAACCGTTCCACAAATATTAATATAAATGAGGTGTTAGGTTGGTGTTTTTTTTTTTTTTTTCTAAAGCGTTTCGTATAATATGAGTCCATTTGACCCGTGGCCCGAGCCCGCCCGACCCACCCATTTTGCCACCTCTTAAAACATGCATGATTTAACAACAGCACACCATATGGTTAAGTAATTAATTTAAATTAAAAATTGGCAAGTGAAATTGTACATTAGGAGTAACTAAAAGAAACACGAGAATAAGTGTGCATGGCTTTGAGTTATACTGAGGGTTAAGATTGTACTTTTCCATTCAGTCACAATACTTTTCAAATGATTAGATTTCCATTTAGAACTAAATCAGCCTTTAAATAATATAAGCCTATGGTTCATTCAACAGAGTATCATAATTAACGCATAATTCTGCACCAAATAAGTATTAAAATCCTAATTTTAGCCTAATTCCACCGTTAAAAATAGTTTTCACATGACTATATATCATAACCTAACAACCAAAATAGCACAGATCGACATACTACCTTCCACAGTGTTCTAGAAATTAAGTCATGTACTATTTAATGAAAATGAAATACTACCTCCGTCCCATATTAAGTGTCCATAATGGAATCTTGGGATGTCCCAAATTAAGTGTTCAGGGAATATTTTCAACCAATGAGAAGAGACTTTAGTGGGTAATAGTGATATTTGATTGGTGGAGAGTGTAGTTAGTGGAATTTCCTAAAACTTTGTGCATTTGGAAAGTGGACACTTAATATGGGACGGAGGGAGTACTAAGGAATTAAAATAAAATTATCTTTGCACCTTTTATGTTTGTTATAAAACAATGTTAGGCCCCTTGTGATTCCACTTGTCTGGACTCTAACAACAACTCTGTGGATGTCATTAGTTAAGGATTAACAGCTGCAAGGAGTGATGTTGGATCGTGAAGGTAAACACCTACATAAATGTACCATCACTAACATCAGCTGATGAACTGAATGCCTACTTTAATACAAAAGGTATCATTACAAAAGCTAAATACAGTAATTCGTTATCTTGAAATACATACCTTTCATGCTATATGCATCAAGATGATAAGAAAAGTAATATTCTAGGATCTTGTACAAATAATTAGCAAATAGACCATCCGACTCTGCCATGATGTCACGCTCATGATCTGCAAACATATCAAAAACTGTAAATTGTAGTGATACTGATAGTGTGCTATAAACAAACTTGTTTACATAATTAAATCAGATCACCATTGAACATATTCCATATGGAACCGAATAAACCAAACTGTAAACATAAATTTGTACATTCCAATACTCCTATACCAATGCAAATCAACTATCAGTATCAGCAATACAAAATTATAAACTATTATTTTAACATAAAGCAAACATTCTTCACTTAAGTAGGAGCCAAACTAAATACACTTTGCATTTAATGTATTCTTGATACTTACTTCCTTCTAAATGTTTTGTTCTATATGGAGTTCAACAGTTATTATGCAGTATCCAACAACATTTGTTTTGACCATTACTTGCAACTACCTAGCAAGTATAATGGGTTGGAAAATCATAAGAATCTTTTTTATTTCTTTGGAAAGAATTATATCATATGCTGAATACAAACTAAACAGCTAAAAAAATCAGTAATTAAAAACTTGTACTACTGAAATATGATCTACAAACAACCAAATAAGAAAATGTGCATGCAACCAAATAGAATTAAGATAGCGGCTTACTATTAGAGGTGCCGTTTAAAAAAACACTGCAAAGAAACCTTATGGTTTGATAGTTGCATCAGCGCGCACACTATTTTTCCTCGTCCTTAATAATTACCATTATAAGAACAAACAATAAATACAATACCTTATCATCATCAAAATCATACAAATTAGTTGCATATGAAAATAATTTAAAATTTCATTATATAATATATTTAACATATTAAAAATAGATGTACAAAAACATATCTAACATCTTGAACTTAACTACATCTTCCATAAAAATTTCATCTTGGCATCAAGTCATGATAAAAAAAAGGTGAGTTCAATAACTTACCAAACAATCTCGAATGGCTAATCCTTTGCGTCATGAAATGGTCCTGATGAAGTCATGAACTTTAACATAGGCGACTTTCGGATATCTACAAAAGAGTAAGAGTTGTGTAAAGCTACTGTCTCGTATTCATCAATAAAACTTAAACAATTAGTAGATGTATAAGTTGCTTGTGAGAAAATTTACTCACAAGCAACTCATTTTATATTATATGAGCATCTCCCCAGAATGATTTAATTGACATTATGTAAATTTACTTCCAGCAGTAGTGAATACGACATATTTTTTACATTGGTTTGGAGTCATATTTGGGTACTGGGTGCATACGTAAACGTAATTTTATAAATATGTTGAATGATTAAAAAAAATCACTTGCATTTTCCTTTCCCTTTATTATTGGTTGAGGTTATATAGTATAATAGTTAATACTACACAAAGCGACCCAACTCTATGTAACTCCGACGCTAAATCTGTATCTATAAATTTAATAAGAAACATGTACGAACCTTGAGTTTCACCTACTGTAATGGGCTTGCTAGCTTACCAGGTTTATCTTTTTCATCTCCCAACTCCTTCTCAGCCGACACTTTTGCAACGCGACAGTCATTTAAATACGTGGCACACCACTTAACCTTTTCAACCGGATCTGTTACATCAATTGGAATAGCAATTATATCGGTTGCCTCAATTACCCAGTGTAATATGGTATTGCTCTCAGTTAAGAACTCAACTTGATCCCTTTTTTTTATTAAACCCTGGAGATAAGATTTTAACTTTGCAATCCGTCCCACATTGCTTTCTTCTTAATGTATTCGAGCACTTATCCAGCTCGGTCAAAAGGATTGACCCGTGAACACTTTTTTGTCATTTTTAAAAAATAAATAAATAAAATAAAATAAATTATAGGCTATCATGACTACCAATGTAATATTGCAACAATTTTAAAAAAAGGTATAATCTGAATGAGAATCTAGAAGGTCGTATGCTGTAAAATAGACTTTGGTCGACATTTAACCCATTTCCCCTTTTAGCTATCATTATATTTGACCCATTTGAAGTAAAACACAACCAAAATAAACTTTAACCCATTTTCATTTGAGCAATATTTCCCTTTACCTTCTGGCTGAAACAACATAATCACTAACATTAGAATACAAAAGTTGAGTCAAAATGTTTTTTGAACATGTGAATTAAACTAAGTGTAGATTTGCATAATGAGTTTCATGTTAACAAACCTATTATATAATATACTTCTGAGATTTTTATTAGTGAGAAAGAAATTAAAAATATGTTCTTACCACTCCTGCAGCCTTTGCCGTTATGGCCATTGGTGCAGTAACTGCAATTAATCCAGAAGCACATATCACAGGGATCTTAACAGCCCAAGCCATCATTTTTGTAAGACTTGAAGAAACGGATCATTAACCTCCATATCAAGAAGAACCAATAAATATATTGTCACCTGCTTAGAATCAATGTAAAATAAGAGAAGCACCAAAGTAACACATCAAAAAATTAAACAATTCAAAAGAAGATATATTAATATTTACATGATTCTAGCTAGTGGATATGAGAGAGAGAGGAACCTGTGAAGAAGAAGATGGAGAAACACAAAAACTGATGTTTATTGGTTTCGTGGGATTAACAATCGATTATAAGTTTTTTGAGTAATTAAAATTCATAACTTTTTGCAATATAAGGAGTGTATTTTGATTACAGATCTTGAGTATTGGAGACGCTTTGATACTTTTCAAATGATGAAAGTATATATTTTTTTTTTAAACAAAGATGGTTGAAACAAAAACTGCTTGGTGAATTATTATGGCTGAAAGGAAGGAGTGGGTTAAATGTTGGGTTAGGGTTTAGGTTGTGGGTGGTGCGAGTCGAAAATGGGGAGGGAGGGTCTGGTTTATTTTTCGGTTTTAACAAAAATATCCGATAAAAAGGGTGCTTTTAGCGAAAGCTTTGCAAATTTCCTTAATTAATGTATTGTAAAATGACAAATGTAGACACTCTAGAATTTGAGTATTCCTTTTTGAGAGGGGTATTTATGGTCTTTTTCAACTGCTGTATATTAGAATATATAGATGGTTCTAAAAGACGCGCTATGACGGCGTCGACTCTAGGCGTGGCGTAAGATGATGTGAGAAAATGCGCGATAAGGCGCGCTAAGACGTGAGGCGTGGCGGGTTTTTTTTATTCAACTTCGATAATTTTTTATTTTTTATTTTATTTTTTTTAAATGAAGAATTTTGCATGTAAGGATAGTTTCTTAACTTATTCATTATGTATAACGTTTTTTGTAAACTCGATATATATGAAATATGATAGAAATATATAAATATTTTGATATTTTGTGCCGCCTTATGTCACGCCTTAAAAACGCAAAAGCTTTGTCTTAGCCACTAAGACTTGAAGCTTGACCACGCCACCACGTCACGCCTCGCGCTATTTATAACGTTGCTATTAATACAATGATAATACCCATAGTATTTTGTATTCCTTTGCATTCCTATTGTTTTCCATTCCTTTTACTCATTTCTAACCAACCAGCCCCTAAAGATTAAACAAACACCCCACAACAAATGAGTTGTTTGAAATTAGCCAAATCCCAAACACCCCACAATTAATTAAAAACATTTGGCTCATCTCCTCAAGTTCCTACAAACAAACCCTCCTTTTAGCCAAAAGGGTTTAATGATGGAACAAACTACACAACTGGTTCAATGATGACATCATTGCTTCATTAAATGATGCTGAGAAACATTGTTAAGAGAATAGGGATCATCGGACCAGTGAGAACCAAACGCTTCTTATGCACTAAACCTATGTAGCACTGGGACGGGTACGGGGACGATACGGGTACGGGGAACGGCAAAACTCAAAAATCCTAGATACGGGTACGGGTACGGCACAGGGACGACAATAAAAAATATAAAAAAATAAAAATATATTAAACAAATTCCAAAATACTATTGATGTAAAGCGTAAACTCAAAAAAAAACTACATCTTTCAATGTAATTAATTATCAATAATCAAATCGTTTTCAAAATCTGATTCATCTAACGAGAGATCAACAACCTCTAAACCGTTGGATGAGTTTGATCAAATGTTAATATTAAAATTGCCAAAATTGCAATTAAACAAAATATTAGGGTTTTTTTTTTTTTTTTTTTTTTTTTTTTTTTTTTTTTTTTTTTTTTCATTTAAACAAAAAGCTAAAAGAGTAAACTACATTTTTGGTCCTCGTGGTTTACCGGGTGTAACGATTTTGGTCCAATAGTTTCATTTGTAACGGATCTTGTCCTATTTTCTCTGACCCGTAACGGGTTTGGTCCAATTTTCGTTGACCATAAGTTTGACTAGTTAAAAAAACGTGATATGACTAGAATACCCTCGAATTTACACCCAGAAATTGCACCATTCGCCCCTGAGCTAATAGCCGTTAATTCTGTTAGTTATCATCTGACAACGTTAGTCCATTTAGACTACGATTATTTGCAACGTTAGTCCTTTATACATTTTTGTCCGTTTTTCTTATGTTTTCATACGGTTTGTCCGTTTTTATACGTTTTCGTCCGTTTTTAGTCGTTTTCATCCGTTTTTCTTACGTTTTCATACGGTTTTGTCCATTTTTATACGTTTTCGTCCGTTTTCTTACGTTTCATACGTTTTTGTCCGTTTTCATACGTTTTTGTCCGTTTTTATACGTTTTTGTCCTTTTTTTCTTAAGTACGAAAAAAAAATTAAAAAATTAAAAAAAAAATTAAAACAAATTAAAAAAATAATAAAAAACAACTAAAAAATTAAAAACAGATTAAAAAATTAAAAAATAAAAAAAAATTAAAAATTAAAAAATTAAGAAAAAATTAAAAAATTAAAAAAAAATACTTTTTTTTTCAAAAATTTTTTTTTCCGAATTTAAAAAAAAAAAAAAAATTCCGAAAATATTTTTTTTTCCAAAAATATTTTTGAAAATATTAAAAAATTATAAAAAAAAAAAATTTTGCGAAAAAAAAGTTATAAAAAAAAATTTTGAAATTTTTTTTTCAAAATTTTTTTTTTCAAAAAAAAAAATTTCGGAAAAAAAAAATTTGAAAAAAAAAATATTTTCGGATTTTTTTTTTTAAATTCGGAAAAAAAATTTTGAAAAAAAAAGTATTTTTTTAATTTTTAATTTTTTTTTAATTTTTTTCTAATTTTTTAATTTTTTAATTTTTTTAATTTTTTAATATTAAAAAAAAAGACAAAAACGAAAAAAAACGGACAAAAACGTATGAAACGTAAGAAAAACGGACGAAAACGCATAAAAACGAACAAAACCGTATGAAAACGTAAGAAAAACAGATGAAAACGGCTAAAAATGGACGAGAACGTATAAAAACGGACAAAATCGTATGAAAACGTAAGAAAAACGGACAAAAATGTATAAAGGACTAACGTTGCAAATAATCGTTGGCTAAATGGACTAACGTTGTCACATGATAACTAACAGAACTAACGGCTATTAGCTCAGGGGCGAATGGTGCAATTTCTGGGTGTAAATTCGAGGGTATTCTAGTTATATCACGTTTTTTTAACTAGTCAAACTTATGGTCAACGAAAATTGGACCAAACCCGTTACGGGTCAGAGAAAATAGGACAAGATCCGTTACAAATGAAACTATTTGACCAAAATCGTTACACCCGGTAAACCACGAGGACCAAAAATGTAGTTTACTCAAGCTAAAAGGGTATTATTGGTAGTCCACTTTAATTCATTTTTATCTCTCACCGTTCCACTAAATATATTAGGCCTCACGGAGTGGCAACGGGCTGGGCTAACCCGCTGGGGAACACCGCCGCCGACCCAGCGGGCTGGAAATCACGGGCTGGACAAGCAGCAGCGGCTTGGCAACGGGCATGAAAAATTCGACCGTTTGAAGCAATAATACAAACGCTCCCTTGTGCAATGGCTCCAAAAAAAAAAAAAAAAAAAAAATTTCCTCTTTATAAACAACTAAAATCTTCACATATTAAACCACAACTTTCACATATTTAACCCCAAAATCATCACTTTTATCACAAAATGGATTCATCTTCTTCCTCTTCTTCGTATTGTGATCCGCCTTCGCTTTTCGACTCGTCAACGGGGAGCACTTTTAACTTTTTGCAAACGGTCTTAGACGCGTATCAAGACACCGGAAGCTCTACTGACACCCGTAGGTACATTGATCGGGAACGGGTCGAAGCGGGGGAAACACTAATGCTTGACTATTTTGTTGAAGACCCGAAATTCGATGAGTCAGTTTTCCGTCATCGTTTTCGCATGAGCAAAATGTTGTTTTTGAAGATTGTTGCTGATATTGAAGCCGGGTTCGAGTACTTTCAAGAAGGATACGACGCTCGTGGAAAAAAAAGTTTCACGGCTTTACAGAAATGCACATCGGCGATCAAACAATTGGCGACGGGTGAACCTCCAGACGCGTACGATGAGTATTTATGCATGGCGGAAAGAACATCTCGCGAGACCCTCGAGTATTTTTGTGATGCGGTCATTTTTTTATACGAAGCGGAGTTTTTACGTAAGCCAACATCTCACGATGTTGCTCTCATCACACAAGCACACGTAGAAAGACACCACATTCCAGGGATGCTTGGTTCTCTTGATTGTACACACATCGTATGGGCGAGGTGTCCTAGATACTTAAAAGGGCAATACACGAGGGGTGATCATAAGGTGCCGACTATTATGATTGAGTGTGTTGCTTCTCAGGACTTGTGGATTTGGCACTCGTATTTTGGTCCACCTGGATCGAACAACGATGTGAACGTTTTGAATCAGTCGCCATTGTTTCAAAACGTGCGTAATGGATCCGCACCAGACACTTCATTTACCGTAAATGGACGACATTACAAGCATGGGTAATACCTTACCGATGGAATCTATCCTAGGTGGGCTACGTTTGTTAAGGCATACCGGCATCCGGTCGAAGAGGACGAAAAGAAGTTCAAAAGACTCCAAGAGGCGGCAAGAAAGGATGTTGAGCGGGCCTTTGGTGTTCTCAAGGGGAAATGGAAGATTTTGGAGCGTCCCCTACGGCTCACGACAAAACAGAAGATCGGGAAAGTCGTCGCCACATGTACTATATTGCACAACATGATCATAAAAGACGACGGGAGGGCAATATCACCGGTTCGTATTATGGATCCACCTGCCCCTGTAGCTTATAACCGGAATGTGCTGCAGGAGATACATGACGAAGAAGTCCATCATCGCCTCCGGTATGATCTGACAGCGCATATATCGGGTTTGGACTTAGCATACCTTGATGACCCAGCGGAGCAGCCACCACCGATCGAGACATTGATTTAGGTCTCTTTATGTCGTATTTTATTTTCTAATAATGATGTCGTTTATGTAGTTTTTATTAATTATGTTTAGGTTTATGTAATGTTTATGTCGTTTATGTATTTTTTTTAGTTTATTTTAATGAAATGTTTAAGTTTTTATTACATAAATGTTTGATTAAATTAAATGAAATTTTTTTTTTGAGAGGGTTGAGAATGTGATGAATGCCTAAGAATTAAGTTGGGAGGGTTGGTTGGGAGAGTTGAAAGAGTAAAATGAGTTGGAGAGATGTTATTGGTGGAATTTGGCAGGGTTGGGAGGGTTAGATGGCATGACTCCTTGTGCCGTTAGATCTGTAAATTTTCATTTTGCTAACCAGTTTCTTCTCCACCCCAAACCCTCACCATCGCAACCTTTCGTGAATCCGGGCAACCACAAACTATCGTGAACAGTTACCCCAAACCCTAGCCAAAAGGGTTTAATGATGGAACAAACTACACAACTGGTTTAATGATGACATCATTGCTTCATTAAATGATGCTGAGAAACATTGCTAAGAGAATAGGGATCATCGGACGAGTGAGAACCAAACGCTTCTTATGCACAACTAACAATAATAACAACAGACCAAGCATTGAATCCAAGTCATTGACTCATCATGACTCGTATCGAGACCTCGATAAGCTTGATTTCATGACTGCTGCTAAGATTTTGTTTACCACTCCACCTAAACAGAAGAAATTTGGGTACCCTTTTTGTTTTTTTAATATATATTTGCTTGAATTTGGTTTAGGCGTTGTGTCGAACACTTGGCCTGCAATTGCATTTTGTTCATTGTATGGTACCTTTAGCTTTTGATTGTTTAGCTATAGTTGTTCTTTATATGTATCACTTATCGATTAGGTTGTGTTATGAAGTCAACAAATATTATAACTGAATATTTGCTGCTTTATCAAATCGGGAAGCTAAAAGTGTACAATGGACTGATCATTTTGTTGAGAGTATGTTAGGGCCGAAAATGATGAAACGCAATGCATGTCTATTGTATCTGGTTGCTCTTTGTTATGTGATAAGTGGGACTTATAGGTTATATAGCGCATGATTCATATAGCACTTGCACTTAGATAGCAAAATGTTACAGTAATTTTTAACTCCGTGTGGATGTAGGCGTCGAAAGTACTATGAGAGTATAAGTAAGGATGATGAACATTTCTAGGACATGGATTCAGCAACAAGTTTATAGCCGCCTATTTGCTGATTGAAAAATGACTTTCTGGCAAGTGTTATGAATGACAAAAAGGTTACCATTTTGAACTTCGATATACTGTAGTGTTGTCGTATTGAAGGATATATATCATTGATCGATAGGAATTCTGAATTGTAGATTCTAAATTTTGGAAAAAGAAAGCGGTTATACTTCACAGACAAACATTGCAAAATTATTAGTCACACCAATTCTTGATTTGCCTCTATTGGCGAAGCAAATCTTGAGATCATATTACTCTTCTTTACATCGTTCCAATGTGTGCATTCCAGAGAACTTCAATACAACAATCAAACGTAAAATCAGTTCAAACACATCAGTCAACATAGGGTTGCTAAGAAAATCATTACAGATCTATGTATCTTTGTAAACCAAATTATTAAAAATAAATCAAAATTTCTCCTAGTCTATTATTCTTTTCCAGTAACCGTTGTCATTAATTATGTTTTAACATGCAAATTCAGTCACATTTAGGACCACAAATCAGTCATAAGTCTAAATAATTGATTGTAAAAGGTTAACCACTTAAAACTTATACTGAATTACTGATTATGTCAATTTCCAAATTATTGGTACTCCATACCATACATAGTGCGCTATGGAGTACAACTATGGCATGGTCTTTGGTGTGTCCAACATAGCCAAAGGAAATGTAGTCCAATTCTTTGGGAGCATTAGTGGAAGATGATGCCTGCTGATTGACTACCATTCTACTAAATATAGTGAGGATGTAAACTGCTATTTTAGTCTTTGAGTAGCCATTCAGTATGGAAATGTAGTATTCTACCATTTGATGATTTGGAGTACAGAGAAAAGTGAAGTATATAGGCAAAATGAATGCAAAAGTTGCTGAATGGTCTTCCCTGTTAGGATTGAATGTTTTTTTGTTTGCTTAGTCACTTGTATAGACGTGTTAGAATAATGGACAGGTTGTTGCTATAGGGCATGTCCTTAGCTCAAAGCTGGTTCCATTTTGTCGATTGTTAATCATTCTTGTGATTAATATATACTTCACAGTTTCACAAAAACTGCAATCAATATTCCGGTGAGAATGTTAAAGGTCATTATATTATCATAGTAGCTCCCATTAGATAATGAATAACATTGTCTTATGTTTCTGTTGTACACTTATTGTACTGAACTGAATGTATTCTTACTAGTATCTCTCTTATGTTCAAGGCTTGATTTTCATCTGGTTCAGCTTTTCTTCGTGTGTTTGCCTTCACTGGGTATATATATCTCAGCTCATTAAGTCCAAAATATATACAATATTTCATCTAATAGCTCGTTTTTTCATGTATCAGCTGTCTATCTGGTTGCTCAGTATGCCCGCCATGAAATGAAGAAAATGGATGCAGTAATTAAATTCCCCTCATTTGTTTCACTTAATTTATGCACTTGTTGATATTTGTTCTGTATTTTACTCATCGAAGTTATCTGCAGCAATTGGAAAAGATGAAATTTGAAGAAGCCAAGAAGGTAAAGGCGGCTGAAGAAGACGTCATAAAGTCTAATCCACAATTATTGGAGGTAAAAGAGAGGCTTGATAGTTTGGAAAAGACTGTTAAAGAAATGGTGACAGAATCCAAAAACCAACGAAGCATTAAAGTTCCAGAACAACTACACGAAGGTGACAAAACACAGCCTGCAGGCAAGACTGTATTTGAAGACCATTCAACTAAACAGGCCTCCAATAAACTAGAAACGCAACATGCTGACAATCAGAAGTCTACACAAGGAGGCTCATCTAAGTGATAAGATGTAACAGCACAGGTTCATGTATCATGTGATTGGGCTCTGGTATGACGGTTTTTGTAAGCAATGGCTTCGATCATTGATCCAATTTTTGTTTATCAAAATCCTTGCTTTGCTAACTAAGTGATAATGGATGTAGCAATGAGCATTATACATGTCTATGACATAAATAAAAAACACAAAAATTTGTCTTTGACATATCTTCCTTTGGTGTTTTATCTGCAATTATCTTGGGTTTATATAAACCATCTATTATGTTTACATTGAAGGTAAAACATCTTTCGGAACTTACCCTCGTTTATCCCGGGTGATATACATTGAAAGATTTTTTGTAAGCACCGGTTTAAATTGAGACATTGGTCAGAATTATTGTGTCATATGAACCATAATGCCTTTTTTTTTTTTTTTTTTTTTTTTTTTTTTTTTTTATAGTAAATTACACTGTTGGTCCCTGTAGTATATGCAAATTTCATGTTTAGTCTCCATTATAGAAAAATTACTGCAAACCTTCCCAATGTTTTGATTTTCGCTTGCCGCTGATCCAAAAACTAACTCTCATTAAATCACTTTGTTAAGTTAAGCATGTGCGAGACACGTGAGGGTAACAATGTCATTTACACCTTTTCTTTTATGACACATTACCCTTGTTCTTTGTTGTGGATGATAAGCCAGTAAGGGAAGGGCTTATTGCTGTTACTAGCTTGTCCTTTGATAAGCTAGAGCTTGTAGAGTAGCTCCTCGAGCCTATTTTGCCCTGTTTGTGCAAGGGTGTTTGTAAGTTTCCATTTAAAGTTCCATTTTAAGTGCATTAGCTTATTTTCTGCTTAATTTAGTTCTTATTTGACTTATTTCTGCTTATTTGATCTCATTGTTGCTATTTGATGCTTATTTATTAGTTAGTTTAGGCTTAATCTTCATTTGTCCTTAAAAGCTTGAAAAACCATAAAAATAGCTCTATATAGATTAGCTTAAATCTAGTGCTTATTAGTAAGTAAAAGTTGCTTTTGAGTGCTTTAAATACTTAGATAATCATCTGTTTTTAGATATCCTAGCTTAATTTGGTCTTGAATTGCTTTAAACTCAAAACAGCCTCATTAAGGGGGTGTTTGGAACAAGCTTAAAATAGGTAGAAAAATGATGTTTATTGTTCATTGGACATTTGGTGAAGTTAGATCTAGCTTAAAATCACTTAAATAAGCTGTTTGTAGTATATGTTAAGCTCATCTTAAAGGATTTATAGGTTATAGTGGTTAGATATAGGATTAAGGGTCAATTTTGCTCAATATTGCTTAACATAGGAATAAGCTATTTCAGTGCTAGTTTTTGTCATTTTTAAGTACATCAAAGTGTTCTAAGTTGATATCAAAAAGTTTGGTTTAAAGGCATTTGGGTTTCATTAGGTTTTAGCCATATTTCACCAAATCTGATCATCAGTACCAATTTTGTCCATATCAGTGTTCTGATCTAGATTCCTAGGACCATTCATAGTGCTTATTTGTGTTATTCAAAGCCTTAATTTTCATTAATTGAGTAGTGTGCTTATTGGTCTTTCAGTATACTAAGTTTTTGTGGAATTTGGAACTCATCCTAGAGCTTAAATTTAAGCCCAAAAAGGCCTAGTTGGCCTGTATGCAGCCTGCATATCAGTAGCTTAGTTTGCCTTTTTTTCTTTTTAGTGCTTATTTGTTTCATTACCTGGCTTTTTCTGTTTCCTTTAGTTTAATTAGATTGTACTTAGCTTCTTTAGTTTACTTTTTAGTTTAAAATTAGCTTAATAGCTTATTTAACCTTTTCAAGTTAGCCTTAGCTTATTAGTCTTCTTCATAATCTGATCTGAATTTCATTAGCTTTTTCTGAGCTTTATTTAAGTTTTCAAACATAGTTGCTTTTATAAAATTTGCTTATTTCTTGTGCTTTATAAGTTTTTAAAAGAAAAACAAAAAAAAATAAAATAAAAATAAAAAGTGCAAGACCAGGGGTTCGAACCCTGGTCTTCACACTCAGACCTCACACCACACACTCTGAACCAGCAATGCCCTTGGGACTTCTCTGTCCAACTCTTCGCCTTTAATTCTTTTATAGTGTCTTTCTTCTATTTTGCTTATTCATTTAAAACTGCTTATTACAGCTTATTTACAACAGAATTTTCTTTCACACTATTTTTCTTTTATTTCTTATAGCATTTAATAGTTTCTATAAAAGTTTCAGAATTTTCTTATAAGTTTTAGTATTTTCCCGAGCGTGCGCGTTTTTTTATGTTTCTCTTATACGTGTGCTTAGCTTATTTGTTTTACTTGCTTAATTACTTGTTTTTAGTTTATGTTTATAATTTTTAACTTAAAAATCCAAAATATCTCTTATTTCACTATTCACGACACCTTTCACGACCCGAATTCACAAAATTCCATTCATCCTTCGACGGGAAAACGACCCGGGAAATACATACTTCACTTGTGTTTCTCTGGACTATAATTGAGCTTGTTCCAAACACCCCCTTAATGAGGCTGTTTTGAGTTTAAAGCAATTCAAGACCAAATTAAGCTAGGATATCTAAAAAGAGATGATTATCTAAGTACTAGTTTATTAACCCGTGAAATTCACGGGATTAGATGGAAAACTGTGAAACTGATTATAAAGACATTTAGTACGGTTCAAAATGGGTAAGCTTGACCCGCTAGCTAAATTTGACTGTTATCTGTTCTATCCTATCTGAACAAGAGGATTGAGGTTGTGATTTTTAGTACGGGTTGAAATGGGTAAGCTTGACCTGCTAGCAAAATTTAACTGTTCTGTTCTATCCTATCTGAACATGAGGATTGAGGTTGTATGTGTACGGTGCGGCGACTTTAACCCGTTCAATGAGTTTCGATGCAGCTAATCCTTGGTTTTCCTTCAGCCCATTTGAGGTAAAACACAAGCCAAATCATCACATTCTTAAGCTGAGGATTCTAGTATTCGACTACCTAATAAGCAAAAGTACAAAGTTGGCCGGGTCAGGCACGTTTGGTTACAATTCGATGTGTTTGGGTTGAAACAGTAATTTTTAGTACGGGTCGAAATGAGCAAGTCTGACCCGCTAGCAAAATATGACTTTTTCTCTGTTCTATTTTATCTTAACAAGAGGATTGAGGTTGTATGTGTACGATGCAGCGACTTTTAAACCGTTCAACAAGTGCATATACAGCTAATCCTATTTTTTGTTTCAACCCATTTGAGATAAACCACAAGCCAAATCGGCACATTCACAGGTTCAAGTTCCCCTCTTCTAATTAATCTGCATTATTTTGTTCATGTATATGATACTTGATGTTCACTTGATGCTTGATGTTCACTTGTTGGTTTTCAGCTTCAACACGGGTAACTAACCAAGACAGTCGGATTTATTAGGGAAACTAAATGTCAAAGACAATACTGTATTCATACTTTGCTACGAACCCTATCAAAATAAGCTAAGAACGGTCAACATAATTGCAAAGAGCATCACGGCAATCAGTAACAACGCAAAAGGTACAACAAGTTCAGGTTCAAAATCATGTATAGTACAAAAAAAGTTGAAGTGATCACGTCAAACCTCTTGAAGTGGCATTCAAGCTATTGCTCAAACCCCATAAGTTAGTCGACCAAAATATCAGACACCCCGGTTAAAAAACCCGCAAACACAAGACTATTATTGATACCTTATAGTAATAAGTTACTGGTTTATTAAACATTTCACTAAGCTCTCATATTACACTACCAAAACTACACCAAACAAACAAAAACAAAGTCCGCATTATACAAAGCTATCCCCTCACCAAACTGGCTGCAAAATCGTCATTGTCCTCTGAGAAGGAGCACTTGACCAACTCTTTCTTCCTTAGCCACGCTTTCACAACCACAACCGCTTCGAAAACCTTAACTTCTCCACTTGTTTTATTAACAGCTTCTATTGTTAAATAGTATTTCATTCCTGATACCACTTGTTTATCAGCTTCAACTACCTTTACAAACATTAACTCACCATTTGCCCTTGTTACTGCTTGGACTTCTTTGTTGGTTGTTACATCTTCTACCTGTTCAAACCAAAAAGGAAATTTGTTTTAGAGATGCTAAAAAACCGGATACATTTTTATTGAGGTAAATTTGTTTTAGAGATGCTAAAAAAGTTGGTTGATTTGTTTTTGACAGAGATTCCAAGAGTAAGGAATCATGATTGGAATGTAGACTTGAATTAAGGAGAGTGATCCAATTTTTGAAACTAGACTTAGAAAACGTGTATGATTCAATCAGGTGAAAGTATCTGGATGCGATTCTGTTTCAAATGAGATTTGGCTCCAGAGTAAAGGTAGGTCTGTTGGATCAGAACCTGTATGGGTCTGTAATGCTGTCATTAATAACCAGGTCTCTGTCAAAGCAATTTGGCATGCATGACAGGGAGGCAGAAAAATTCAGCTACTATGTCTTGCAAACTGAGTGTTTGAATGTATTAATGGAGCATTAAGAGGTATGGAGACTGGTTTGTTTACTGGTATAAGTGTTGATGATGAAAATCAGATTCAGCTGCAAGCTATGATAACCAACATGCTGCGGTTAGCGGTAAGTTTGATACTGAGGGCACACTGATCTAGAACTTAGTATTTCATGGGGAAGGTGAAAGCAGGAAGGAATGGGTTTTGAATGATAACAGTGTGAGAATGTGAGAATGTACACAATGTGGATAATGTGAATAATAGTCCTAAATGTTGTGAAACTGAGAATAATATAAAGAATGGAAGTGTCAAGGGAAGTAAGATGATAATAATGAACTTCATAAGCCAACTTATGCATTTGTTACTACTAAAAAAGTGATGATCTGAATAGAGACTTAGATTTTGTCCCCACTATTGTAACACAGTAACAGAGGATGGGTATGAGTTTTTTATATTTGATGAGAAACTGGTACAAAATGGTCATTTAAAATGGAACTTGACAGTCTCTGGACACTTCGTTGGTATGAAAATGCTATATAATGAGCTTAAGTATAATTTGATGAGAGTGTGGGGTAGGCATGGATTAGGGGAAATTTTTACTAACAACAATGAGGTCTACTCCTTTAAGTTCAAACATAAACATGGCATGAATTTTGTGTTAGAAAACAGTCCCTGGATGGTTACTGGAAGGCCTTTAATTGTACAGAAATGGAGTCCTGATCATGTATGTTTAGATAAGCCTGAGAAAATTCCACTATGGGTAAAAATGTTTGATGTTCCTCTTGAAGCATGGAGTAAGGAAGGCATAAGTAAGCTCGCTAGTGGACTTGGAAAGCCTTTGAAGATGGATGCAATGACAGCTAATATGTATCAGTTTGAGAAGGGTAGGATTGGCTATGCTAGAGTACTTGTAGAAATGGATTCAAAAAAGCAGTTTAAAGATTGTAAAGATATACAATACAGGGGCAATGATGGAAAAATTCTGAGAACAAAGAAGATAAGAGTAGAATATTCATGGAAACCTCTTGTGTGTGAATTTTGCAAAGTGTTTGGACATATTACAATAATGCGTGTTAAAAGGCCAAGAGATGCTGCTGAGAAAGCACAAAACAAATCATAAAAGGAAATGGTGAAGATGGATAATGGGGGATTTGTTGAAACTATGAATAGGAAAAGACAAGCTCCAGAGAGTTATGGAATCAAAAAACAACAGCAACCTGTAAATGGGAAAGGGCAATACATAAGGAATAATAATGGGAACAGGAACAATGTTGAAAAGAATAAATTTGAGTTTAGGCCTACAAAAGTGAGTAATGAAAAACAACACATGAGCAGTATGGAAACAAGTAATGCTAAATCTCCTACTCCAAGTCCAAAAAATAGTATAAAGTTTGCTAAAAAAAAGTAACAACAAATTGCTGTATTGGAGGAGTATAATGAAGAGGGGAATGGTAAGAATTTGATGTTAGAACAGAAGAGGGAGGTAGAATTTTTTGTCAAAAATAGGCTGCAACCAACTCCTTTTGAGACTAGTAAACGGTCACATGAGATGGTCAATTATTTCAAAGAGAGATGGGAAGATGTGATAGAAAGTGATGAGAATTATGGAGATGTGGAAGATGTATTTGAAGATGTGAATGGAAAATGTATGATGGTGAATGAAATTGAAGGAATGGAGGAGGGTAGTTTACCTTCTCTCAGTAGGTGTGGTGTGGTTTTGGTATTCTTAAATAAAAGATATGGAGCTCAAAGTAGCTTCTTGGAATATTAGAGGTAGATTCAAAAACTCATTTTGGAGAATAACTTAAACATATGTGCAGTCCTTGAAACACATGCTAAGTCTAAAGAACTAGATAAAATCTGCTCTAAAGTTTTTAATAATTGGAGCTGGGTAACTAATGTGACTAAGTGTAGGAAAGATTGCAGAATTGTGCTGTTTCTTTTTTTTTTTCCTGTTTGGAAATAGTTCCTGTCTAGATTAATAATGTTGTTTGGAGCAAGGATCCTTTCAACACATGCCTGTTTCTTTTTCTTACTGAATGACACTCTTTAAAAAACTTGTCTGATTTACTTTTGTCTTTAAAGTCAATATGTACTTTTTGTTTTATCCTTGTGTGCCAAAATCAATAACAAAACAAGCTCAATCAAAACTGCATTTCTAAGAATTCCAAAATCCCATTTAAAAAAAATAGGTACATGGAAAGATCCATTACAAAAGTTGTAGAGATGGGACAGATCCATAATAACAAATCAAGCTCAAACAAAATAAAATTCAACTACAACAATCTTTAAAAAATAGAAGACTAACAACAATGGACAGATCCATTATAAAAGTTGTAGAGATGGGACAGATCCACATACAAAGATGAAGCCGACAAGAACAATCTAGAGAATGGATCAAAGATGTAGAGCCGACGAGTTAGTGGTGGAGAAGAGGGAGTAAGGTGCGAGTCAGATTGACTGACGAGATAATGACTTCCATGGGAGGTTGGTATGAAAGAGGAAAAATTGTGGTGGTATTTGGGAAAGAGAGTGAATAAAAGAAAAAGGGAAATGACACTTTTTTGTTTTAAAATGCATCCTTAATGGGGATGACCCCAATTTTAACACCCCTTCACACACAGGATTTCTTTTTGTAATAAGTAAAAAAGAAACAAAAAATTTTCCTAGTTGAGTTAAGGAATTTCTCCATTTAGGATATTAAGCAAAAAATAAACACCCCCTAAGTGTAGGAAAGATTGCAGAATTGTAGTTGGTTCGAATAGCAATATGGTGAATGTGGAAGTTCTGTATATGTCATGGCAACTTGGCAAGTAATGTGCTGCCTTGTAGAGACTGTCCAGAAAAAATCAAAGTTTTTTTGCAGCTTTGTATATGCTGCAAACCAAGGAAAAGAAAGATATGACTTATGGAAGGAGTTAGCAATTCAAAAGCAGTTTGTAAGCGATAAGCCATGGGTTCTTCTTGGGGATTTCAATGTCAAATTGCATGTGCTTGAACATTCAGCTGGTGGATCTTCCATTACTAAGGATATGCAAGAGTTTATAGATTGTGTAAATACAAATGAGCTTGAAGATATTTGCAGTTCAGGGTTCCAGTTTACATGGACCAAATCTCCAAAGAATCCTAAGGCTGGTATTTAAAAATGTTGGACAGAGTGATGATAAATGAAGAGTTTATTGGGAACTTTGCCATGCAATGCTTGTAATTTCTGATGTTGTATTCCTCCCATATATCATTTCAGATCATAGCCATGCAATGCTTGTAATTGCTGATGGGATAATGAAGAATGGTAGAACCTTTAGATTTGCTAACTACATTGCGGATAAACCTAAATTTATGACAGTAGTTCAAGATGAGTGAAAGTCTGAGGTTGGGATGTCAGATGTATAAAGTTGTTAAAAAGCTGAAAAAGATTAAAAAACCAATAAACAATCTCAATTGGAAGCTGGGTAATTTACTAATTTGTTTGAAAAAGTTGTCCTTTTAAAGGATAAGCTCAAGGAATGGCAGAGTAAAATTGATGCAGATCCACTAAATGATAAACTAAGAAACTATAATTCTCAAAGAATATAAAGAAGCAGTAGCTGATGAGAATAAGCTGTTGGCTCAAAAGACAAAGATTGAGTGGCTGAAGGTTACTTCCACAAAGTTCTGAAAAGTAGGAAATAGATTCAATGGAGAGGAGGTCCCTGAACATTGACATGGATATAACCCACTATGTAAAAGGATAAAGATCTAAGGCACGTTAAATGTTGCTAATAAGAGCATTATCGTACGACTATTGACATGGATCATTAACTTACCAGTATTTAGCACAGGACAGGAACATTAGCTTATAAAGTAGCCGGAAATGTAAAACAGAACTCTTAAACAGAGCTTGAAGTAATCATATACAACCTGAAATTGTCGCCATAACCATAACATAACTTGAACAGGGGAAACCAAAACTGTATAGCGTTTGTATATTAATTTTTAGTTGGGGTTGCAATTTCATGGTCAGTGGATGAACAATAAACAATGATACATGGAAATACGTAAGACGTTTGAATTATTATGAATATTAATTTAGTTACAATCAGCTTGCATGAGCTGAACTTTTTACCTCTTAGAGCAGTATCAACGACTTTGATGGCAATGGTCATCAAAGGCCAGCAGTCTAAGCAAACATCTGATCCTGAGCAGCAATATCAGGCATCATCATAATCCGAAATATCCTGGAAAACACATTTGTAAACAATCATCATATGAAGAAAGGTATTCCTTTGACTATTGAATGTTTACAGAAACTTACTATATCAAATACTAGCTCTCTTTCCACAGGAGCAAAAATGTTGTCCCCTGATGCTGCGTATGCATGCCTCTTTTAGGGCTTTTAGGGCTGTACAGAGATCAAACATTATATACCCATAGAGTATCACTACAACTTAAAACAAAAGGACGCGTTTTTTTTGGGATAAGGGGTATTACCCCGGTTAATATAGGATGTATTTAAATATAAACTATGCAAAAAGCAGATAAATCAATCTAAGCTATAACCATTCATAACACATGCTACAGAAATTCTTCAAGAATAGTAAAATGATCTAGAATCTTACATAAACATTATAAACAGGGCCGATATCGATTTTGAAAGACTGGAACCGCATATATACATCGTCATCCAATGTAAAAGAAAATTCTCGCAGCCCGAAATATGAATGGTCACATGCAGGATGTTTCCCATCTACATTTAAGAAACTAAAAAACTGTTGTTACGTTTTGCACATATCCTCTTACATATCTCGCTAACTTTCGAAATAGCTGCAAAACAAAAAAAGAGACAACTATTTATTAAATACCGAAACCTACTAAGACAACAATCCAACCTCTAATAAAATAAAAAGCAACCATTCTAAATAGGCCTACAAGCAAAGGACCAGGAAGATCAAGCTTCGTGTCACCAAAACAATCCATATCATGCACAGCCCTCTGGCCAAGAGCACACAATAATAACTAGTGGATGATCGATATATTTGATGACAGTAAATATAAGTCACTTCTACATTCAATATAACATCCCCAAACTCTTAACACAACATCCCAACAAGAAGATAAACTTTACAGCGGTTTTCACATTAACAAATAAATTTAGAAATAACTATAGCATATACAAGCAACGATTCAGCCTCATCAACACAGTCCTCACTTCAAAACATAAGCGTGAAGGTCTGAATATGTTATGCATAACTAAAAGTTCTGCATACTGATACTATCTGCATTGACCATTACAAAGGGAGAAATAGATTGATTTAACAGAGTTTACCTCAACATGAGCTCGGGTTCAGGCATATTTCACACCAAGTACATTTGGTATAATTGCATCACCTAAGAATGAAAATACACCTCCATCTCTTCCTCTCACACCACTTATAGCAGGATGCATCTGCATGGAAATGTACATGTTATTAGGTGAAGTCAGCGTAGCGACATGATTAGGTAGCTAGCATCTACTCATAATTTTCAGATTCCGTGGAAAGGGCACGTACCAATTAGTTTAAAAATATTGCATAAGGGATCATGTATCCACAAACGTTACAAATTTTTTTGCATAGATAAAGTACATATCAGGTCCCCAGAAGTTGGATCATGGATTAGATCCTGAATGGAATAGGAAAGTAGATGGTTACAAAATGCTAATCCTTGATAATAAAAGCCCAACATAAACATATGATTATAAACGAGATGACCACTATCGCGACTTGAACCACAATAAATTCATGTCCAAGGCTCATTTTTATCTTGTTAGTTAGCTATATAAACCAGGTCTGCTTATTAACATTTCGTCAACTAATATATCGAGTAATGAGATTCCTATTATCATGATATTGTATGGAACTAAAAATCATACAATTATTGCGTTTTGCAACAAAATGTGAATAGTTTTTGAAAAATATTGTAAGTTGCAAGCAGTTAAACAAATAAATTTCATTCAGGCATTTTATCTAACACTTTAGGTGCGCATAAATATATAACATTACAAAATCAAAAGAACGGTATCACCAATGCCACAAAATCTGTCACTGTGGTGTATGTTCACTACGCCACAGTAGCATTTGCAGCCATATTCACGGTACCAGGTGGTGTTTAAGAGCATAACAGGACATCTATCATGGTTAGCAATGTGGCTTCTTAGTCATTTATTTATTTATTTATTTATTTATTTCAACTTAAATGCTATGGCATTGTTTACAATACATCACTAGCGATATATAAGTTGATGTGGTTGGCATCCGGTTGCACAACATTGGCGTTTTCTCAAGCATAACATAGAACTAGCTCGTCTGCCGCAAATGTCTTATTTAAGTATTTATATGATTATCTAAGCAGATAAGGTAAGCAGCTTAAAGTGTTTGGATAAAACTTTTTTGTGCTTGATTTTCTTTTTAAACATTTAAGCAGCTCTTAGTGTTTAGTAGCTACCTGCTAATTTTTTAGTTCTAATGATGGATATGGAAAAAGAATAAGGCTACTTTTTGGGTAAAAAATGGCTGCTGCGATCAAACATTGCTTGTGTTCTAATGTTCTTTTGTCGTGTAAATAGGCTTTTTTCTGAATATAGTTACAACACATGCGTTTGGTCCGTGTTACCAGGTAAAGTTGTATGTTGCCATCCAAGCTATCCTTTCTGTGAATGACATCGGCCGTACAAATGGTAAGATTCTAATGTTGTTAGAAGCTAAAATAACTTCTTTGTGCTTATTATTTTTACAAATACATAAATTGATATTGCATCCTTTAAGATCTTATTATTCTCCTCTTTTTTCACCAAAATGACAAAGGATTAATATGGACAGTTTTATGCATTGTTGAAATATATAAATTTGAAGTATGACAATTCATGTTTTATCAAATCATTTTGTATTTTATGTTTTGCGCGGTGTATATCTTTGATTCTGCGATTGATAAGTATCTTGCTTTGTTTGCTGATAAGCATCCAATTGTGGAATGAGCTCATCACAAATTCAGAATGACCTCTTATCCTCTGTATTACATGTAATTTTTTGTTTGTTTGTTGTTTTTTTTTTTTTTTTTTTTTTTTTTTTTTTTTTTTTTTGTTTTTTTTTTTATGTGATTAACACACTTTAGTTTTTATTTGTTGACTTACATTCCATATTGTGTTACAGGAAGATGACAAGAGAATTGGCAGAGGTGCTAGAAGAACTAACAGTAACAGTTAAAATAGCAACTTTTTTTATTTATTTATTTATAGGGGCTGTTTGGTAATTGTGCTTATTAAAGGATTGTTCACTAGTTGTGATTATCCTAGATGTGTTTTAGTTCATTCTATAGTTGTGTATCTTATATAAATACCTTTTTACATCTTTAAAATTAGTTTCACTAAGCAATCCAAAACATAACTTTTTTAAGCATGAATTCCGGTAAGCAAACCCAAACACCCCTATATAAGCAGTTACAATAAGCAATCACGAACAGAGCCCTTTGCACTTTGAATATGAAGTTAAGCTTATTTAGTCTTTGTGTTTTCTAAAATCATACAAGCAGTTTCAAGTATTTGGAGGAAATATGTTGTAGTAATAACGATATGTGAAAGAATTACATTTAAACCGGACTGTCAACATCTCTGTACAGTTTGTAGCTTATACGAAGCTTGGTACTGATGATTTGCTATCGAAGTCTTTTGCAAGGTTATCTAACAAGATTTCTCAGACCTTTTCAGGCATGAATTATAATCTGATAACGGAAAATCTGATGGTTGGGTCTCAGCCATTGACCATCTCAAAGAGGAACAAAATGTTGCATATATTCTTAACTTGCAGCAAGATGGTGACATTGCTTATTGGGGAATAGACTTTGATTCTATACTCAGAAGATGTAAACAAATTGGAATACACCACATGCGAGGGCCTGTAAGCATAAATTCATTAATATTCAGTAATCGAAGGCCTGTAAGCATGAATTCATTAATATTCAGTAATCAAAATCGGAGCTTTTTTGTCTTTTATTTTATTGTTGGATTCCACTTCACTATGCCAAAAACTGGTCCAAGAAAAGAAATGTTTTTCTGATATACTATGAATTGGCCAGGCACGAGATTGTGATGGGGATTTGTTAAGGAGCATGCTACCGAAAGCTGTTTCTTCATTAGAATGGGCAGTTTCAGAAGGAAAAGGAAAAGTGTATGTACATTGCACTGCAGGTTTAGGCCGTGCTCCTGCTGTTGCAATTGCTTACATGTTCTGGTTTTGTGACATAGATGTAAGTTACCATTCTTGCCCTTAGCTCTTTACATATTGTTAATAAGACCGTGTGGGCCAAATAAGAAGGCAATTAGAGGGGCTACTTATGATTTGCCTAAAAACGACCCTGGAAAAGAGCCTTTTGAGAGTCTACCTGAACATGCGTTTGGGAATGTGGTCAAGAAAAGAGGTTGTTGACTGTGCAAAGCACAAAGCTGTGACCGTTGAAATGGCTGATGTCAACTCTGAGTATGACTGTGCTGTTATTGATGAAATTCAGGTGTGTTTTAGTTAATGCTTACATCGAATATAATTTGTAAATAATCAAACACTGGCATTCTTCATCGGGAGAGTATATCTGTTTTTGACACATTTGGGGATTGATGAAAACCTTATACAGTTTAGGTAGCTTCCTCATAAGTTGCTCCATTTTAGAATCCTTGACATGATAAATCTTTGGCACCTGGCAAGTTCATTACAAAGATTCCGGTAGAATATGGTTTACTTATACGGCTTGATGTAAATTCTATGCAATATCACATGCCTTGGAAACCAATGGATGAACAAAATATATAGAAAGGAGCTCATGAGTTAGGATAACGGAATAAGAAATAGTAACTTTCAGATAACGAAATAAGCAGCTTTAGATTGTCCAATCTCTTTGTTAATTGTGATGGCAATGTTCAAATCTTAGTGTTTGATTTTGCATTGGCATGTCAATCACTCTGACTCAATATATAATCGAGTTACGTAAGGAAATCGTGGTTATATATGAACGAAGAAAGAGTATTGTGAGAAGTGCCTGTTTTGTGCTTGGAATGAAGCACAAACCAAAAGAATGAGTTTTAGCTATTTAAGGTTACAGTATACACTTATTTTGACGTTTGTACCTCTTTTACAGTATACACTAATTTATATATGGGGTAAAATCAAGTAAAGAGGCCTGCAAAACAATGGGTCCTGTTAGCAATCACTTTATGTTGATTATGAAGTGATGGTCATTTGGCATTTAGAATCAATGTGTCTTGTATAGAATGTATTAATCATTGTGGACTAGATGTATTAGTGTAGTTAGTAGTCATTATGTATAAGTGTAATACTTTATCTAGTCCACTCCATGTTTCATTTAAAAGCCCACCAAGGCCCATCTTGGTTGGCTGTGTTTTATATACCCACGCACACACTCTGTAACAAGTGTGCCTCACTTTAACAATTGTAAAAGAGTGTGTATGTGTGTGTCCAAGTCCCAAAAGTCTTTGTTTGTTTTCTTTGCTAAAGCTAATAAATATTTGACTTGAAATTTAACCATAAGATCTACATCTACTCTTATTGTTCTTAATGTGTTTGTGAGTGTCATCGTGTGTTTCTCTGTATGATATAGAAGTGGTTCGATCTTTATAAGTGGTATCAGAGCCAATCAACAAGGTAGAAGGTTAGTGTGTTCGATTTGTGCTTAATAGAAACCAACTGTTGTGATTTTTTGTCTTCTTAAAAAGGCACTTCGAGGGTGGTTTTTGTTTTTCTGGGAATTGAAATAGCAAAAATCATGAAAAGATGTGTTTGTTTTGTGTTTATGCTACCTGGTGTATAAGCAGGTGAGTATCTTTCGTGGTCATAGTATTGGCAGCTTGGATTTCGATTGGTTCTTTGTAACTTCAATCGACAAGAATCAAAGTTTTTATAAGATTTGTGTTATTGGATATTATAGTGTTTTATTGATTTGATTTTATTGGTGCAAGTTGGCGTGTTGGTGAAGAAGTTGTCAGAAAAAATCATTGTGGAAACAAGTGGACAAGTGGGCAAGTGACTCAAGTTGCTAAATAATATCTTCTTATCGCAAAACAGAAAGTCCAGCGAGTTATCGGAATTAGGATTTTTAGCGTTTTATCGCAATTCAAGTTCAGTAGTTGAATTATCGCAATTCGAGTTTTTTATCGGAATTGGGAGCGAAAAATTCTATCACAATTCAGGTCTGTCAAAATTATCGCAATTTGATTCGTGATAAAATTATCGCAATTGGGTCATCTGGCAGACTTATCGCAAATCACATTCCAGTCTTGTCCGAGAAATTTACATCAAATGCGATATCGGACAGAATAAGCATTTGCGATATCGGACAACATAAGATTTCAGAATTGTCAGTTTCAGTCCCTGTCCTTTCCAGCAGCCTTAGAGAACTTTCAGAATTGATAGTTTTGGCCCTCGTACTTGTGTGAATTGATTTCAAAGTTAAATAACTTTTAAGGATTTGATTCGAACGTAATTTCGTCAACTCAAAAGTGAACTCGGTATTTTAACTCTTGTATAAGAGTGGAAAATACTTCGACAAACGGATATCTACCCTCTTGTATAAGAGTGTTAGATTTTATATAAATTGCCAATTTATATAAATTGGATATATTTCTATCTAAATTGACATTTTGCCATAATTTATATAAATTTTGGTCAAATTGAAATTTCTATAGAAATTGTCATTTTATCTAAATTGTAATGTACATAACCTTTGTCGAAATTGTAAACTTTTGACTTTGTCTTAATTATACTCTAATCAGATTTTGTAACTTTATTTAAATTTGTTTCGATTATCTAAATTACAACTTCAACAATCATCAACAACAACCAAGTTCAAGTTCAACCTTCAATGACAACAACTTCTATTTTGTTGAAACGATCCTCAATCCACTTTATCATACAATACGGTAAAGATGACTACACAACAAGACATTCATGCCGCAGGTTCAGAAAACCGTCCTCCAATGTTAGAAAAGGGTGGTTATCTTCCATGGACGAGTCGTATGAAAAGATACATGAAAACCAAGCCTCATGGACAAGGTAGACTCTTGATCAAATCCTTAGAGGAAGGTCCATTCAAGCCTCGTCAGATTCAAGTCACAGCTGGGAATCCTGATGCAACACCTCCAATTAAAGCAACCTTCCGGACTCAAACGGAAGAGGAATACACATTGGCAGAGTGGAAGCAAATCGAAGCAGATGACATGGCAATGCATTTAATTCAACTCGGGTTGCCACAAGAAATTTTTTGTGCCGTAGATAGTTGTGAAACTGCCTATGAAATGTGGGATCGAGTTAGACGGCTTTGCTATGGTACAGAAATTGGCAAACAAGACATGGAAAACAAGCTTCTGACTGAATGGGAGAAGTTCACATCCACACCAGCTGAACATATTGAATCTTACTACACACGGTTTTGTACTCTAATGAATGAGTTGATCAGACACAATTTGGCACCTAAACCAATTGCTCAGAACATCAAGTTCATCAACAACCTTCCAGAAGAATGGGGACGATATGTCACTATTGTCAACCAAACTAAGAATCTTCACGATGTGAACTATGATCAGCTCTATGACTTCCTAAAACAAAACCAAGCAGAGGCGAATGAAGTCAGAAAAGAGAAACAAGCAAAACAACAAGATCCTCTTGCACTCATAGTCCAATCACCTACACCTGCAACAGTAAATGCACAACCTTCATCATCATCTTCATCCCAACAATTCATGCAACAACAATACAACTCTCAAACACCATTCTACCCACAACAACAACATGTAATCCCACAACAACAATACCCGCAACACCCAGATCAACATGATCAGGATGAGTCATCTGATGCTTTGACTCAAACTTTTGCTTACCTATCAAAAGCATTCCAAGGACGCTACTCCACACCCACCAACAACAATCAACGAATCTTATCGAACACTCGCAACAAGCAAATTGCTCAGCCGAGTTTCAACATGGGTCAGCAAGGACAGATGGTTGGGGGATATGGGAATCAGCCGGGATATGCTCCAAGATTTCAGATGGGTAATCAGAATGCAGGGCAGTATGTTGGTAATCAGATGGGTCAGTTTGCAGGGAATCAGATGGGTACAACTGTTGGTAATCAAAGGGTACATAATGCTGGGAATCAGTTTGGGAATGTTGCTCAGGGAGCTGGGAATAGGAATCAGGGTAATGTGATGAAGTGCTTCAACTGTCAGGGTATTGGTCATATGGCTAGGAACTGTCCTGACAAGCCGAATAAGAGGGATCCAGCGTATTTGCAGAAAGCATTAATGTTGGCAAACAAGGAAACGGCTGGGCTTCAGTTGAGTGCAGAAGAGAATGACTTCATGGCTATTATGGACAATTCAGAAGATCAAGAGGACATCGATGCAAACTGCATTTTTATGGCAAATCTCCAGGAGGCAAAGTACGACACAGACTCAGAAGCACCTCCTGCTTTTGACACTAATGCGGTTTCTGAGGTACAACCATATGCTACATGTTACAATAATGAAATGTTTGATATGTCACCTCAAAATGAACAGTATCCTGAGACTCCTAATCTCATTTATGATACATACATGGAAGAACTAAGTTGTAGTAATACTAATTTGGTAACTCCAGATATGGATCCTAATGAAGAATTCGAGTCACAGCATACTGATAATGATGAGGAAACACGTGCTATGTTTGAATCATTATTGTAAAATTGTAGTATGGAAATAGAAAAGGTCAAAAAGATTAATCGCGATGTTAAGGCCGCGAATGTAATCTTGACCACTGAGCTTGAGAGTTATAAGGAAAATGCAAAAGCTTTTGATTTTCACAACAAACGTCAGTCTGAACTTGAGGTTAGCTTAAAAGATTCTGAGTTAAGAGAGAAACGTTTACAAATAAAATTTGACACTCTAGATGTCCATTTGAATTTGCAAATCAAATCTCTTAACAAAGAAATTTCTGAACTAACCAACCAGCTTTCAAAACAAAAATCAACTTACTCTAATCTTGAAAAAGAAAAGAAGGAGTTGAATGAAAGGTTTTCAAAATTTGAAAAGGATCTTCAAAAAGAGACCACTGACAAAAAGGAAACCATTGCAAAGTTGGAAGATTTACTTGTAAAAATGGTTCATTCTGCGCAAACATAATTTGTTAATAAACGATAAAAACCCGATTTTACATACAATGAAGAAAGTGGCTATCGGTTATGAAAACCCTTATTATCTCAAGAAAGCTCAGAAAGAACAGAATGTGTTATATGATGGTACTCTTATAAATGATAAACATGATCCTATAGAGGTTCATGACTCTGATGAATCGATAGAGCTTACTAAACAGGGTAGAATTAAAATGAGACAAATGCACCCAGAAATTCAACCAATTGATTACAATAAGCTTAATACAGATTCTGGTGTTCATTTGGTTCAAAAGGAGTCACCATTGTTTTTCAAAAAACCAGTGGCTGTCGCAAAACGAATATTTGTCTCAAAATATCTGTCTAACATCGAACAAATGGCATCTAAAAACACTTGTGAAACAAGTGCAGCTAGACTATATTTGGTTGATCTTAAACAGAGAATTGAAACACTTCAAAGTATTGTGGCATCCAAAACAAACAATCAAAAAATGGAATGGTTTTCAAGTTTTCAAAATGACCTGAAAAAGATGTTCGAAAATGAAATCAATCCACATATTGATGCAATCTATGCAGTTGTTCAAAATGTGGAACACAATCTTTTGAAAGAGTCAGCATAATTCGTTAAGGACCACAAATCCTTAGTGAATGAAGCCAATGAATACTTGGAACACATAAAAGTTTTGGAAAAGCAAAATGACTCTCTCTCCTTCGAAGCTCTATCGACCGATATTATGTCTATTATTTTCCAAACATATTCTGTTGAGGATGATGAACGACTTCGAGCTGAGACTTCAGAAATTGTTTCAAAATATGAAAAGGCACTTTTTAAGATTGAAAAGCAAAATGTTACATATTTTAAACAACTTGATACGAAAAAGGAAGAATGCAAGTATGACAAACTGTCGTATGAGCGTTCTTACAAACAGTTGAAAGAACAAATTGATCTTTTGAAGTCTCAACTTGAAAGTCAAAAAGGGCAGGGTGAGGAATCTACGGGTATTGCACCATCAACCCCCTTGCCTAATGAGAAACAAAAAGAGAAAGCAGTTGTCCAAACATCAAATGTTATAGCGCCTGGCCTTTATAGGATTAGTCCCACTACTGCGTCTGCCTCTACATCTAAAACATATAGGGCGATAGACAAAAGTAAGAAAGATACTCCAAATGAGTCTAGGAATGCTACTACAACATCTAAGGACAACAACAAAAATTCTAATGAGTGTGCCTTACCTTCTACAGGAATAGAAAGCAACTCTAGGAGCAAAAGACAGTCTAGGAGCAATAACAAGAAACCTAGTGTCTCGCCTGTTTCTGAGAGTGCATGCAAGAAAGTAGAAGAACACCCTAGGAATTTACCGCTTTCCAAGAAGAAACATGTATCATCTAGTTGTAATGATAAGACTCCTGTTTCTAATGCATGTAATGATTCTGATTGTTTAATGCAAAAGAAATCTTTGTTCAAAAATGCTTGTGATGATAATGTTTCTAATAATGTGAAAAAGAATGATATGCCGGAACAGAAAAAGAATCCTTCAGTAACTAGGGCTAAGTCTAGATACATTCGAAGACTTATTGCAAAAGCTAGGAAAACCACTAGCAGCCTATTACCTAAGGATCACATTAAGTTTTGTGAATGGAAACCAACGGGTAGAATGTTTGCACCTAAGAATGGCACATTAGAAATAGTTCCCAATGCATCCAAGGAAACCAATTCTAAGTGTAATTCACCTGTTTCATCTAACCCACTGGAACCAAATGTTAAATGGTTTCCATATACAAAATCATCTGTTCTTTGTAGGTCATTGAAATTTGTCTTTGGATCGTCGACTCGGGTTGCTCCAAGCACGTGACCGGGAATCTGAAGCTGCTGATCAACTTTGTATGGCAGTTCATGGGGACTGTACGTTTTGGGAATGATCATGCTGCAGCTATTCTGGGTTATGGGGATCTTCGGTTTGGAAACTACTTAATCACTCGGGTTTACTATGTCGAAGGGTTGGGACACAATCTGTTCTCAGTTGGGCAGTTTTGTGATGCTGATTTAGAGGTTGCTTTTAAGAGAAACACTTGTTTTGTCAGGAATTTGGTGGGGAATGATCTCTTAATTGGGGATCGTGGCACCAATCTTTATGCAATTGACATAAACCAAATGGCCTCTTCATCACCTATTCGTCTCATGACCAGGGCAGGCGAAACAAAATCCTGGTTGTGGCATAGACGCTTGTCCCATCTTAACTTTGACACAATCAACAAGCTTGCCAAAGACAACATCGTCTCCGGTCTTCCGAAGTTTAAATACACCAAAGAACACCTATGTCCATCATGTGAGCAAGGAAAGAGCAAAAGGGCAACATATAAACCTAAACCCGTACCTAGTTCGGTTGATAGGTTGCATTTGCTGCACATGGACTTATGTGGCCCAATGAGAGTTCAAAGCATAAATGGGAAGAAGTATATTCTTGTAATTGTTGACGACTATTCAAGATATACATGGGTAAAGTTTTTGAGATCAAAAGATGAAGCACCAAGCACCATCATCACCTTTCTGAAGCGTATTCAAGTTCTACTTCAAGCTCCAGTTAGGATAGTAAGAACGGACAATGGCACAGAATTTGTAAATCAGGAGTTAAGGACATTCTTTGAAGAAACTGGTATTACACACCAGACATCAGCTGTCAGAACTCCACAGCAGAATGGAGTAGTTGAAAGAAGAAACAGAACTCTTGTGGAAGCTGCTCGCACAATGCTGATTTATTCCAGTGCTCCGTTATTCTTATGGGCTGATGCTTTTTCTACTGCTTGTTTTACTCAAAACCGATCCCTAATCCATCCAAGATTCAATAAAACCCCATATGAACTTGTCAACAACAGAAAACCGGATATTTCTTATCTTCATGTATTTGGCGCTTTATGCTATCCAACAAATGACAGGGAAGATCTGGGAAAGTTGAAGGCTAAGGGTGATATTGGAATCTTCATTGGTTATTCTGAAAACTCGAGGGCATTCAGGGTGTATAACAGGAGAACGAAAAAGATCATGGAGACGATGAATGTGAAGTTTGATGAAATTTCACAGATGGCTTCTGAGAGACTCGCTCTAGAACCCGCGCTTAACCCAATGACTTCCGGACATATCAGTTCGGGACTCGCACCTCAAGGAGCTCAATCAATTCATGACGAACAACCTACAACTCAAGAACTGGATAATTTCTTTGAGTTTATGTACGATGAATACTATGGTGGCGCTTCGAAAAATGCATCTAACCAACATTCCGCTGCATCCACTCAACCTCAACCACCACCACCACCACCAAATCCAGATGAATCCACAACATTCGAAGCTGGCGCACCACCTCCCTCAACATCAACATCATCTAAATTTACTCCAGCAACTCCATTCATTGAAATTGTTCTACTAAGAATTGATGAGCAAGAACAAAATAGTGTTGTGTTAGACGATGAAGTCTTTGAAAACCCGTTTGGAACGGAATCTGGTGAATCATCTTCCAGATTACATGAACCGACTAACACACATTTGTTCAGTCCAAGGTACCCTTCAACACTACAGTGGACAAAAGACCATCCGATAGAACAAGTTATTGGTGAACCCTCAAGACCAATTCAGACGAGAAAACAACTTCACACCGATTGCGACATGTGCATCTATGTCTGCTCAGTCAGTCTCATAGAACCTAAGAACATTCGGGAAGCAATGGCAGATAATGCCTGGATTGAAGCGATGCAGGAAGAACTTCTTCAATTTCAAATCCATGACACCTGGGATTTAGTTCCGAGACCAATTGACAAACTAGTCATTGATCTTAAGTGGTTATGGAAAAACAAAAAGGATGAAGAAATGACTGTAATTCGCAACAAAGCTTGTCTGGTGGCAAAGGGATACAGACAGGAAGAAGGGATAGATTTTGAAGAGTCATTCGCACCAGTTGCACGGCTTGAAGCAGTCAGGATTTTCTTAGCTTATGTGGCTCACAAGAACATCACAGTTTATTAGATGGACATCAAGACAGCCTTCTTGAATGAAACTCTGAAGGAAGAAGTGTACGTGAGTCAACCAGACGGTTTCGTTGACAAAGATCATCCGAAATACGTCTACAAGCTAAAGAAGGAAATCTATGGTTTGAAACAAGGCCCACGGGCGTGGTATGACGAGTTATCATCTTTCTTGTTGTCAAATAATTTCACCAAAGGAACAATTGATCCGACCTTGTTTACAAGAAAATACAAAAATGACATTTTGATTGTTCAGATTTATGTGGACGACATAATATTTGGGTCCACTAATCCGACACATTCGAAACATTTTGAAAATCTCATGAAAAGCAAATTCGAAATGTCCATGATGGGTGAATTAAAATTCTTTTTAGGCTTACAAATTCATCAATCCCCACGTGGTATTTTTCTTAATCAGGCTAAATATACAATTGAGATTTTGAAAAAACATGGAATGGATAATTGTGACTCTGTTGGTACTCCAATGGTCACTTCACCCAAGATAGGCGCTGACCTATATGGGAAACCCATGGATCCGAAGAAATATCGGAGCATGATTGGTTCTCTCATGTACCTAACTGCAAGCCGACCAGATATTCATTTTGCTGTTTTTTTACTTGCACGGTTTCAGGCAAGGCCTACCGAACTTCACCTCCAAGAGGTTAAACGGATCTTTCGATACCTTTGAAGAACCATTAACATGGGACTTTGGTATCCAAAGGATTCGGAGTTTACATTGATAGCATTTTCAGTTGCAGATCACGCCGGTTGCCAAGTTACAGCAAAAAGTACATCAGGCGGAGCGCAATTTTTGGGAGAAAAGCTAGTAGGCTGGTCCTCAAGGAAACAAGACTGCACTGCTTTATCAACAGCAGAAGCCGAGTATGTGTCTCTATCTGCGTGTTGTGCCCAAGTTCTATGGATGAGGACACAACTCACAGATTATGGTTTCTCTTTCGATCGCATACCTTTGTATTGTGACTCGAAAAGTGCCATAGCCATTTCGTGCAACCCAGTGCAACACTCGAAGACCAAGCATATTAGAGTCCTCTATCACTTCATAAAAGAGCACGTTGAAGAGGGTACTGTTGAATTGTTTTTCGTGAAGACTGAATACCAGCTCGCCGATCTATTTACTAAGGCCCTCCCAAAAGAGCGGTTTGAAAACTTAGTTCGTCGAATTGGAATGCGAAGCCTAACTCCCGAAGAGTTAGAAAGTCTTCTCGAATCTTCTTGATTTATATAAAAAAGCTTCGCATGTAAATATTTTTGTAAATATATACTTGTTAAAATTAATACTGTAAATACAGAAAATTTCAAAAAGCCATAAAAAATATAAAACATCAAAAACCAAAAATATTCTTCTCACGACATGTCTCTCGTCTAATCAATATTCTGTACGTATCTAGAAATGTCATTCAACAATGATACGGGCATGTACAGATGCTTGAGCGAGAGTTGTTTTTTTTATGTTTTTCTAAAACATGTCGTTTCTAAAATTTCTTCATTAAGGCTTTCGTGCATTTCAGTATGAAACCCGCGCTACATTGAATGACTTCTGATTATTTCTGATCAGGACTCGCAATGTTAATGGCGAAAAGCAAAAACCTTGAGCACTTAATCAAAATGATTTCAAGAAGATTTTTTCAAAGTCTTTAAATGAATTTTGTGCTCAAGATAACTCCCTCTAACACCCTTAACTGCTTTTAAACTCAAATGTTTAATAATATGCTTTGTTTAAGGGGGAGTATAAAAACAAAATTGTTCCATTTTCATGCTAAAATCAGTCTGTATCTCCACAAAAAGTTTCATTTTAATCAACTGTTTTCAAAAATACCACTTCATGCTATTTTTGAGGGGGAGAGGACGTGATTAAAATGTGATCAAAAAGAAGTTTTGTGGTTTGAATCTCAAAACGAGTTCTTCAAAAAGACTCAGTTGAACCCTCGAATTGACGAAACTAAATGTCCGTTATCGAAAAGACTTGTCCTGGACGGGTAATAATTTCAAGCTGGTTTTCCAGTGATGTAAGCGTGTCTCGCAAAGGACTTGTCTGAGTAGAATGTACCAATTCGAGAGATGATCATTGAATATGACCGGGACGGGTAATAATTTCAAGCTAGTCTAACTAGTGATGTAAGCGTGTCTCGCGAAGGTCGTGTTCATTGAAAGTCGATCATTTCAAATGTGCAAACTCTACCCGACATGTGCAGTTTATTTAAAAATTGCATGAGCACATGTGAAGGGGGAGTGTTTCAAAAATGCAAAACTCTCGATGTGTTAACAAAATGTGTTTTCTCATAAACACGTTGAGAGATTTTCACAAGGTTTAATGGCATGTGACAAATAATCTAGGATAATCATGGTGTAATAAGGTGATTATGGTTAGGTTATGTCCAATGATCCGCCAGAACCGGAGGAATCTACCCAAGGACAATTCCAATAGCTTAGAATTAGAAGTCCTTAGGTATGATTGAAAAAAGGAGTATAATGAGAAAGGAGAAAGAAGGGGTTGAAGAATGAAAAAGAAAAGTTTTGTAAGGGTGAAAAGAAATAGCCCTCCATGAAAACTTAGGTCAGAAACCGGGTCAATACATATGCTATCGGTACTCACTAAGGTGATACTGATATTGAAGACAAGACGTCATGGACCCAGTGACGCATTGCACCACCCCTCCTATCCACTCAGATATCTCTCAAAAGATATTTGTTTCATTTCTCACGGAGAACACTGCATAATCTATCGACCTCTCACTCCGAGATGTGTTGATATTGAAAAGGTGGCACTCTGCTCCATGCCTCCGACGACTAAAACCAAAACGCACATTATTGAGTCTAGAGACATGAGGTTCATCAAAAGATCTCTTAGGAACACTTCCTATGCAATACACTTGTGTTCATCAAAAAGGATACAAGTTGTATGAGTCTTAATGAGATCCAAGGATCTTGCCTCACGACATGATGGCCGTTGGACGATTTATTGCTAACTGTCTTATGCAGGTACCAACGAAAGTCCGTCCACCATCATCATCTACAACAACGACGCATCTGGACAGAAGATGTAGATCAAGGCAAGGAAGACCAAAAGACGATTCTTTGAAGATCACAGTGCATGAAGGAACATTGAACGAAGAATATTATACATTGACACACAAAGTTCAAGATGTCAAATGCAAAAGACCAATCACGGGAGCATCATTGAAATGACCATCCCTTAGGGGGAGATTGTTAGCAATCACTTTATGTTGATTATGAAGTGATGGTCATTTGGCATTTTGAATCAATGTGTCTTGTATAGAATGTATTAATCATTGTGGACTAGATGTATTAGTGTAGTTAGTAGTCATTATGTATAAGTGTAATACTTTATCTAGTCCACTCCATGTTTCATTTAAAAGCCCACCAAGGCCCATCTTGGTTGGCTGTGTGTTACATATTCACACACACACTCTGTAACAAAGTGTGCCTCACTTTAACAATTGTAAAAGAGTGTGTGTGTGTGTGTCCAAGTCCCAAAAGTCTTTGTTTGTTTTCTTTGCTAAAGCTAATAAACATTTGACTTGAAATTTAACCATAAGATCCACATCTACTCTTATTGTTCTATATATGTTTGTGAGTGTCATCGTGTGTTTGTTTGTGTGATAGAGAAGTGGTTCGATCATTACAGGTCCAGATTGGATTGAGATAACCAGATCAAGATAATAATATTTATATCAGTGTGTCCAAATTAGTTGTTTGAAAGTTTTGGTTGTGGTCCTATTGGGTTGAATTATTATTGTGTTGGTCTTTAATGCACTTTGTGATTGAAAACAAATCTTTATATATAATAAAATAAAATAATTTTGAATGTCATATCTCCCTATTCTGACGTCATATATTGAAATCACATTCGATGTGTTTTGCATCATGTTGATCAAATTATCAGGTACTCAATTATTCATCTCATCCCAAATGCTATACTAGTAACATTCTTTATTGCCCACCAAGTGTTTGCTTTAATGCTTGAATGGAGTTATTGGTATCTCAAATTATATAAACGAGCAGTGCGACGAACCGCCGCGTTGCGGCGGGGCGACTATGCTGTAGCAAATTTCTGCGGTATGTGGTTCAACATGCGCCAGAGTGCAAATATATAGCATAATTGTACACTTTTAAAGTTATTTTTCAACTATATGTGGTTTAACATGCGGCAGAGTGCAAATATATAGCAGAATTGTATATAATTAAAAAAAATATTCGAACGTATCTTCACCCATTACCTTTAACAAAAAAAATACGGAAATTAGGGTTTACAAACCTTTTTTAAATATCAACGAACCTCCAAGATCAGATTTCGATGTTCCTGTAAATGGATGATGGAGGGTTTGATGGGGGTGGGTTTGATGCGAGTGGGTCTGTGGCTTCAGAAAGATTCTAGGTTGATGTGTGTGATTTGTGTATAAGAGAAGACTGAACTGGAGCAAAAGCGTGAGTCCAAGAAAAAGGGGAAACTTTCGTGTAGTTTTCAATTGGATGGTTAGGTAGGTGGTTGAGCCGAAGCGGAGAAGGAGACTAAGTCAATGGTCGTGCCGAGATTGATTTCCTACTTCCAGCTGAATGAGGGCCAATATCTAAAAAGTTACATTCAATGTACAAAAGTAAGCATGCAAACAACTTAGAAGTCGCACTTGTCTAATATCACCAAATTGTAGCTTGTATAGTGTCCCAAACTTGGGCATAGCAGTTCTTATATTGGTTCACAATGTTCATAATCGCAGATGGTGCACGTGCATTCAAGATCTTTGATGTTGCTATATAGCTACTAATATTTTAATTTTGTTTCCTGCAGGCTCTCGACTTTGGCTAATAACCGATTTGGTTATAAAGTATTCTAACTTTTTCAGCCAATTGTATATGCAGCTATCTAGAAATTCACATTCAATGTACAAAATTAAGCATGCAAACAACTTGGAAATGCCAGCTGTTTAATATCACTGAACCGTTACATAGTAGTCGTATAATATCCTGATCTGTTGCTGATGTGTGCGTGTATTGCTCTAATTTTTATATCCACGGTAGCGGCTCCAAAGATTTGGTGCGCGCGTGATGTCGTTGTGGTTTTAGCAGTATTCAAGTTTTAAATTTATATTTAGCCGACTTATCAATAAAACACACACTTTAACGAGCAGTGTACCCGGTCAGTATGAATATAATGGTAAGTAGAGTGTCGATCACTAAGAGTGGAACGTATTATCTAGTTATTCTAATCAGTATTTTAATACCTTAAGTTAGCTATACAACCTAATCTAACGCAAGGGGGTCAGCCTGAGAGACTGGCACGGTTTGGTTATGATTAAATAATAAACTAAACTAATGAGCACGAATCAGCGATTAGCACACACGTACACAGATAGATACTTGAGACAATAAGAAGACCTGTCCTGATAATTAAGTAGCTTGTCACTTGTTTTATTGCTAGTTTTATATGAAGTGTATGTAATTAACCCTTTCTCGTTGGCTCTAATCTTATCGGCGAGTAAACCCTTAATGATTACTTATGTCTATCCTATTTATTTAGCGTCTCTTAAATAGGCGAGAAAGGGGCATGGCGACCCAAGCAATGCTCAGCTAGACACAGAGGTTATCAATGCACTAATAAAAGTCACCAAAGACATCAACATATAAACTTTAATTAATGGGAAAGCAATTTTAAGGGGTGCCCATGGTTTTCCGTAGTCACATGGAATCGGCCCATCAATCCTGATGAATTAAAGTGTACTAATACAATAAAACAAAACTACTTAATGAATTGAATACATGCAGGACCTTCTTACAGCTCTTGTATCTTCGTTTAGGGTGTGTCTTGTGCTGCTAATGCGTCTGAATTCGGCTTAGGGTTTCTGTCTCTCTTCTGAGTTAAGCTTCGTGTCTGACAAAAAACTCTTTTAATTCGTCTGGTCTTGGGGTATTTATAGTTTCTGTCTGAGGGTTAGATGCGGCGCATTGACTTAACTTCGCGTGGGATCCAAGATTAATATATTCAGGAATATTCGTACACCGCCAGAAGATGCGGCGTAACTCCATTTCTCTATGCGGCGCATGTCCTTTGCCGTCTTGGATTGTTACTTGTGAAATCTTGATAGTGATGCGCCGTATGTAATAAGTATGTTGCGGCGTATCTGGAGCAGAATGATCTTGATCTTGTGCATTTCAGTAGACTCTTAACATCTTGCATGTTTTGCTCCATAATTAGTCCAAAATCGCCAAGTTTCACATAATACTTGTTTTTACCTGAGAATTACAAAAGTAAACATTAACGTATCAATTCTCATATATAATATAATAAAACAAGTCAAATAAATAGGATAAATGATGATGATAAAATGTACTTATTTGAGTTCATCAGTTGCCTTGGGGTAATACCCGATAGCTGGTTAAATAAACTAACAGAATCTGTACAAATGCGAGTCAATGTATTCAACTTCTTTCGCCTCAAAATATATCGTCATCGATCAACAGCTGTCGGCTTCCTCTGACCAAGAATCCGCTTTTTGCTCCGTCCGTGGAGCGTATGAATTTCCTGGGCATTAAAAATACTATATATCATGTAAATGAATCAAACTACCTTTTTACGTAACTAACATTTTTTTTGCCCATAGCGACAAAGTATGTATCTGATACATCTAATAGCAGAATTTTCACTTAGTTCTATTGTTAGCAATCACAATAACATACCATGATTATTTTACCAATAAAAATGCCTTATTTTCGCTTAATCCTTTTACAATTGATGTTTTATTAGCTGTTAGTTATTCCATTGCTTATAATTAAAAGATTGAATTAACATACATACCCTCCGGCAAACACAACAATCCTTTTATACATGATATTGTTTCCAAGGATCTGATCAGCCCTCTCGAGTGCATCTAATATGCTCATATGATCAGTGTCTACTTGTGTACCTGAGAAACAAATAAACCTGATAATTAGAGTAATTAATTGAAAGCTAACCACGAATGCTAGACATGATCTTTCGAAGATCTCTAGTAGGTTCAACCAGTTTATAAACTTCGTCTCCCATTGCCAATATACCGACACAATTCTCTGGATGAAACTGTAACAAAAATATTTCTCAAGACATCAACAAAAGTAACGACAAATTCAAAATACTGAAAAAAGCTTGTGATCGGTGTCCAATGCAGTTATGATTTTGAAATGCCATTGTGATATAAAAGAAACAGTGTTTACTCTATTATTGGTAGCAGCTTTTCATGGCTGCATGAAAATTATTTCTGGCTATTTTGGAGGGTAGTATGGTTGAAGATAACACAGTGAAAGTAGAATAGTAATAGACAGTTTTAATAGATCACGGGATTTTTTTACTTTTTGGGGTTGGCCTGCCTATTTAAGAGACACCTGAGTCACATTTATTTTGACATTAAAATTTTATAACTTGCATACAAAAGGAAGAACACAGAATGTCTACACATCATAGGTGTGAGCAACTTAGAGTCGAGGCAAACTCTAACAATTGGTCCGAGATGTTAGTGTTATACTGCCGTAAATCTGCAATAGAAGATATTCAGATGGCACAGCAGATGAACGGAATATGTGCAAGATTGGTTGGTGTTACTCGTGAAAGAGCAAATTTTATTCTAGAGCTAGAAAGTGTTGGAAATATTTATGCGCAGAAAACAGCCGAGTTCCTTAGACAGGAACAGGGAAAAGATGACCAGAAGGTGATGCAAATGCAGATAATGACAGCAGAACTGGAGCTGAATGCTCGCAATAAGGATATTTTTATTCAGAAGCTTAATGGTGTTATAGATTTCTCGGCGTCTGTTTAGCGTTATTCTATCCTGATGCTTGTATTTTGAATTCTGTTGTAATGTTTTATGAAGTGTTTGTGATATGGTTGTAATATATTTTGGTTGGCAAAAACGATGATGCATATTAAGTTAAGATTTGTAAGTTACCTTTTTGTCCCAGACAGCCCTTTCGAGAAAAACTCATGGCGAACAATATGTTTGTATTCTGGAAGATCTGCGGGAAACGAAATAAGATATAGCATGTAGAAGTAACCTGTATCAAATCACTTGAGATAAATAAATGTATTATGTACTAACCATGAGTTCAGGCGCGTGTAAAGACCAGCATGTGTTGGCAATTCATGAAATTCATCATCGCACCAGTATTTGATATTGCAAAACACAAACATAAAAGAGAACAGTTACTTTTAGATATAGTATAATGTGGTATAGAAATGAAGTTATAGAAAAATGATGATCCATATTAAGTTAAGATTCATAGCTTATCTTTTCGTCTGCCGGCAGATTGGGCCCCTGTTTTTTTTCTTTTAGTCTGGTTCATTGCCTTCGATAAGATTCTAGCTTCTTCCAAATGACACCACCATCACTGTGGTTCAGGTGATTCATCAGCCTTGCGACAATCTATTTCAAACATAGGTATGTATTGTTAAACTCTGTTTGTTAACTGTAACTGTCGTTGAACTGATTTGTTCAGAATGAACTTGAAAAGAAACGTAAGATCTGACAGCTCCTTCTATGCTTGAAACCTGGGAGATCGACTATATCATTATCACAATCAACACATCTCAGTTATTAGGGCTGATCTACCAAACGATGTATATGACTTCCGTTGTTTAATTTAACAAAATTCTCGACAACGTTCAATTTAAACAATGGAAGGTAGATACATTGTTAGATAGATTTGCCCTAATAACTGAGACTTTCAAAGCGAAGTTCAATGTAGGTACCTGTCTATGGTGACATTACATTGTAGATGCCTGTTTTAGCTCGTAAAAAATAATGGAACTGAAAAATAAATATAGTTAATCTTTCTAAGTCCCCTTACAGTTCCATTTGTTGTTTCAACTTCCTTTGTGCAACTGCCTGCACCAAGCGAGTTGCTAGGTTGTTGAAAGAACAAAATGAACTGTATGGGAACTTAGAATGAGTAACTATGTTTAAATTCCAGACTAATTTATTAAGTTAAAGCATTCATCGACCAAGTAATGTGGATATCCAATAGACAGATCGCTACTTTAAACTTCTTTTTTGAACAGTTTGATAGAATCAACAAATATAACTTATGATAAACCTTTGGTATTGCAAGTTACAGTCAATGAAGATTAACAACTATGGTGACATGAGATAAGGCAGATGATATACCTGTACATGTATGACCATCTTATGTTTCAGCTGATCAACAGAAAACTAAACTCTAAGGCATTCAATAAAAAAAAATTGGCCATAACAAACGAAGACTATCTGTTACTTTGTTTGTTTGCCGATACTAAAATTTGATGCCATGCGCCTGTGAGAGTTAACTTGTTCTCGCATATACATAACTGCAGTTGCAGAAAAAGTGCTGATCAGCAGTATGGCTCAATCATCGAAGAAAGATGTGAAACGGAAGAGGATGATGCGAAGAAGTAATTTGCACCAAACTACCTTTCACGCCATCCTCTCCGGTTTCCCATCTTTCTTCAAGAATTGTACCTTAGTGGTGATCAGGTCCTTTTCTGGACCTGCAGTTATGAATATGTGAGAAAAAGGTGACTATCACAGACATATGACATGAAGTGTTAGTATCGGCAACCAAAAAAACTACCAAACAATTTTCGTTTCTTATGTTTAGAAATTTTCTTTTATTGACTGCCTTAGCTTTCTTGTTATCTCCTGTTACAGATATTGATAACATGAAAAAAGTTGGTTAAAATGAGTATTACACAAAAAGTTGGTGTTATGTGCTGGCCAAAGGTAAAAAATTTTTGGCATACACGCAACTGTAGTGACACAATTGGTTCTGGTCAACAATATGCTTCAACAACGAAGGAAAGCTGGAATCACTCTTTACGAATTGAACCTCATCGTTGACCAAAACCATTTGTGCCACTACAGCTATGAATATGCCAAAAAAAGCATCTATGATTGGCAAATCAGATATTAGTAGCTGCTACTATTGCTTGGTTTTTTGTTCAGTATATTCGTAAATGTAGTGCGTTCCCTCGAGCAAAAGTGATGGTCAACAATATGGCTGAATTTTAGAAGATCAGTGAGAAGCGAAATAGCATAGTGTAAAGAAGTGATCTGCACCAAATTACTTCTAAGACTATACTATTTCGCTTCACACCAATCTCCAAAAATTGCATTCCATTGTCGGCCGCCGACTTTTGTTATATATAACATGTATTAAATAGATACACACTTTTTTGTGTGCATATCTTTGTTATTAATTCTTCTAGTAAAAAGTTTAAACTAACTGCATAGATATATGTATATACATACATATATGTGTTAGTTTAAACCTTTTAGTAGAATAATCAATAATAAAGATATGCACCAAAAAAAAAGTGTGTATGTATTTATGTGTTTTACATGTTTTATATATATATATATATATATATATATATATATATATATAATTGAAACTCTAAAATTGAAATTTAATGTATATACATATATATATATATATATATATATATATATATATATATATATATATATATATATATATATATATATATATATATATATATATATATATACATACATATATATATATATACATATATATATATATATATATATATATATATATATATATAGGTATATATATATATATGTATATATATATATATATATATATATATATATATATATATATATATATATATATATATATATAATATAATTGAAACTCTAAAATCGAAATTTAATGTATTGGCCTGTGTATATCTATAATAGTTTACGGATGTTGAGGTTAACATAATTACCCTTTTTTCTTCACAATTCGTTCTGTTGATTGAACTCCGTCTATGCAAATGGCTACATCCGAGCTGCAGATGTAATCGATCCCAGCTTCCTACTATAAAAAATGGGGAACAGCAAAAGTTAAGTATACTGAACTTCAGATCAACAGTTTTAATATAAATAAAAATAAATGGCAAGCTTACTTTAAGGGTTATAGATGAAAGAACAGTGTCGTTACTGATGAATGCAGCCATGCAGTAAATAATCTGAAGAATACGAAAACATCATTAAACCATACACATAAATATAGTAAATATAAAAACAGACAACAAAATTTTAGTGATGCTTAACTTCTGCTTATCAGCGTACGTAACGACGCAAACCTGAACAATGAAAAAATATAAATAAATTATCTATATGAACACAGTTAGTACGAAAATACTTACAAACTATGAATGGTGAGTGCACATACCATGTAAATACAGTAGCAGTTGAGAGCTGAATCCTTATGTCGATGACCGAAGAATCTGAAGATTCAAATAATACTTAGTGTGGTACAACAGTGACGGATCATACCAAACCGTTTCGAACCAATGAATGTAGAATTTGGAAAACATAAGCGTCGCAAACCGACTAAATGCTGCCGTTTTATTTATAAAACAAAAAGGAGCCCAGCACTGTAGTTTTAGGTTAGCGCTGCATTACATAATAGATAATATATTATCTGGCTCAGATCTGTGAAGAAAGTTAGAATTTTGCCATGTGTGCAAACAGAGGCAGTTGCACAATAATAAGGATGCCATCACGCCATCCGGTTATTGCCATGGCAATCTAATAAGTGATCGCAAGAAGTAAATACACCCGGCACGGTTGCAAATCTAAAAGCTTGCCCTGCCAAGAGCCAGGGATTCACTTCTTTAATCAGAGTCACAGATTCATCACAGCCTATTGTAGCTAATAAATGACAAACTCAAACATTTTTGCAAGTATATTCTTATACATGAAACATCAGCACGTAAACCATAGAGAAGAAACACGCAAACCTAGAGATATACGACGAATGCAGCCATGCAGCAAATAACCTGAAGAATACAAAAACATCATTAAACCATGTACATGAATACAGTAAATATTAAAAACAGATAGCAAAATTTTAGCAATGCTTAACTTCTGCTCATTAGCGTCCGTGACAACACAAACCTGAACAATGAAAAAATATAAATAAATTATCTATATGAACACAGTTACTATAAAAATACTTAAATATTATGAATGGTGAGTGCACATACCATGTAAATACAGTAGTAGTTGAGAGCTGAATCCTTATGCCGATCACCGAAGAATCTAAAGATTCTTGACACAGTTCAGTGTGAAAAGTTGTGTGGTACAAAAACAGCGACAAAGTATCAATGATGGATGTACACACCATACGAAATCGACAGTAGCTGCATGTCTGCAGTACCTGTGGTTGGTTGCCATACATCCATCACTGATATTCTGTCTATTTTTGATACATCGTTTAGGTTTATTTCCTTTGCTTTCCGACACCTATAATTACTCTGTCTTGGATGCATAACCATAACAGTGACGGATCATACCAAACTGTTCCGAATCAATGAATGTAGGATTCAGAAAACATAAAAATATTATCTATTATATAATGCAGCGTCAATTAAAAACTACAGTGCTGAAGCGCCACAAAACGACTAAATGCTGCCGTTTTGTTAGTAAAATATCTTATTTGGCTCAGATCTGTGAAGAAGGTTAGAATTTTTCCATGTGTGCAAACAGAGCCAGTTGCACAATAGTAAGGATGGCATGATTGCGATAGCAATCTAATAACATATATCATTGGATTGATATTAATAAGTGTCGCAAGAAGTAAATACACCTGACACGGTTTCAAATCTAAAAGCTTTCCCTGCCAAGAGTCTGGGATTCACTTCTTTAATCAGAGTCACAGATTCATGACAGCCTATTGTAACTAATAAATGACAAACTCAAACATTTTTGCGAGTATACTCTTCACAAATTTAGACAGATACAAAGCTACAGATACATAAGCCTATAGGCTTCTGATTTATTGTAACAATAATCGTCAAGATTTCGGCAGCCTAAGATTACAACCACTGATGAAAGTTCGAGAAGAAGAACTGCACAGTTACCGACAAAACCACAGTGAGAAGACACATATAACTCTCCACTGTATTCTATTATTAGTAACTATCGCAAACAAGCTAAAAATGGAGACAAAAAGATCAACATTAAACACACGCCATGGTAGTAACGCATGATCAGAAAATGTAACTTGACAAAATTATGATCATCGCGTTGGTAACATGCCTGCATCTTTCCATTAGACCTAGCAAAATAGCTATTCTATTATTAGCAACTATCGCAAATAGGCTAAAAGACACGGACATAAAAAAAAGGAGGCTCAGATATGGAGACAAAAAGATCAACATTAAACACACGCCATGGCTGCAACCACAATTCTGGTTACCCCGCCAAGTAACACGCGGTCAGAAAATGTAAGTTGACAAAATTATCATCATCGCCTTACAGAGACAACTGAAAGCAGGTAGTGGCTGCAAAATAGGTCCGGTTGCTTAGTTATTGTTTACACTATGCCGTCCGGTACTTGCCACGCCACTACCTAATTATATAATAGCGACGCAAAACGACTATAGTGCTGCTGTGCTGGGCTGCATATGCGTCAACCATACAGTCTCCAAACCAACACATCTTTCCCCTTATACCACGGCATGGCTGCCACCACAATTATGGTTGCCCCGCGAGCGTCATCCGTGCAACCATTAGAATCACACATAAACAGTCTAAGTTGAGGGCGGCTGCAAAACGGACCCGGTTGCATAGTTAGTATTTATACTATGACATCCGGTAATTGCCTCGCCAATACCCTCAGATTTTTTCAGCCAATAAATGTCCACATGCTAGGATCCAACATGGTTTCATAACACATACTTGAGTGACCCAAAAAAGTATGAAACGTTGGTTATACAACTTGATATGGCACTCATATCTGTTATCCCTACTAATAACAGGTATAGGTAACATATCAAGTGACTCAACAAATGCCTCACGATATCAGACAGTAACTGCATGAACATACCACAGATAACGAACTAAGAAAGTAAAAACCTGCAAACAAATTATAAACCAAATAAAAGAGTACTCGCAGAAAAGCATATAAAATCAGGCAAAACAAAAGACAAACCAATATCAACATCATTGAGCAAATGAAAGAACCGATCATGACAATCATCTGACATAAATTATATGAAAAAAACGGCGTGATTTCACAAAAGAACTTTTTTACCCACAAAGCTAAAAGGTACACTCAAAACATCTAAAGATCTAAATCATAAAACATGAAACAACCCAATATCACACCAAAAAACATATGCATAAAAAAGAAAATAGGAAAACTCAACATCCACATATAGAGCATAGACCATTCGACAAATCAACAAAGATTAGAACTTTTTTACCCACAAAGCTAAAAGATACAGTGAAAACATCTATAGATCTAAAAATCCAATATCACACCAAAAAACGGATACATAAAAAACGACTATAGTCATAAAAAAACAAACACATAAACACATCTATAGATCTAAATCATAAACCATGAAAAAACCCAATATGACACCTAAAAAAGCAGCTACATAAGCAAAAGATGAACAATTTATCCGCTATAATCCGCACCATGACCGATGCATAACAAAACGACTATAGTCATAAAAAAACAAACACATAAACACATCTATAGATCTAAATCATAAACCATGAACAAACCCAATATGACACCTAAAAAAGCAGCTACATAAGCAAAAGATGAACAATTTATCCGCTATAATCCGCACCATGACCGATGCGTAACAAAACAATATCGGCAAATAACCATTAGGGTTTCGCCAGGAGAAGACACCAGAAGATGCAAGAATAAGTGAGGTAGGTAAAGGCAAAATAAGCGGTATGTAAGGGCCAAAAGGAGGAAAGCGGGAGCCCACAACCCAAAAAGGAGCCCAGCACTGCAGTTTTAGGTTGACGCTGCATTATATAATAGATAATTATTGTATAACTTTTACTCATGTTTGGTAAACATATATGTTACTTTCGTAAATGCCTTTAGGAAAAGAAAAAGAAAAATTGTTCTTTGTATAAAATTGTGTTACATTTGCTGTTGGTGTGTGTATCGTGGTTGAGAATTGGATGAGTTGTTGCTGTGAAGGTTCTTAGTTATTGGTAGGAAGAGTATGCAATATATATTAAGGCCTTTTGTGTTCGGAACTTTGTCCCAATATGTTGCATACTCAAACTCTTCTTTGTAGTTTACTAAGATGGATAACGAAGTAAGGAAAATTTCAGTTGTAACTCCTTTCAGGGATGATTGGTGTATTAAGTTTCGTGTAATCAAGCTATGGCGATTGGACTATTTTAGAAATTCCACATAAGCCTACCCGCTAGATTTGGTTGAGATGGTTAAAGAGGTGATAGTGCCATTACTTTGCTTGACATGTTTTATTTTTTGATAGTATGTCATGTGATAAGTTTATTACCATAATTTTATAGGGAAGTTTGAGCATTACTAAGCCTAGGATTCATGTCGCCACCGTCTCTTTTGACTTATCAGCTACTATTCTTTTAGTTGTACTTTTGGCTACTCAATGTTATTAACATGTATTATACTCTGTTCATTTTAATTATTTTTTTGATTTTTTGTTATTATTTCTTTAGGAGAGTGTTTCGTACCGAAGAATGATACTGAAAATGCCCTATAAAGAGGAAATATCTGCTACTTTTGTTACTACTTTGTGTTTTTTTTGGTACTTTTGTCTTGGTTTGTTGTATGTTCTTGGAAGGTTGTTTTGTTGCACTTTCATGTTCTTGGATGTTTTTTTGTCGATGTGTAACCGACTACTAATACTAAGAGCAGTTCAAACGGTTAACGCACTAGGTGCGTTAAAGGTTAACCATCAATGCGTTAAGGTGCGTTAAAGGTTGAATGGTAGCTGCGTTAACGCAACGTTAAAGGGGTGCGTTAACCCTTTAACGCTGCGTTAAGGGGTGTGTTTGTAAAAAAAAAAAATCATTTCACCCCCTCCAAAGTCTCTTTTAGCCGTTTGAATTCAAAAAAAAAAAAAAAAAAAACCACTTTCACTCCCTTATAAATACCTAATTAACACCACATTTTTTTCACACTTACACAAATCAATCTAATACATCATATACTTCCATCTTCGTACTTCCACAAAAAGGAAAAAAAAAATTGTTCATCATTCACAATGGATCCGAATCAAAGTCACGAAGAATTTAGCAACTGGTCAGATGTAGATGACAAAACTGACATTCAGTTTATGACAGCCGCGTACGAATATCAGCTGCAGATGGAACAAGCAGCAGCTCAACTCCAACGAGACCTTATGAATCATCTTTGGCAGAACCACCTTCAACATCAACAGCAACAACAAGAATATTCCGAAGATAATGAATACTTTTTTATTTCGTTATCATTTGTATTTTTTTTATTAAGTATATAATGTAGTATGTTTTTAATGAATGTTAAGTTTTTAATAAATGAAGTATTATTATAAGTTTAGGGGTTGAGTTTGAAAATATTTGATTTAAAGGTGGGTTAAGGTGAGTTATGATTGTGTGTGTTTTTTTGAGTTAAAGGTGAAAATGTTAAAGCTGATGTGGCAATGACGTGCCAGTGTGTTAAAGTTTAACTCTATGTTATGGTTGAGAGTGCTCTAAGGAGTTCTAATAGCCATGAGAAGATAAATCCACGTAAGTGATTCATTGTAGTTGTTTCTATAGATGTGGAGGTGCAGCTCACTACTAATAGTAAAGGTAAAAAAGGGATCAAGCTATCAAACCACGAAACAAAGGCGTTATGATCATATTTTATTAGAGTTTTATTAATATGCATGTTCATCTTCCAACAATAATAGGATGATTTCAATTAGTAAATCCACAATGGTGAGTTTAAAAAAAGTTGTATATTAGATTAAATGTTTTATAAATTTCTCAAAGCTACTTATACTTCATTTAAAACATACTGTGTGTTAACACTTCTCTTTTCAAATTAGATAACATATCACTTGTGATGTAGATGCTGTTGCTGCAGGTTCATTCCAATGTAATTGACCTTTTACAACTTCAAAAGGCTTTGATTAATTAGACTATTAGAGTGAAAATCATCTAGCAAGCATGTGCCATTAACTTATCTATGATGTATCATCCTCCTACTTTCTTATGAAAAAATTACTTCAAGAACATTTACTAATTACGTGGTTGCAGCTGCACCTGTTGTTTATTGCAAAAGCACATTAAAAAAAAAAAATCGATAACGGTATGTTATCTCTACGACTCTTTCTTAATATCTCGTGAGTCAGAGAAAATATAATACAATGATTTGTATGCTTGGTTTATTGTTCTTATTAGTAACTTGGCACATTCTATGCTTCGTGGGTCAATTGTGGAATATTGTGGAACACCAGTTGGACACTTGCAGCAGCTGATCCACCTGATAAGTTGTCGTTGAACTATGATCAAGTGTTTAAATTTTTATATTTTTGTAATGTGTCGTTGTTTAATTATTAGAATAGTAAATGGGCTCATAGTTTAATCTAATATGTTATAAGTTAGTCCATATAAAGCCCATAAGCCTCATATGTTGTAAACTATAAATAGGCCACTCCTCCTCATTTGTAAATGGGATGAAAAGGAGAGTGTGTGTGCACTTGAGTGTAGTGTGTGTTTATTAATGAAAGTTTCTCTCTCTAGTTTATCCCTCTAGAATTCATACACCTCACTTCACTCTTGTACCACCTCTCGTGATTGTTAGTTAGTGTGATAAGTTAGATCTTAGGCCTTACAAGTGGTACCTATAGCCAAACAATGATCTAGGGGTGTGTTTTTTGATTTTTCGTTACTGTTCATCGCAGATCCTTCGAGTTAGAAGTTCTATTTTTTCGAGTAAGGGTATAAAAACTTCGAGCAAGAAGTTAAATTTCTGAGTAAGAATTAAAACCTTCGAGTTAGAAGGGTGAAATTCCGAGCAAGGATCATTTTTTCGAGTTAGTTCATTAAATTTCCGAGCAAGAAAACAATATTCCGAGTTAGGGCATAAATCCTTCGAGTTAGTAAAGTTTTTCTGAGTTAGGAAAAAATTTCGAGTTAGTAAGTATAAATTTCCGAGTTAGGAAGATTGATTCTGAGTTAGGTGTTGAAAATTCCGAGAAAGGAAGATTTCCTATGAAGGCATAGTTCTTTAATTTTTCGAGTAAGAAAAACCGAGTAAGGATCTTCTAAAATCCTTCGAGTTAGATTGAAAAAACTGAGTAAGGTTTTATATTTCCGAGTAAGGAACTTTTGAGGCAGAATTTCCGAGTTAGGAATCTTAAAACTTCGAGTAAGCAAGTATTTTCCGAGTAAGGAATTGTTTTCTGAATAAGAAGCTTTTCACCGACTTAGAAATCCTTCAACTTAGAAATCCTTCAAGTAAGCAAACTCCAAGAAAGGACAAAACTTCAAACGAACATAACTTTTGAACCTTAACCAACATCAAACACAACTCCTATATCGTTGAACCGATCCAAGATCAACTTTATCATACACAACTTCATCCATGGCAACTCAGCAAGACATTCTTGCAGCCGGTGCGGAAAACCGTCCTCCTATGCTTGAAAAAAGGTGGATATCTTCCATGAACAAGTCGTATGCTTTGCTATATCAAAACTAAAACTGATGGTAAACTCCTATTTCAATCCATTAAGAATGGACCCTTCAAGCCTCGTCAGATTCAAGACCCTGGAGATCCAAATGCAACACCTCTCGTTCCACCATTCTTTTGTGAATAATCAGAAGCAGAATACACAGAAGAAGAGGAAGCAAATAGCAGCTGATGATATGGCAATACACTTAATCCAACTAGGATTACCACGAGAGATTTTTGCTGCTGTTGACAGTTGTGAAACTGCTTATGATATGTGGGAACGAGTTAGAAGGCTATGTCATGGCACATAAATTGGGCAACAAGATGTTGAAAACAAGTTACTAACTGAATGGGAGAAGTTCACATCCACTCCAGGAGAATCTATTGAAGCATATTGCACCAGGTTTTGCACTCTTATGAATGAGCTAATAAAAAACAAGTTGACACCAAGACAAATCGTAAACAACATAAAGTTCATCAACAACCTTCAAGAAGAATGGGGACGATATGTCACTATTGTCAACCAAACCAAAGATCTGCATCAGGTGAACTATGATCAGCTTTATGATTTCCTGAAGCAAAACCAGGCTGAGGCTAATGAAGTGTTAGGAAAGAAAGATTGGCAAAATAACATGATCCTCTTGCATTAATTGCTCAAACACCAACACCTGTACCAGTGAATACACAACCATCATCATCTTCCACTCACAACTACATGCAACAACAACAATTCTACCCATAACAACAACAAGTCATTCCACAACAACAATATCCACAATTCCAAGAACCAGAGTTCACTGACAATGATGAGTCTACTGCTGCTCTGACACAAGCATTTGTTCTCTTTTCAAAGGCATTCCAAGGACGCTATTCTACTCCAACTAACAACAACCAAAGAATTTCCTCGAATACTCGCAACAGGCAGATTGCGCAGCCGAGTTTCAATATGGGTCAAAGAGGACAAATGGCTGGAGTTTATGGGAATCAGCAAGGATATGCTACTAGATTTCAGATGTGTAATCAGAATGCAGGGCAATATGTAGGAAATCATATGGGTTAGTATGCAGGGAATCAGATGGGTCAAGCTGTTGGAAATCAGAGGGGTCAGAATGTTGGGAATCAGATAGTGGGTAATCAGTTTGGGAATGTTGCTGCTCCAGTTGCTGGGAATTTTGGAAATATGAATCAGGGAAATCGGATAAAGTGTTTCAACTGTAAGGGTGTCGGTCATATGGCAAGGAACTGTCCCACCAAGCCGAAAAAGAAAGACCTAGCTTATCTGCAGAAAGCAGTGCTGTTGGCACAAAAGGAATCGACAGGGTTTCAGCTGAATGCAGAAGAGAATGATTTTATGGCTCTCATGGATGATATGAAAGACCTTGAGGACATCGATGCAAACTGCATATTCATGGCAAATCTTCAGGAGGCTAAATATGACACGGATTCCGACACACCTCCTGTTTATGATACCAATGCAGTCTTTGAGGTACCATCATTCAATACATGTCACAATAATGAAATGTTTGATATGTCTCCTCCTGAGGAACAACATCCTGCGACTCCAACATCCAATTATGACACATCCCTGGACACGCTAAGTTGTAGCAATATTAATTTGGCAACTCCATATATGAATCATAATGGAGGCTTCGAGTCACAACATGCTGAGAATGATGAGGAAACTCATGCTCTCTTTGAATCATTATTGAATAACTGTAGTATTGAAATTGAGAAAGTTAAAAAGGCCAATCGCGATGTTAAGGCCGCGAATGAGAAAATGGCCGTTGAGCTTGAGAGGTATAAGGAAAACGAAAAAGCTTTTGAATGTCATAAAAAACGACAGTCAAAATTAGAAACTGGTTATCAAAATTCTGTTTTAAGAGAAAAACAACTGCAAATCAAGTTTGACACACTCGATGTTAACTTAAACATGAAATAAAATCCTTAAACGCGGAAAATTTTTATTTGAAAAACCACTTTCTAAACAAAAATCAACTTGTTCTGATCTTGAAAAAGAAAAGAAATAGTTGAAAGCATATTTTTCAAAAGGAGAAAATGATCTTCTTGATGAAATCATTGACAAACAAGAAACAATTAAAAAGTTGGAAGATTTGCTTGTGAAAATGGGTCATTGTGCACAAACAATTCATATGCTAATTAAAGATCCAAACCCGCTTTTGCACACAATGAAGAAAATGGCTATCGGTTGTGAAAACCCTTATACGCTCAAGAAAGCTCAGAAAGAACAAAATGTTTTGTACAATGGTAATGTGATATATGCTAAACATGATCCTCCCACTATTCGGGATTCTGATGAAACGATTGAGCTTACCGAAGAGAGTAGAATCAAAATGAAACAAAAGAACCCAGAAATAAAACCAATTGATTATAACAAACTTAACATACTTTCTGGAGTAAATTTTGTTCAACAAAAACAAACACCAATGGTTTCCAAAAAACCAGTTGTTTTGACAAAACAAAAAGTTGTTTCTAAAAATCTTTCAAACTTGGAACAAATGTCCTCAAGCAATCCTTTTAACACAAGTGATGCTAGAAGATATTTGGATGATCTTAAAAAGAGAGTTGAAACACTTCAAAGTATTGTTGCGTCCAAAAAAAATGTTAGTATCAACAACTGGCATTCAAGTTTTCATGCTGAAATGAAAAAGGTGTTTGACACAGAAACTACTCCTCCATTAACTGCAATTCATGCGAGAGTAATTCATGTTGAACAAGCAATTTAGAAAGAAACAGTCGAATTTGTCAAGGACCACAAATCCCTGATGAAGGAAGCTAATGAAAACATTGAAAACATCAAAGTTTTGGAAAACCTAAATGATTCTCTCTTCGAAGCAGCTTTGTCGACTGATATTATGTCAATCATTTTGCAAACATATTCTGTTGAAGACGATGAAAGACTGCGAGCTGAGACTTCTGCAATTATTTTAAAATATGAAAATGCTCTTGCTAAAATTGAAAAATAAAATGTATCATATTTTAAACAACTTGAATGCAAAACTGAGGAATGCAAGTATGACAAATTGTCGTATGAGCGTGCCTACAAGGACATGAAAGAGCAAAATGATCTTTTGAAGTCTCAACTGGAAAGTCAAAAAGGGAAGGGTGTGGAAACTAAGTTTGCAAAACCATCAACTTCGGCTAAACCAAAAATGTCGATTTCTCAAATTGTTCCAAAAGTCGATGTGAAAAATGATTTGTCAAAACCAGTCACTCCAACACCCTTGCCCAAGTCAAGTGAAAAATTAAATATTGTTGATAAAGGAAAAGCGGTTGTCGAAACATCAAATGTGATAGCACCTGGTCTTTATAGGATTAGTCACACTATTGCGTCTTCCTCAACATCTCAAAAATATAGGGCAATAGACAAGAGCGTAAAAGATAATCCTAAAGAGTCTAGTAATGCTAAAACAACTTCTCAAGACAACAATATAAATCCTAATGCGTGTACCTTACCTTCTACAGAATTAGAAAGCACCTCTAGGAGCAGCAGACTACAACCTAGGAGCAATACAAGGAAAAATAGAGTCTCGCTTGCCTCTAAGAGTAGATTCCAGAATAAAGTGAAGAAGTAGAAGAACACCCTAGGAATTTATCGCTTTCTAATAAGAAACATATGTCATCTAGATGTAATGTCAAAAGTACTGTTTCGAACGCATGTAATGACTCTGTTTGTTTAATGTGCAAGAAATGTTTATCTAATGATGTCTATGATGATGATGTTTCTAAGAATGTGAATGTTATGCTTGAACAGAATGATGTTCCTCCAGAAACTAGTGCTAGATCTAGATATATAAAAAGATTAATTGCAGGATGTAGGTCAACCACTAGCAGTCAATTGCCTAGGAACTATCTTAAGTTGTGCGTATGGAAACCAATGGGTAGAGAGTTCATACTCGTGAATGGCAAATTGAAAGCGGTTCTAAAAGATCTAGTAGAAACCTTATATGAGTGTGATTCGGATGTTACCCCCAACCCCATGGAACCAAATGTTAAACGGTTTACAAATGCAAAATCTTCTGTTCTTGGCAGGTTATCGAAATATGTATTTGGATCATCGACTCGAGTTGCTCCAAGCACATGACCGGGAATCTAAAGCTGCTGATCAATTTTGTATAGAAGTTCATGGGAACTGTACGCTTTGGAAATGATCGTGTAGCAGCTATTCTGGCTTATAGAGATCTTCAGTTTGGGAACTACTTAATCACTCGGTTTTTACTACATGTAAGGGTTGGGACACAATCTGTTTTCAGTCGAACAGTTTTGTGATGCGGATTTAGAGGTTGCATTTAGGAGAAGCACATGCTTTGTTAGAAATTTGGTTGGCGATGATCTCTTAACTGGGAATCGTAGCACCAACCTATATGCTATCGACATCAACCAAATGGCCTCTTAATCACTAATTTGTCTTATGACAAGAGCATGCGAAACAAAGTCCTAGCTGTGGCATAGAAGATTATCTCATCTCAATTTCGACACCATTAACAAGTTAGCCAAAGATAACATCGTCAACGGACTTCCTAAGTTCAAATACACCAAGGATCAACCTTGTTCATCATGCGAACAAGGTAAAAGCAAAAGGGCAACATATAAACCTAAAACCGTACCCAGTTCGGAAGCAAAGTTACATATGTTACACATGGACTTATGTGGCCCAATGAGAGTTGAAAGCATTAATGGAAAGAAGTATATTCTTGTTATTGTCGATGACTATTCAAGATATACATGGGTAAAGTTTCTGAGGTCAAAAGACGAAGCACCATGCATCATCATCACCTTTCTGAAGCGTATTCAAGTCCAACTTCAAGCTCCAGTAAGGATTGTAAGAACAGACAATGGCACAGAATTCACAAACCAGGATTTAAGAACCTATTTTGAAGATGCTAGAATCACACATCAAACATCTGTCGTTAGAACTCCACAGTAGAACGGGGTAGTTGAAAGAAGAAATAGAACTCTTGTGGAAGCTGCTTGCACGATGCTGATTTATTCAAGTGCACCACTATTCTTAAGGTCTGATGTTGTTGCCACTGCTTGTTTCACTCAGAACCGTTCCCTAATCCATCCAAGATTCAATAAAACCCCATATGAACTAGTGAACAACAGAAAACCGGATATCTCTTACCTTTATGTATTTGGCGCTTTGTGCTATCCAACGAACGACAGAGAAGATCTAGGGAAACTGAAAGCTAAGGGTGATATTGGAATCTTTATTGGATACTCAGAAAACTCGAGGGCATTCAGGGTGTATAATAGAAGGACTAAAAGGATAATGGAGATGATGAATGTGAAGTTTGACGAAATTTCACAAATGGCTTCTGAGAGACTCGCTCTAGAACCCACGCTTAACCCAATGGCTTCTAATCAAGACAGATTAGGACCCGCACCAAACGTTCAGACTTCTGGACATATTAGTTCAGGACTCGTACCCAAAGGAGCTCAGTCAACTACCAATGAAAAACCAACAAAACAAGAACTGGAAAATTTCTTCGAGTTTATGTTTGATGAATACTATAGTGGAACTTCGACAAATGCATCACAACAACATTTCGCTGCACCCGCTCAAAACCATCAACCACCACCACCACCACAAGATGCATCAACAACAATCGAAGTTGATGCACCAACTCCCTCCACGTCATCAACATCTACTCCAGCAACTCCAGTAATCGAAATTGTTCTACCAAGAGTTGATGAGCAAAACCACAATACACCATTTCAAGAAGAACCAAACCAAAACGATGCTGTGTTAGAAGAAGAAGTATTCGAAAACCCATTTGCTACGGATTCGGCTGAATCATCTTCAAGGTTACATGAACCATCTAACACACATACGTTAAACCCAAGGTACCCTTCTACACTATAGTGGACTAAAGACCATCCAATAGAACACATTATTGGTGAACCTTCAAGGCCTGTTCAGACGAGAAGACAACTCGCCACCGACCCCAACATATGCATCTACGTTTGCTCAGTTAGCTAAAAGAGCCAAAGAACATTCGGGAGGCGATGGTAGACAATGTATGGATAGAAGCGATGCAGGAAGAACTTCTTCAATTCCAACTACATGATACATGGGAATTAGTTCCAAGACCAATTGACAAACTCGTCATTGATCTCAAATGGTTATGGAAGAACAAAAAGGATGAAGAAATGACTGTCATTCACAACAAAGCTCGTCTAGTGGCTAAAGGATTCAGAAAGGAAGAAGGTATAGATTTCGAAGACTCATTCGCGCCAGTAGCAAGACTTGAGGCAGTCAGGATTTTCTTGGCCTATGCAGCTCACAAAAACATCACAGTCTATCAGATGGACATCAAAACGGCATTCTTGAATGGAACTCTGAAAGAAGAAGTGTATGTGAGTCAGCCAGACGGATACATTGACAAAGAACATCCAAACTATGTCTACATGCTCAAGAAAGCCATTTATGGTTTAAAACAAGCTCCAAGGGCTTGGTATGACGAACTATCATCCTTCCTGATCAAAAACAATTTCACCAAAGGAACAATTGATTCTACCCTGTTTACTAGAAGATACAAAGATGATATTTTGATTGTTCAGATTTACGTGGGCGACATTATTTTTGGGTCCACTAATCCGAAGCATTCAAAACATTTTGAAAATGTCATGAAAAGCAAATTTGAAATGTCCATGATCGGGGATTTAAAATTCTTTCTTGGTTTACAAATACACCAATCCCCTCGTGGTATTTTTATCAATCAAGCTAAATATACAACTGAGATTTTGAAAAAACATAGTATGGAAAATTGTGACTCTGTTGTTACACAAATGGTCACTTCACCAAAAATCGATGCTGATTTATTTGGGAAACCCATCGATCCGAAGAAATATCGGAATATGATTGGTTCTCTCATGTACCTTACTGCTAGTCGACCCGATATTCGTTTTGTTGTTTGCTTATTAGCACGGTTTCAGGCAAGGCCTACCGAACTTCACCTCCAAGAGGTCAAACGGATCTTTCGGTACCTACGAAGAACCATTAACATGGGACTTTGGTATCCGAAGGATTCCGAGTTTAAACTAATAGCATTTTCAGATGCGGACCATACAGGTTGCCAAGTTACAGCAAAAAGTAATCAGGTGGAGCACAATTTTTAGGTGAAAAGCTAGTAGGCTGGTCATCAAGGAAACAAGATTGTACTGCTTTATCAACTGCAGAAGCCGAGTATGTGTCTCTATCTGCGTGTTATGCCCAAGTTCTATGGATGAGGACACAACTCACAGATTATGGCTTTACTTTCGACAGAATACCTATGTATTGTGATTCGAAAAGTGCCATAGCCATCTCGTGCAATCCAGTACAACACTTGAAGACCAAGCATATTAGAGTCCGCTACCACTTCATCAAAGAGTACGTAGAAAATGAAACTGTTGAATTATTTTTCGTGAAGACTGAATACCAACTCGTCGATCTATTTACTAAAGCCCTTTCAAAAGAAAGGTTTGACGATTTAGTTCGATGAATTGGCATGCGAAGCCTAACTCTTGAGGAGCTAGAAAGTCTTCTTAAATCTTCTAGAAATCTATCTCAAAAAGCTTCGCTGTAAATATTTTTTGAAAAATCAAAATACAAAATTTGAAAAACCAACAAAAACAAAATATAAAAATAGAAAATTTTCAAAAACACAAAAATAATTTAAAATCATACAAACCAAAAATATTCTTCTCAAAATGTTTTCTAAAACATGTCGTTTCTCAAAATTTCTTTACTATGGCTTTCGTATACTTTAGTACGAAACCCGTGCTTCAACGAGAAATCTTTTCAAAACTTAGGTCTGGGTATTACAAGTCGAAAAGATTTCAAATAAGGACCTAAATGATGACTTCTGATTATTTCAGATCAGGACTCATAATTTCAATGACAAAATAAAGAAACCTTGAGCACATGATCAAGATTTCTCAAAAAGATTTTTCAAAATCTTTCAAAAATTCAGTGCTCAAGATAACTCCCTCTATACCCTTAAAATTGATTTTAAACTCTATGTTTAAAAAAATATGTTTTATTCAAGGGGGAGTATAAAAATGAAAATCAAAATGTTCCACATTCATGCAAAATCAAATCCGTCTTTCTCTCCAAAAGTTTTTTTTAATCAATTGATATAAAAAATATCACGACATGCTATTTTTGAGGGGACGAAGACGTGATTAAATGTGATCAAAACATTTAAAGATCGTGGATTGAATCTCAAAAGAACTCGACTCAGTTTATACCCTCGAATTGACGAAAATCAAATGTCAGTTATCGAAAAGACATGTCATGGACGGATAATAATTTCAAGTTGGTTTATCCAGTGATGTAAACGTGTCTCGCAAAGGATTTTTTTTTTTTTTTGAAAAGGAGAACTATTATATATAATCACAAAAAATGTACACAGCTTTTTTAGGTAGTCATGGACATGCCCATGCTAACACTAGAAAAACCTCCAGATTAAAAAATAACCTATTTAACAATCAGGTTATTCAACATTACTATGCAGTAACAACTATACTATAAATCATCTATACCAGCATATCAAATTCATAACCAGAAGCCATCTTTTCACTTTACTTTTGCTCTCATCAGCTGCACATTCCAAATTTCCTCAATTCTTCTGACCGCAATAGATTCTTTGACAATGAAGCCCATCATTCTTAGTCTCACTGTTTCTTTTACCAACGGTATAAGATTCTCTTCATCTCTAGTTACCTGCTTGAATAGCCTTGTATTTCTCTCATGCCAAATAAAGTATACTACCGCTCCAAATACCAGCCTTCTAATGATACTTACAATGCTGTTATTGGCATTACACTTGGATATTTCCTCAACAATATCATTCCAATCAGCAGGTACATTTTTGTTTAGGAACTTCATCATTTCTTTTCATACTGATCTAGAATATGAACAAGCAAAGAACAAATGGTTATGTGAATCTGGGCACTTATTACACAGGGCACACTTCAAAGGATCATTTGGTTTCCAAATAGCCACTTTATCTTGAGTCATTAATCTATTCTGAACTGCCATCCAAAGAACAAAGGAATGTTTTGGTATGCATTGTGCAAACCATATCAGATGCCTCCATATCACTTTTGAATCATTACTGCACATATCCTTCCAAACAGTTTTAGTACTATACTCTTTAGTTTGCCCTGCATTAGTGATCCAAACAGCTTTGTCTTGAACCTGCCCATCCAATTGTGGAACTGAAATCTACCTTAGAACTGGATACTTGGTTACCCAATCATTAGGCCAGCGCCAATCCCCATTGAGAATCAAACTAACCACATTACTATCATTCTGGAATCTAGCATCATATATCATTCTTGCTGTGATGAACTCATTTAATGGACCTATTGCACACCATTTATCATACCATGCAGATACAGATAAGCCATCACCAATTTTATAGTAAACATGTTGTTTCATCCCATCTCTCATATTCAATAAAACTCTCCAAATGTTGCTACTACTGTTATCACAAGATACCTCATTCAATATCTGCAAGTTCTTCAATCCCACTCCACCTTGGTCTTTAGGTTTACAAATGTTGTCCCAGGATACTTTTGCTCTTCCATTAGTTAAAACACCCTGATTCCACAGAAATCCTTTCAACATTTTATTGATCTCCTTAATTATGGTCCTAGGTAGCAGAAACACTGAGGCCCAATAGATTTGCATTGAGGATAAGATTGATGTTATTAATTGTAGTCTCCCAGCATAGGATAAGGCTCTATTTTTCCAGTCTTGCACCTTCCCTTTCACTTTCTCAACTAAAGGCTTGCAGTCTTTCACACTAATTTGTTTTGTAACTAGCGGCACACCCAAATACCTAACTGGTAATTTACCTATAGAAAAAGGAAGAATCTGGTGTATTCTCTCTTGTTCAGGAATTGACAAACCACCAAAAAATATTGTGCTTTTTTGAATGTTAGGTTTAAGGCCAGAGTATGTACTAAATTCCTCAAGTGTCCTCTTAATAATTCCAACAGATTCACCATCCCCATGACAGAATACCAGTAAATCATCAGCAAAACATAGATGTGTAATTTTCAGTTTCTTACACCCTTGATGAAATTTGAAATTTCCACTCTCCTCTATATTCTTGTTCATCAGAATAGTAAACACCTCTATAACCATAGTAAATAAATAGGGTGAGATTGGGTCTCCTTGTCTTAGTCCTCTACCCCCATTGAAATACCCCACTCTATCCCCATTTATGTTAATTGAAAACTTTATTGTTGTGAAACAACACATTATCCAATCAATCATTTTCTTGTGAAATCTAAACTGTTCTAGAGTTACTTTGAGGAAATCCCAACTAATGGTATCATAGGCTTTTTGGAGATCAATCTTCAATGAACACTTTTTCACTTTTTGCTTTCTATTATACCATCTAAACAACTCTTAGGCCAATAGAATGTTATCAGTAATCTGTCTCCCAGCAATAAAAGCACTTTGGTTTTCATTCACAATTTTTCCTAGAACTTCCTTAATTCTATTTGTCATGACCTTGCTAATACACTTATACAAGACATTGCAACATGCTATGGGCCTAAAATCTGAAATTTTACTAGGTGTAGGTATTTTAGGAACAAGAAAGATCAAGGTTGCATTTACCTCACCAAGCAGTTTTCCAGTTTTGAAGAAATCTTGAACTGCAGTACAAACTTCCTTTCCTACAGTATCCCAAGCAGCTTTAAAGAACTTAGCAGTGAATCCATCAGGTCCAGGTGCCTTTGAATCATCAATATCAAACATCGCAGCTTTGATTTCCTCTTCACTAACTGTTCTTACCATTCTCAAAGCTTCATCATTAGTAATCTTATTAGGAAATGTGGTCTGTTCACAAGGAAAATCAGTTACAACATCTTTAGTGCCCAAAAACCTCTTAAAGTGATTCTTAAATTGCTCTGCAACCTCTTCATTCTCATATCTCTTCCCATTATCATCACAGATTACCATTATTCTACCTTTATGAATTCTCCCTTTTAAAATCTTGTGAAAAAACTCTGTGTTCCTATCACCCCCTCTCATCCAGTCAATTTTTGCTTTTTGAAACATCAAATTTTCTTCATCTCTAACTGCTTCACTATATTCTTTTAATACTTCACAACTCTGTTTCTTGATTTCATCATCAAAAGGGTTCCTGTCCAATTCTGTCTGTAGAGCTTTAACTTTTCCTCTAAGCACATCAACTATTTCATGTACATTCCCTTTTTTCCAACTCAACTATTTTAACTTTGTTTTTAGCATCTTCATTTTCTTTACTACCCTGAACATACTATAACCTTCCACACTCTTATTCCACTCAGTTTTAACAATGGAACCAAGTTCTTCTTTTTCTGTAATGAAATTAGAGAATCTAAAAGCTCTTTTCTTCTTTGATCCTCCATTTGGAATAAGTAGTAAAGCAGGTGAATGATCAGAGATGATATATGGAAGGAATATATTGTGTGATTATGGAAATTTATCCCTAAAGTTTTCACAAATCATGACTCTATCCAGCTTCTTCAATGTTCCGCAATTGGGATTTCTTAACCTCTTAGTCCAAGTAAACTGGAACCCTGAACTTAGAATATCTTCAAGCTCTTAATCAGCAACACAATTCTGAAAGTCAATCATGTCATTTGAAGAAATTGAACTCCCATTTGAATGCTCTTTAACATCCAAATTTACATTAAAATCTCCTGAAATGACCCATGGAACTCCATTTGTAATCTGCTTGTGAACACTTAAACTCTTCCACAATCTCTTTTCTCTAACACCTGAATTACTTGCATAGACTATGGTGCAGAAAAACTTGGTTTTTTGATCCAGGGTTTCTACAAGAAGGAATACACACTGCTTCTCTTTTCCCAAAATCCATACTTGTAACACATTAGGATCCCATCCAACCATTATTCTGCAACCTTTATTATTATTTTCACTATTAGTAACATAATCCCATTTACTAAACACATTGTCACCCACCTTTTTGATCTTAGCATGTTTAATATGAGTTTCAAGTACAGCACATAGTTGAAGCTTTTCTTCAAAAATGAGCTTTTTAACCTCTTTCTGTTTATCAGAAGTACTTAAACCTCTGATATTCCATGTTGCCATTTTGAAATCCATAGTTCTAGTATCCTCTCTTTCTGTTTTTCTTACCTTTTTTCTCTCTATCTGTTTTTGCACACACAAACTCTCTTTCTATTTTTAGGCTCACAATTCTCACAATTCTTTTAGACTCGCTTTTTCTCTATCTGTTTTTATAGAAATCAAACTCTCTTTCAATTTTTGAGCTCACTTCTTCTCTCAATTCTTTTTCTTACTACTCTCTGTCTGTTTTTAACACACAACACAACTCTCTATCTGTTTTTAATCTCCCTTATTCTCTCAATTCTTTTTTCTTACTACTCTCTATATGTTTTTAACACACGTACAGTTCTCTTTCTGTTTTTAAACTCACTAATTCTCTCAATTCTTTTTGCTAATACCACTCTATCTGTTTTTCAAAATACTCTCTTTCTGTTTTTATACTCACCAACTCTCTCAATTCTTTTTTCTCACAACACTCTATCTGTTTTTTTTTTTAAACAATACTAAAATCAATACAAAAGAAAAAGGGATAATTACCAAAATGCCCCAGTTGCGTAGGTGCGTTGCTTATCCGACCCGATCTCAGAAAATTCTTATACTAGACCAGGGCAACTGGTCCGACCAACCACTAGATGCCACGTGTCCGACCAACTACTGTTGGTACGATGTACATGAAACGTATTGTTTTTTGGGCAACTTTTGATTTTTGGGCAACCAATACATGAGCAAAGGATATTTTGGTCATTTTACACCCTTGGTGTCACAACATTCACCTTAACCAACTCATATAAACATCTCAGAACCCTCTCCTCCAGATAAACCATCACAACTCACACCACCACAACCACCCAACAACCCGACACCACCACCATCCGACTCCACCACCATCCGATGCCACCACCACCTGACACCACCTCCACCGGACTCCACGAACACAAAGATACAGACCCTCAAAGGATTTAACGAAATGGTCCCAATATGACTCCAAAACTTAAACTCGGTTCTTTGCCTTGATGGTTGACGTTTTGTCTTACAGGATGCCAGCAGATACTTTCTGATAGGAAGTTGGATTGCGCTCTTTGTAGCATTCTTGATCAACGTTTCAATCATCGCTTTCCCTCCACCGCCGTTGATTTAGAATTGAAATAAATTTTGAGCGACTTTGATTTAGTGTTTATTTGTTGGAGAAGGTTTAATTCGTTGATTTAGTGTTTATTTGATATTACAGAACGGAAAAAAAAAAAAAGCTAGTTAGTTACTTGTTACGCTTATGAAAACATTGAGAATCTTAAATTTGTCAATTTGTTGTCATTGATGATTTATTTTAGGCAAAATTAAATAGGTTTGTAAGTTGTATTAAGTTTGGGATCAATAGAAGGTAAACTTTGTATTCACGAGGAAGAAGGTTCGATAACCTTAAGCTGTACATCTACTGGATTCCCTCATATGGTAAGATTCGAAACTTCAATGTCGCTTGTTATTAAAACAAACTAGGGTATATGTGCCTAAGTGCCTTAAGCCAACAAATTTAAAATATGTTATTAGGAGTAGGTAGCCGACTTAAATGTTCACATGTATTGTGGTAGTCGTACTTGTTGAGTAACTGAAACATCTTGCAATTCAGCTTCCTTAATTACATTCATTTTGCGCTAAGCCAAATTTAGATTCTTCGTGTCCCAGTTAGTAACATCAATTGATACAATGTGCATGTGCATATTAACTGAAGCATTTACTTACTAGACACATGTCTAAACCAACTTTGATTACATAATCTTTTGGTAGATATACACACTAATGGAAGTGACAAAAGTGTATCAATAGACCTCTTAACTCCTTAGTTGAAGTAAATTTGTTGGCAATTATCTATGTCTCAAATGATTTACATTGCTTCGGGAGTTCGGGTCAATTCAGCATATAGATTTTCCCAGGAACAAAGATTGCAGTTATTAAAAGGCATACCGAATTGATATTTTCTGCAATTTTGATTTCCTGGGAGAAATATGTTGGTGTAATTGTTACTACGAATCCTTGAACCTTGCATCATCTTTCTTTTTGGCTTATTATTTATATTATATTGTTTTTTATGCATCATGAAGAATGCAGAGACTGAAGGTGAGTTCTTTCTGGCCACCAACCCTGAATCATCAGGCTCACCTCCAAGGAGGGCTCCGCCAGTGGTTCCCTTCGAGGTACCCTCGCGCATTACGCAAGACGTACCGCCAAATCCCTTTGAGGAAGAAGAAGAGGATGAACCGGATGTGGTGTTAAATTCACAATCTGTCTCAGGGCAAGATCGAAATTTAACTGTTGATGACATTGATGATTTTGAGGACGATGATGATTTAGAGGAACTCACTACTCGTAGGTATTCAAGGAGAACCATAAATGATACTGCTGATCTTGTCGTGGGTTTGCCTTCATTTGCAACAGGTAATCGAAAAAATCTTTATTTTTTTTACGGGCAAAAAAAATAAATAAATAAATTACTTGTAGTAAAGTTTGCTTGGAATGATGTATGGTTACGTGTCAAATAATTTCTGAAAATCCATTGTTTAGGATGTCACAATTGCCAAATAGGTAGTTCTGTATGTTATTGGGCTAAATGAAGTGTGCGTTATAATATAAGCTGTTATTGTGCAGTTTGTCATGACTAGGGAACATCCACTTCTTAAGCATGCTATTGAACAATTAAATAAAGTACCTTTGAAGGAAGAACGAGGCCAACAGGAGAGAATGCACTTAAAGTTCTATTTTTCAAATGGTCTGTCTCTTACTTCTAAAGTTCTATTTTTCAAATGTTTTCAATCTTTTGTTTCTTAATGTTTTTTTTTTTTTTTTTGCTGTTTTTTAGGATGGTCTATTTAGAGTGTTATTAGACGGAGGTCCATCACGGTTATTCATGCCTTCTGATGCTAAATACTTGGAAGAAGATGTAGAGGTTCTAAAGGTATGTTCATCAGGTCTATTCTCGTTATGTATTATCTTGCAAACAAATAATTTATAAAAAGAATAGGATTTAGAAATATCAGCAGAATATCTGGTGTTCCATATTGACATAAGCTTTTGCTTGATATTTGTTAGGAATTTTTCATATCTGGTGGAGATGGACTTCCTCGTGGCGTTGTTGAAAATCACGTGTTCGACAGGTGATAAAGCTGCAGGGCTACGAGGTTAGTTTCTTCGACAATTTGCAACCTCTAATAAGTTCCTATGAACTCCTATCTTATTCGTTCATGTTTGACTCAACGCAGACAAGGGAGCTCATTGACGACTTAAGATCTGCCAGTGCTTCAGACAGAAGCAAGTTGGGTGCTGATACCAAAACACTTCTGAGAATATTGTGCCACAGGAGTGACAACGAGGCGTCTCAATTCCTTAAGAAACAATACAAAATCCCTAAATCTGCTGCTTAGGGTTTCAATACATTTGGAGGCTATTTGGTATGTTGTTTTTGTACGAGTTTATGGTTAGAGGAGAACAAATAGCTCTTGCAGTAAGTTAGCAAACCAAAAAGTTGGCATTAAACCAATGTTAATTATCATGTATCATGTAATTTTTTTATTTTTTCTTTGCGCAACCATGTATCATGTATCTCGCCCACATTTGTGTTGTAAAGTATGGTTTTTTGGTTCCAAAGATTAGTTGCTATGATATGTTAACATACGTTTGCTGGGCTATGAACCATTTGCTGATTTATTGTTGGTTCAGGTCGTATACACGAGTTGTCGAGTTCTATGGCTTTATTGTGGAGTGAATGGTACTTTTTTATAATTGCATCGAGTCTAATTTTCTCTTTGTGTAATACATCTATTTCTGCAAATATTAAACAGGAGTATCAAAAACTGAAAACTAATACCAATAAAAAGTTACATTTCTAAAAAGATGAAATAGTTATGGGCAACTTTTGTATTTTTTGGGCAACTGGACGGATAAGCAAACGCGTTGGGCAACTTTTGTATTTTTTGTACTAATTATCATTCTGCTGCTAACTTTAGCATCATGTTGATACTACTCAGAGTTCCTACTGTTGAGAATTTAGTACTGCTTGCGAGTTCTTTGGGCAACTTTTGTATTTTTTGGGCAACTTTTGTATTTTTTGTACTAATTATCATTCTGCTGCTAACTTTAGCATCATGCTGCTACTACTCAGAGTTCCTACTGCTGAGAATTTAGTACTGCTTGCGAGTTCTTTGATTCTACTACTCGACATATGAGACACTACTGCTGCCCTTTGTGATTTTCGTGCTGCTCGTTGTAAGATACTGCTACTATACGTTTTTAATACTGCTCGTTGTAAGACACTACTACTGCCCTTTGTGTCCCTAACACCGTCCTTTACCGATGAAGGACTCACATTATAAAGGACTAACATCCTTAGAGTGTATCCCTCACACAATGTACTCAGCATCATAAATAGATCAGCAACTAGTGGTTTCATCACAAACTAAACTATGAAATGTTGCATAAATGAAAATTAATGTTAAATACTTGCACTATGTAACTAAAAAAAGCTAAACGTCAGTTCAAATTCACATGGATTTCAATACCAAAATATTAATTACATGATACATTTTAAACATCAAAATTAGACGTTGGGAGACAAAGATGCATTTTAATGCATTTAGCCTTTCTAAATCATTTCCTTTACAGAAATGTAGCAGAGACATAGCTGCAAGAATTTGGTGCTATAAACTTTTGCCATCTTTAAGGTTTTCTTTCAATTGATTGATGACAATTGAGAATACTGAGACTTGAGATTTATAACTATGTAAAGAAGCAAGTGTAGAACTCAACTACGCCATTCTTGTCAAGCAGACCCGAGTAATTTCTCTATCTCCAGACTTTAAGCATCTGTAAATTGAATAAAGAAATGATTTCTTTCGATCACCAACAAGTGATGCTGAGATCTTCATCAGCCAGTCGTTAACAGCCACCTCCTCCTCCTTGCACTCGTGTATAATGTTTGAATTCTACATAATTTAACAACAATAATAGTTGTTCAATTATATTGTGTCATAAAATCTATGCAAACCAATTTCGACACAAACAGATTTGCTAGAGAATCAGAAGCAGAATCAGTTTAACCAGTAAAACGTGCATTGAGCTCAGAATACTTTCCTTCTGTACGCCATTTACGAAAAACTGGACATCCTTTCTCCTGAAAAAATTTCTTTAGAAGATTAATGCAACAGTGATAATTGCATAAAAGAGGTAACCATAAACCAACGCAGGTGTGACATTTGATGTTCTATTTCAGGTAGTGAATTTACTTCAGGCCAAAAAAATTTTGACCCGGTATAAAATGATTATGTGGCAGCTCACATGTTGGTAAGTTTTTGACCATGTTCACTTCTTCATAAGTGTTGCCCATAACGTATTTTTGGCAATCTGCTCATAGGCGTATGACGATAGAAAAATAAAGGGTTGACATACCTGTTAAGACAAACCAGTTCAAAAAGCAGCAACACAGCATTCGTAATCGACTTTGCCTCCTTGCAGTGAAGTAGCTCAAATACACAATCTTTATCATGCTGCTGAAGCCAGTAAGCCACCTACACACAGTTGCAACATTCAGAATTAGACCATAGATAATCTTTATAAGCAAGAAAGTGTACCACAAGTGATCAACCGCTCTTTACCTTAGCAAGATTAGTAGACTTTCCAACTCCATTAACTCCCACAAAAACCACAACATACGGTTTGCGTTGTTCTTTGGCAACATGAACATCCCTCAGAATGTCAATGGACCTTTTTGGCGTTAATATACGAACAAGAGCTTCTTCCATTGCAGTCTGAAGTGGTTAGTTCAATAAAGTACAAGTTATGATACATCTATCCACAGATAATTCATTATGATAAATAAATAAATAACTTTCTCCCGAGAGATTAATCAAGTCAGCTCACCTGCACTGTTGATGATATCCTAGTAAATGAAGCAAGCTTTTTGCCCTCAAGGCTGAACGCAACAGACTCGCCAAGTTTCTCAGCAATCTCTTCAGCCTGTATCACAGCAGAAACCACAAGTCGAGGCCATCAGCAACTCCACTTTTATACAGGAAACCAAGAAAACATAAACTTAGAACGTAAATCCGAGAGACACATACCACATTCTTCGTCATAAGCCTGTCTTTCAGAGCCTTCAAAGCTGGTTCAAGATCTGCTTTCTCCAAATTTGCCTTTCCAGCAATGCTGAACAGGAAGAAAAAAAAATACGCTTAGACAATTGATCTATGGTCTTACAGATGACAACCATATACAAGCTCACGACTGTTTTAATTGGTAAAAACTATCTTACAATAAAATTTATGCTTGATTAAAACTAGAGTGATAATATACCTCTAGAACCTGGATGTAAACCACCCTTTCTTCTTTGAATCGACCTTCTTATCGGCATCTGCTTCATCATCCTCTTCACTTTCACTGTCAATGCTGACATACTCATCTTTGTCCATCATACTCTCCCCTTCAACAACTTGCGGAATAGCCATGTGACCATTATCACCATTCATATTCATCGGCTCCGTGAAGTCTAATTTAGTTTCCACGGGTTTATCATCCCAAACTCTATTCTTTTTCACAGGTTTTTTCTTTGGTTCCTCTTTGCAAACCTTGTTTACAACAACATTTGCTTTCTTCCAAACATCTTTTGCTAATCGCTATAAATACAATCTGCCTGCAAATGACCAACAATTGATATCAGATAGATTTTCATATGCCACGAGTTCTCAATGCTAAAAACCAGTGCCTATACTTCATCACTCAGTTCAAGCACCCACACAACCACAAAAATATCGAGCATTCGAAAAGATGCCAAGCCAGAAACAGTAAGAAAAACGCAAATATGGAAACAGAGCAGAAAAGCAATCTCTACAAGTACATGATATATAGCAATAGATAGGACATAACAATATACCACATTAGAACACAGGCAATGTTGAGGATCAATCCCGTATATTTATATATCCACAAACTTTCACCAAATATAGATCAAATCCATAAAAACAAAGAATCAAGTGTGCTGCATTATATTGTCTGAACTTCAAATGCCCCTAATACATTTCATATATAAGATTATAAATAACTCACAATTGTCGAGTTTTTGTGAGGTCCCATTTTTGTAGTTGTGCTACTAAATTTGAGGAGTGGAATGAGGGCAAAAGGAAGCTCAAATGACAATATCATCTGAAAATGATCATTAAGGAAAATCAGTCTTAATGGAACATGAAGTGAATTTGTAATGTCTGTTTCAAAATGGAGATACAAACCGATGCGATGATAATTAGTTTTCCAGCACCAGAAGACCCGCCGATGATTGACACTATTAAACTCGGTGTGATGGCGATGCACCTTGTTATCAAGTTCCTGAGCCATTTCCGCATCTTTAAATCCAAGAAACCCTATGATAGCATGAAGCCGTAATTAGTACCAATTCTATTATTATACTAAAAAGGATTTTTGGTTGCTATGTGCTTGATCATTGCAAAGAACTTATTTTAACCTGCATAATAAATTGTCCTGCATAAGTGCCGGTGATAGTTGAACTCTGGCCAGAAGCTAGTAGCGCAATAGCATAAAGAGTGGAGCTGGACTTCCCTAAAACATTCTGTATATTAAATGGAGGAGTATAAGTCTTTTGTTAAAGGTTGTTGGTATAATAGTTTTCGAATTGACAACCTATAAGTCTCGTACCTTAAGAAGAAATGAAGCTGAGTTAAGATTAAGATCACTGCAACGATCCATTTCATCAGCTGATAGGTTCTCAGTTGAGCAAACGGTTCCAGAAACAGCGATGATTGAGACGGAAATCAAAATTGCAGAAAATATCAATTCGGTATGCCTTTTAATAACTGCAATCTTTGTTCCTGGGAAAATCTATATGCTGAATTGACCCGAACTCCCGAAGCAATGTAAATCATTTGAGACATAGATAATTGCCAACAAATTTACTTCAACTAAGGAGTTAAGAGGTCTATTGATACACTTTTGTCACTTCCATTAGTGTGTATATCTACCAAAAGATTATGTAATCAAAGTTGGTTTAGACATGTGTCTAGTAAGTAAACGCTTCAATTAATATGCACATGCACATTGTATCAATTGATGTTACTAACTGGGACACGAAGAATCTAAATTTGGCCTAGCGCAAAATGAATGTAATTAAGGAAGCTGAATTGCAAGATGTTTCAGTTACTCAACAAGTACGACTACCACAATACATGTGAACATTTAAGTCGGCTACCTACTCCTAATAACATATTTTAAATTTGTTGGCTTAAGGCACTTAGGCACATATACCCTAGTTTGTTTTAATAACAAGCGACATTGAAGTTTCGAATCTTACCATATGAGGGAATCCAGTAGATGTACAGCTTAAGGTTATCGAACCTTCTTCCTCGTGAATACAAAGTTTACCTTCTATTGATCCCAAACTTAATACAACTTACAAACCTATTTAATTATGCCTAAAATAAATCATCAATGACAACAAATTGACAAATTTAACATTCTCAAGGTTTTCATAAGCGTAACAAGTAACTAACTAGTTTTTTTTTTTTCCGTTCTGTAATATCAAATAAACACTAAATCAACGAATTAAACCTTCTCCAACAAATAAACACTAAATCAAAGTCGCTCAAAATTTATTTCAATAATAAAAACCTGATCACTTAATGATTCTTGTATCGCTGTGGTGGAGGGTTACGGCGGTGGAGGGTTACGGCGGCGGTGGAGGGTTACGACGATGGTGGGGATTCGGTGGTGATGGGGTTTCGGCTATGGAGGGATTGATGGGGTTTTGGCTATGGAGGGATTCTGGTGGGTAGGGAGTTGTAGTGGTGGAGTCAGTGGTGGTAGTGTTAGATGAAATGTGTTTGTGCTATGTAGATCTGTATTTGTGTTATAAAGAGAGAGAGAGAGGGATATATAAATAGTGTATAATATGTAAAATGACTAAAAAACCATCTGTCCAATATACGGTTGTGTGGAAACCGTAGAGGGGGGGTGAATACGTTTCCATTTAAAAACTTAAAACTTTTGTATCAAACATCCGATCAAGTGTGACGTAATATGAAAAGTGTCAATTATGATTATATAGCAACTAAAGATGAATATAGTAAACTACAACATATGCACACTCAAACCATGGCACATACATAATCAATCATAACATAAGCAACTAGCCACACAAACATATATGCAATGCAAATATAAATATAAAGCGATAACAAATGAAATGAAAGTAAAGAGATAAGTAAGAAGGCGCAAACCGGACACGGTGATTTATAGTGGTTCGGTCACGAAGCTCCTCTTCGCCCTACTCCACTCCCCAAGTACCCAACTCGAGAGTTACTTCACTAATCAACAAACTCCCTTCAGGCGGAGAAAACCGTACACGTCGCTTAACTTGTTTTCCGACACTAAGCTAGATGTCGAGTGCTAATCTTAGCTAACACCAATCTACCACGATCTACCCGATCTACACCTTACACGTCGCTTATCCTATTTCCGACACTAAGCTAGATGTCGAGTGCTAATCTTAGCTAGCACCAATCTACCACGATCTACCCGATCTACACCTTGATCCACATGATCAATCACACAAGCCCAATGGCTTCAAGAGATCTTCACTATCTCTTAAGATCACAATGATCTTGACTCACTCTCTCTCACAAAAGAAAAATAATCTTGATGTATGCTATGATACAATCAAGAGTGTAACAAATGTTACAAGACCTAACAACTCCAACACTTTGTATCTACTTGGATACTTTGTGTTCTTCTCTTGCTAATCAAGAGGGATGACAACACTTTGTATCTACTTGGATACTTTGTGTTCTTCTCTTGCTAATCAAGAGGGATGACAACACTTTGTATTTAGGATACTTTGTGTTCTTCTCTTGCTAATCAAGAGGGATGACAACACTTTGTATCTAGGATACTTTGTGTTCTTCTCTTGCTAATCAAGAGGAATGAAGAGGATCACTTGAGTGGATGATTGGATCACTCTTAAACAACCTAAGACTCTTCAAATGATCAAAGAAAGTTATCTAAGTGAAGAGGGATAAGACCAGAGAAAAAGGACTGGAAAAATCAAGTTGGAAGTGTGGAATGGTCCACTATTTATAGGCAAGGGAAAATCTGACCGTTACAGACCCACGGCTCCACTAAATACCCGACGGCTCCGTTAAATTTAATGGAGCCGTACCTATTTAATGGTGCCGTAGACGCTCCTTCGTTTGTCTTTAGTGGGGAAGGTTTATTTGGGGAAGTTGGAGCTGTTTTGGGGGGAAAAATGACTGTTGGTAATTCAAAATAATTTGAAATGATTTTTCCAAATAAAACATTTCTTTTTAATTCAAAAATAATTTGTAAAATGTATTTTTGAAAAATGTTTTGTCACATTTATAAAAATGAGAAGTTTAGAAAAATATAATCCTTTGATCATTTGTCAAGTAGTAGATTTGTTTGTCCATACCTTGAGTGATTTATGTCGGGATGGAAATCTACGACTTCGTTGAAGCATACTTGAGACGTCGGGAGGTGTTGATGTAAGTATACATTGATGATTTGTGTTTACAAGTAACTTGCACATTTTACGTTATGTATTACAAGTTACATGTTTGTCATTATTAAAACCGAAGAAACCGTTTAGTTTAAATATCGTAATATTTGCACTAACAGGTTGCCCAATACATAGAAAGTTACCTAAAAAACACTACGGACACGTGTCACCATCTGATGCCAGCCGCCGTATTCAACAAGTTGCCCTGGTCTAGTATAAGAATTTTATGTGAGCGGGGCAGATAAGCAACGCACCTGGGCAACTGGGGCATTTTCGTAATTATCCCAAAGAAAAATACTTTCCAAACTATACTATTGATACTATATACAAGTATACTATTCTTGATAGATAAAACCTACACAAGAATATCCCTTCTCAACCCCTCCACTTCATTCCTCAAAACACTATTCCCTATTGCAGACAGATCTCCCACAACATCCTCCTTTTTTTCCAGGTCTTCTGTACTTATCCTATCCTCAATAGGTGGTACAAGTTCACTCCCTTCAGCTAATGAGCCAAGCAGATTAAACATATTAGATTCTTTGATACCCTCATTTGCCTTGTCTCCTGGAATCTTACCACTACTATTCTTGCCCTTACTACCTTCCCCCTTATTCATCACACTATTATTACTTTCTTGAGTCACTCTGTTTTCTTATTCTTCATGCTTAACTTCTCCTTCTCAATAGCATGATTCTTTTCCTTGTTAAAACTAGGTTCCTCATCCTTCTCCTTGTCTTTTTCATTTGCCTTCTTATTGTTACTAGTAATCTGTTTTTTCCTATACTGCATTTTACTAGTATCCTTATTCTGATCAGGTATCTTATTTTGGGTTTCAACCACTTTAGGATTCTTATTTATCTCACTGTTAACATTCCTTTCATTGCTCTTGTTATTACCATCAATTCTCACTTTCCTATTTTGTACTGGTTTGAACCCATCATCACTTTTCCCCTGTTCATTCACATTTTCATTATCCTTATTTTCCCTAGGTACAAATCTACACTTGTCTTTATCATGCCCAAACACACAGCAATGTTCACACCTAGATGGCTTCCAAGCATATTCAACCTCCACAAGTTTTTTCATAACAATTCCAGCATCTTTTTTCTTATAAACAATCTCAACTACATCCTTAAGCTCCTTTTCAGCATTAAGCTCAACTAATACTCTGGCAAAACCTAATCTACCCACCCCTGTCATACACATCTTGGTAGTAACATCATCCATAATAATAGGTTTGCCTAGACAGCTTGCTAAAGTACTAATCCCTTTGACACTCCATGCCTCTAAAGGAAGCTTAAGCATTTTCACCCAAACTGGCAACTTCTTAGGTTCAGACCTATCTAAACATACATCAATACTCCACCTTTGTACAAACATGGGCTTATTGTTCACCATCCATGGTCCATTACTAATAACCTCAAGTATGCCCTGTTCATCACTAAACTTGAAAAAGAATACACCTATGTCATTCACAGTAACCTCCTCTAGACCATATTTGTACCACATTCTCCTTAAATGGTACCTTGCTTCATTAAAACTCATGCTACACCCTAGAAATTGCCCACACACAGTCCTATTCCACTTGAGACTTCCTAACTCAACTGTTTCTTCATCAAACACTGCAACTTCATGACCATCCTCAACAAATTCAGTAGGTATCAATAGCAATTTGTTATCTAAAGTGGCCTTTTTAACAATGTCAACCAGATTGCTATTTTTCTTATTAGTATCATTTACAACAACTTTTGCATTTTCAACACAAGTACTGGCAACATTACCATAATCACTACTAATCCCATCACAACTCACCTCATTACTATGAACATTCTTACTATTACTAGCACTTTCATTATCAAGATTTACACTAGCAGTATTCTTATTCATGGTAATCTCATTCACATTATCACCAACTACTACATCATTCACAACATCACTATTCAATTCAGAAACCATATTAGTAACACTACTAGAAGGATTTTGTACCTGACTGCCAAGAGTAGGAAATCCATTACCATTCAAATCACCATCAAAACTCTTTTTCTTGTCATTACATTTGCCCTCTGTACTCCCCAAACTACTACCATTCTTGTTGCTTTCCTCACCAACACATTTTTGGCTATCCCCAGCATCAACACTCTTTTCACAGTTCTTTTTAGGAATCCCATGTACAGTATCCCCAAATCTCAATGGAACACTAATTTTTCTAGTAGACGATCTTTTCTTCATTGCCATTCTAATTAACAGATACTAATCATCAATTCAAATGAATACTACTCTAATTTTTTTGTTTTTTATGAAGAAAATGTTATATATGGGGTAGTTGTGGTATCCTGATAGCAATTAGAAGTCACGAATATGAACGCTTTCAGATCGATTAAATTGGAGTGTATACCAATTAACGACCGGATAAAATCTAATTGATTCAAGTTTGTGTATGTTTATATGTTTGCAGAAAAAACGTGATCAAAATATGGTTGATCAGCCTTATCCTTTCTCTATTCGAAATAGAGAATATATAAGACAGTTTATGGGGTCGGTTATTAGGGCCTAATAACCGCAAAACAATTATATTAACTGTAAAACAACTAGCATCAGCATCTGGCAACTAGCAACAGGAACCAGAACTAGCAGCAGAAACCAGACACTAGCAGCAGGAACCATCACTAGCATCAGGAACCAGCAGCAAAAACACATCACTAGCAGCAGAATCCACATCAACTTAATACGTATTATTTGGTGGAAAAACAAATTCTAATGAATTTTTAACATAGCAATGTAGGGGCGCTGCCCCTTGGACCCTGCTTCTCTCAGGGGCGTTGCCCCCGAACCCCCACCAAGGGGGCTACGCCCCCTTGGAACCCCCGTTAGTCCCGTTAATATCCAAATAAGTGTCGACCCTTATTTGCATATTAAACTCAATCTATTTTACACTAAAATACCAACAAACCTCCCCATTTTAGTGTAATCATAAATTAACTAACTAGTTCACAGCAAACAATCAAACTAATGCATAAATGAAATGTCGAGACGATTGAATTTCATATTAGTATATTACACATTCCAAATATTCAAATATCAAGGTTTCCCGAAAGATTGAACCTTGTAATATCACTATTGAATACATGAAGATAATATACACATTAGTTTTTCATACACAATTCTTACATGACACATTCTTTTACTAGCCTATGTCCCTATCCTTTCTTGAGTACATCAAAGCCAAGTCCCAACTTCTTGAAGCAGCTAAACTTCATACTCATATAGGTAGTTCCTTTAATCTTGCACCTGCAAATGCAATTTTTCAAAAGAACTATTAAGAAGAATACTTCAACCTTCCTTATCTTGCAGAACCGAATAGATACCTTTGGGATAATTTAATGTTGTGTTCCAAACTCTAGATGTTAAGCTTTCCACATTCAAAATTCAGCACCTAACGTCATATTAGGTGGGAATTGGGTATCTTAACATGAGAGCTTTCATATGGACTTTAACCCTAATCCCACAGCTGATCCTTTCACGAGATCTCTACATAACCCTTTGGTTAAATGATCAGCTAAATTCCGATGAGTTGCAATCCACTCAACGGATATGACACCATGCATAATGAGCTCACGAACCATGCTGTGTCTCACACCTAAGTGCCTTGACTTGCCATTATACACTTGACTATAAGCCTTAGCCAAAGTAGCTTGACTATCACACCTGATAGAAATAGAAGAAATTGGCTTTGGCCACAATGGAATTTCATAAAGCAAATTCCTTAACCATTCAGCCTCATTACCAGCTGCTGCCAAAGCAACAAACTCAGACTCCATAGTTGAGTTTGTTATGCAAGTCTGTTTCTTAGATGCCCAACTAATGGCACCTCCCCCAAGAAGGAACACCCATCCAGATGTAGAAGAATGATCTTCTTTATTGGATATCCAACTTGCATCGCAAAAACCCTCAATTACTGAAGGAAATCCAATGTAAGTTAACTTATAATCAACTGTTCCTTTCAAGTACTGAAATACTCGATCCAAAGCTCGCCAATGAAATGTACTAGGATTGCTAGTAAATCTACTAAGCTTTCCAACTGCATAAGCAATATCCGGCCTAGTACTTATCATGGCATACATTAATGATCCAATCCTTTTTGAGTATTCAAGTTGAGACACCGCTTTACCTTTATTTGGTAATAGCTTAAGTTGTGGATCCATGGGAGTACTTGTGGGAGAACTATCCTGGAAATCGAACTTATCCAAGATCTTCTCAATATAATGTGATTGAGAGATTGAAATACCCTTGTTCTCACGTATGATCTTAATACCTAAGATCACTTCCGCCTCCCCCATATCTTTCATAGCAAATTTAGATGACAAGAATTCCTTTGTCTCATCAACTTGATCTTGGTTTGTACCAAAGATCAACATGTCATCTACATACAAGCATATAATGACTCCATTTCTAGAGTCATCAAATTTACTATAAACACACTTGTCAGCTTGATTTAAAACAAAACCACTTGACAACACAATTTCATCAAATTTTTGATGCCATTGTTTAGGAGCTTGTTTTAACCCATAAAGAGATTTAACCAATTTACACACCTTGTTTTCATGTCCAGGCATAACAAACCCTTCGGGTTGTTTCATATAAATCTCTTCATCTAATTCACCATTTAAGAATGCAGTTTTCACATCCATTTGGTGAATTACAAGATTGTGTATAGCAGCTAATGCCAATAACAATCTAATAATAGATATCCTAGCAACCGGAGCATAAGTATCGAAATAATCGATACCCTCTTTTTGTCTAAAGCCTTGGATAACCAACCTAGCTTTATATTTATCAATAGTACCATCTACTTTCATCTTTCTCTTGAAGATCCATTTACATCCTAATGGTTTACACCCAGGAGGTAAATCAGTCAATTTCCAAACTTTATTTTGCAAGATAGAATCCATTTTTAAACCATGTTGGGCAAAGCGACCAAGTATACTAAGACACTCATTATATTGTTCCATAATAGAACGACCATCTACCATTTTGTAATTCATGGAATCACTTACTAGGAATTTCTTACTGGATGAATCTTCTGCCATGTATTTGGCCTGAAGCATGTCCCATAATTCTTTTGCAGATTCAATGTTTTGATAAATATCAAAAAGAGTATCACACATACCGTTTAAGATAGTTCCATGGCAGATGAAGTCATCGTTCCAGAACTTGTTTCGTTTTCTGGTTTGATCAATGGTCTCGTCCTCCACTTCCTCCGGTGCTGGTGTTGTCAAAACGTACACAACTTTCATAGTTGTTAACAAGAAAAGCATCTTTTTCTGCCATCTTCGAAAATCCTGCCCTTCGAATATGGCTAACTTCACAAACTTAGATGTCATATCTCGCACTGATTCTCCTGCCATCTTGTGAATTTAATCGATCTTTGTTATATATGGGGTAGTTGTGGTATCCTGATAGCAATTAGAAGTCACGAATATGAACGCTTTCAGATCGATTAAATTGGAGTGTATACCAATTAACGACCGGATAAAATCTAATTGATTCAAGTTTGTGTATGTTTGTATGTTTGCAGAAAAAACGTGATCAAAATATGGTTGATCAGCCTTATCCTTTCTCTATTCGAAATAGAGAATATATAAGACAGTTTATGGGGTCGGTTATTAGGGCCTAATAACCGCAAAACAGTTATATTAACTGTAAAACAACTAGCAGCAGCATCTGGCAACTAGCAGCAGGAACCAGAACTAGCAGCAGAAACCAGACACTAGCAGCAGGAACCATCACTAGCAGCAAGAACCAGCAACAGAAACACATCACTAGCAGCAGAATCTACATCAACTTAATACGTATTATTTGGTGGAAAAACAAATTCTAATGAATTTTTAACATAGCCAGGAGCGCTGCCCCTTGGACCCTGCTTCTCTCAGGGGCGTTGCCCCCGAACCCCCACCAAGGGGGCTACGCCCCCTTGGAACCCCCGTTAGTCCCGTTAATATCCAAATAAGTGTCGACCCTTATTTGCATATTAAACTCAATCTATTTTACACTAAAATACCAACAGAAACGCCTAATTCTGAAGAAAAAAAACCCAAAAAAAGAACCCTAAAAATATCAATTTTGGTCAAAATCAACCAAAAATTGAAAATCAAAACAACAGATGGATGTAATTGAGGATTTGGAACAGTTCTATTGGTTTAGATTTTCGATTTAGGGTAGAAAAGTGCTTGAATTGAAGAAATTCGATCAAAAATGGGGGAGAAATGGCGGGAAATCAGTTGGGTTGTTAGAGGAGAAAGAGAGAGTTTGTTTTGATGACCGTTATTTTTAGCTTCATGCATGCATAATAATATAATATTATCAAGATCTTTTGCAAGAAATGAAGACTCGTATTTTCCCACAACCAGAATATAATAGAAAGTGTTGCAAATTATGTTAGCAATTAATTTATTAATTGTGAAGTGATCGTCATTTGTTTATTTAGAACTTAAGTGTCAAATGTATTAATTAGTCTAGTTAGTGGGCTAATGGCATTAGATGTGTTAGTATCTTAAATGTATAATTGTAGTACTAACATTAGCCCACACAAGAGCCCAAATAAAAGCCCACCAATTGACTTGGTGTTGGCTGTGTTTGCTATATCACCACACACACTCTCATATTTCACTCATGCCTCATAGTTTAGTGTAAGAGAGTGTGTGTGTGTGTGTGTTCATCATTGTCTTTGTATTATCTCTTCATTGAAATAATCATTCGACCAAAAGTTTTCACCATACGATCCATATACATACTTCTCTTCTATATAATCTTGTGAGTGTCATCATAGTGTGTCGTGTTTGTGTGATAAAGAAAAGGAGTTCGAGTACTACAAGTGGTATCAACGAGCAAGATCAACAAGGTAGGATTATTTTTGTGTTCGATTCTAAGCTAAAACACCCACTGTCACTTTTCTTTCATTAGAAAAGTTACATTTTGTGTTTTTCCTACTTGAATCATACGCAAAATTAAGATCATAAAGTTGTGTTTGTTCGTGTTTATTCGACTTGGTTTATGAGCTTGTAAGTATCTTCTAATCGAATCTTGTGTTTAAGTGTTGGATTTTTGTTGTTCTAAGTATCTAGATCGACTTAAATCAAAAGGATTGAACAAGATTTGGTTGTGGATATTTTTATTGATATTGTTGGCGTATAATTCTTTCCAAAAGAATTATTGAAGAAGTTGGTAAAAGTTGGTGAGTTGGTGACAGTTAGCATGGGCAAGTGACTAAAGGACAAAGAGTTGGTAAACCAGTCAACTATCGCAATCCAGAAGAAACTGCCATCTTTCGAAATTGGGCAAGATTCTCGAAATTGGAAGCCTTTCGAAATTGCTGTCTTTCGCAATTCCCAAGCCTCTCGCAAATCAGAAACATCGCAATCTTGTACAAGATTGCGATAGGTGCTCTTATCGAAATTTCTTTCGGAATTGCTTTCGAAATTGCTTTCGGAATTGCTTTCGGAATTTCTTTCGGAATTGCTTTCGGAATTAGGCTATACTTTCGCAATTGGTGCAGGTTTTCGGAATTCACCTTCTTTCGCAATTGATTCAGCCTTTCGCAAATCAAGCAGTTTTCGCAATTGGCATCAGACTTCCACTTTTTGAAATTGACAAAATTTTTCTAACACAATATTAAATACTCTATAGCAATTGTAAGGATTAGAAAAAAAAAAAAAAAAAAAAAAAAATTTAATTTTTACAGGAGACTAAACGTTCAATTTTTACGCGAAATTCAAATTTTGGTACAACAGTGAAATTTTTGGCCCAAAATTCGAATTTTTTCGGCAAAATTTGACGTAAAAATTTTCAAAACTCAAATTTTCCTAATAACCTTAGAATTGCATTTTATAGAGTATTTCAAATTCTGGTAGAGAAATGTTTCAAATTCAAATTTTGGAGGGAAACCAGAATTCACCATAAAGAAAGCCTTCACACAATCTTCAGCAACGAACCAAGCCTTCACAACATCAACCAAGTTTAACCTTCAACAACAACAACTCCTATTTTGTTGAAACGATCCTCCATCCACTTTATCATACAAAATTTTCAAAGATGACTACTCAACAAGACATTCATGCCGCCGGTGCAGAAAACCGACATCCAATGTTAGAAAAAGGTGGTTATCTTCCATGGACGAATCGTATGCTTCGATATATGAGAACCAAGCCTTAAGGTCAAGGTAGACTCTTGATTAACTCCATCGAGAAAGGTCCATTCAAGCCTCGTAAGATTGAAGTAACAGCTGGAAATCCAGATGCAACACCTCCAGTTGAAGCAACATTCCAGGATCAAGAGGAATCGGAATATACGCCAGAAGATTGGAAGCAAATTGAAGCAGATGACTTGGCAATGCACTTAATCCAACTCGGTTTACCACAATATATATTATGTGCTGTAGACAGTTGTGAAACTGCCTATGATATGTGGGAACGAGTTAGACGGCTTTGTCATGGCACCGAAATTGGTAAACAAGACATAGAAAACAAGCTTCTAACTGAATGGGAGAAGTTCACATCCACTCCAGCTGAACAGATTGAATCTTACTACACACGGTTTTGTACTCTAATGAATGAGTTGATCAGAAACAAGTTGGCACCTGCTCAAATTGTTCAAAACATCAAGTTCATCAACAACCTTCCAGAGGAATGGGGACGATATGTCACAATTGTCAACCAAACAAAGAACCTACACGAGGTGAACTATGATCAGCTCTATGATTTCCTAAAACAAAACCAGGTAGAGGCAAATGAAGTCAGAAAGGAGAAGTTAGCAAAACAACATGATCCTCTTGCACTCATAGTCCAAACACCTACACCTGCAACAGTAAATACACAACCCTCTTCATCTTCATCCCAACACTTCATGCAACAACAATACAATCCACAAACACCGTTCTACCCACAACAACAACATGTAATCCCACAACAACAATACCCGCAACATCAAGAACCCGATCTTAATTGTAACACCCCAACCCGGCAAGGGCAAAGGCGTCACAAGTACATGGTTTCATATCAGATACAAGCATTCCAGAATTTAAGTAGCGAAAGTCTTAATATAAAAATCCAAAGGAAAATAAGTCAACAAGACTAATGAAGTACGAAACAGAATCCAAAAAGCCCAAACAATGGCATAACAGAAATAATATCCAAATGGTCACACTAGAATGACAAGGTCTAAACTTCACACAAGTTGCTCTCATCCCAAGCTAAAACCCAGCTCCTAGCTTAAATGTACCTGCCGCAGGAAAAGAAATGCGGCTGAGCTACAAGAGCTCAGTGAACAGATATAACAGAAACAAAGCAATAATATAGAATAAAGAACAGGAAGAGAAATACGAACCGGTCAGAGTCAAGGTACAAGTATAATGTAACAGTAATGAAAGATAAGTGATATCAAGGTCATGTAAATATGTCAAAGTTAAGGAAAGTAATACGGGTAAGTGTAAGGGTAACAGAAATCCACTACGAGCCCAGAAATCAGAAATCATATCAAGTCCAGTAATCAGGGTGTACGGAGGGGAGACCTCGGTACCAAGTACAGGGTGAGGGGTTACCTCTTAGGGTTGGAGTCATGAGCTCCCAGGGGTTGTGAAAGACGTGCATCGCACACACCATCAGTCACCAGAGATAACAAGTCATATATCATATACAGAAAACAGAGACAAGTCTAGGATGCATCCATACACCCCAGGTGGCTAAAATCTACCAATACACACCATATAATCAAGTCAGGGACGAGATAGGACATCTCTCTCCTACCCTAGAGTCAAGTCATCGGTGCATCAATGACAAGGACATGAACACCTCATGCCTGGTGGGTGGCTCGTAATATCAAACTGTGGGTCAAGGTCAAGTATCATGTGTCAAGTGTCAGGTGTCAAGTATCAGGTATTAAGTATCCGGTGTCAAGTATCAGGTGTCAAATATCAAGTATCAGGTGTCAAGTATCAGGTATCAGGTATCAGGTATCAGGTATCAAGTATCAGGTTGTTCAGAATCAAGTTTCATATCAGGGTTCAAGACAGGAGATCAAGACAAAGGTTAAAGCAAAGGTTCAAATCAGAAGGTCCAATATCAGGGAGGTCAATATCAGGAAGGTCAATATCAGGAAGGTCAATCTCAGTTTGTTCAAAGGTTCATAATAAAAGCTCACTTTAACAGTTTATATTTAAAGTCCATATCATAGGTGTTAAAATAATCCTTAAGTACTGGTTTCCATAAAAGTAATCTTTAAACGATTTTCAATAAGAAGGTCTTTTAAAAATGATTTCTGTAAAGATAGTCTTACAAATAGTTTCTTAAAACATTTTCATAATTTATTTAAAAAGATTTTCTCATCCAGTTATAATATCAAGTGTATCAAGGTTCAGGTCAAGGTTCATGGCAAGGTTCATATCAAGGTTCATAGCAGGGTTCATATCAAGGTTCATGGCAGGGTTCAGAACAAGGTGTAAACCAAAGATCAAGACAAGGGTTTAAACAAAGGTTCAAGAACAAGTACAACAGATCAAGGTTCACAAGCAGGGAAAACATAGCAATGGCATCGGGAAATCCTAATACGAATCAAGATCAATAATCAAAAGATGACGAAGGCCCCTTACTGAAAAGGGCAGAATATCCGTACCTTATTCAAAGAAAAAGCAAACAACGATAGACGGATCACAAGACAAAAGATCACTCCCGCTTCGAACCTAAGGAAGTAGAAGACAGAATTACAATGGTTCCTTATTAACTTTCATTTTAAGTAACTTTCCACTTTTAGTAGGTTTCCAAAATTAGTAGGTTTCCATATTTAGCAAGTTCCCATTTTTAGAAAGATTTAAATATTATAACTTAGGTCAAATCATAATTAAGTATATTATGGATATAGGGTACCTTTTTAACAAGTTATGATAGTTCAGGGTTACTTTTAGCAACTTTCCGTACTTTAGGATCTCAAATGCAAATTCACCAAGTTTAAAGGTCTAATATGAAAACATCTCATGCTACTGATTTAATCACATAAATTATTCTGAATGACACATTTAATCCCTTATGTTTCAATATTTACAATTCACACCTTTTAGTTATTTAAATTACAATTTAAAACCCGAGATTTACATAGTTTACAATTTAACCCCTCTCATGATTATATTTACACATCAAGCACTATATTATCCAAGATTACAGAATATATCCTCAAACTAACATATTATACGAATCATACCTTCAAGTTTCATAATTTACAGTTTATACCCCTTAGTTTTGGAAAATAACAATTAACACCCTTTTTAAATGTCTTGACAGTTTTTAAGTATTATCTGGACCTGTTTTAAATAAATTATGAACCATGTTAAATCTTCGAAATAAAATTCACCAAAATTCACAGAGATACCTTAATGTCACTAGTATTTTAATTAATTTTTCCAGATTTTATTAACTAGTATAGGTACGAATGAAAAATCCATTTTCCCAACCTGTTCCAGAACCGGATCAATTAAAACACCCGACAATGTCTCATCTGTTTTTCCCAGTCTAGAAAATTTATAAAATTCTACAAAAATTCCAGTAATTAGCTAACATGTGATATGTTACTTAGTTCAAAGGAAACATTCTAATTCGTTATGGTTTTCAAATGATAAATGAAAAACCCGGACTGTTTTTCCAGACATACAATTCCAGTTAGACACTTAATTTTACAAAAATCAAAAAGTGGTCTTCCAGACCTCTAAAAATTACAAGATAAATTTTCCCAGATAGCTATTTCGTTGAACTTACTTCTAGACTCAAAAACTACCTACAAACACGTTCACATCAATTAGATACCTTCGATTTAAGTTGGACCTTTTTCCAGATCAGTAGCAGTCTTGAATATACTTAAAGTTTTGTCCACTTAATCTATGATTCTTGACACAAAACACTTATAGATGAGTGTCTAACATGTTTAGGGCAAATAATAACGGATCTTTACACAATCAAAACCATTTATATCATCACCATACTTCTGGACCGATTACAATATAAGAGTTTTAGGGTTTCTTTTAGTGTTATTTCATGTGACATGATTGTGATTTTATGTGATGGTATGTTAACAAGAAACAAAACACGGATTCAATGATTTACCAAGGAAAAGATACGAATACCCTCGAAGAGCACACGAAGGACCAAGAACACCCTACACTTGAATCACCAACGAAAACTCTCTTCTCCTTCTTCTTGGTTCGATCGACAAAACAAGAACACAAGTGTATATATATTTAGTTTTTGATTAATAATTCAAGGATTTAGATTATGTTGAACATATACATGATTACCTTATGAAGACAAGAACACAATCAGGGATCCTTTGGGGTTTTCTTTGGATCGTGCAAGAGCAACACAAGGAGAGGAGACCGAAAATTTTTTGGAGAGATAACCTAGGGTTTGATTTGGATATTCGGTTCTATATAACAAAAATATAACAAACCGTGTTTCTTGATAGGCAACAATTTAGGAAAGGATTACCCACATAAAATTTTGATTTATCTCATTAATGGGATGAATGTGGTCTTCTTTATGGTCAGGGGGGGGGGCGGCCACTTTGTTTCTTTTGCTTAGTTTTTTTTTTTTTTTTTTTTTTTTTTTTTTTTTTTTGTACAACTTTATTTTGTAAGTTTTACTTATTTGATAACTAGGATACAATTTAATATAGGTTATAAGTTACTTACATACTTTCATATGTTCTTAAAAATTTTTATTGAGGGCATTTTTGTCAATTCATATTATGATGGATTTTGGGTTTTACATTAATGATCAAGATGAGTCAACTGCTGCTTTGACTCAAGCTTTTGCTTACCTAACAAAAGTATTCCAAGGACGCTACTCCACACCCACCAACAACAATCAAAGAATATCATCGAACACTCGCAACAAGCAAATTGCTCAGCTGAGTTTCAACATGGGACAACAAGGACAGATGGTTGGGGGATATGGGAATCAGCAGGGATATGCTCCAAGATATCAGATGGGTAATCAGAATGCAGGGCAGTATGTTGGTAATCAGATGGGTTAGTATGCAGGGAATCAGATGGGTACAGCTGTTGGTAATCAAAGGGGACAGAATGCTGGGAATCAGTTTGGGAATGTTGCTGCTCAGGGAGCTGGGAATATGAATCAGGGTAATTTGATGAAGTGCTTCAACTGTCAGGGTATTGGTCACATGGCTAGGAACTGTCCCGACAAGCCGAAAAAGAGGGATCCAGCTTACTTGCAGAAAGCATTAATGTTGGCACAGAAGGAAACGGCTGGGTTACAATTGAGTGCAGAAGAGAATGACTTCATGGCTCTTATGGATGATGCAGAAGATCTTGAGGATATCGATGCAAACTGCATTTTTATGGCAAATCTCCAGGAGGCTAAGTATGACACAGATTCTGAAGCACCTCCTGCTTTTGACACCAATGCGGTTTCGGAGGTACAACCATATGCTACATGTCACAATAATGAAATGTTTGATATGTCACCTCAAAATGAACAGCATCCTGCGACTCCTAATCTCATTTACGATACATACATGAACGAACCAAGTTGTAGCAATACTAATTTGGTAACTCCAGATATGGATCCTAATGGAGGCTTCGAGTCACGGCATACTGAGAATGATGAGGAAACACGTGCTTTATTTGAATCATTATTGCAAAATTGTAGCATTGAAATTGAAAAGGTCAAAAAGATCAATCGCGATGTTAAGGCCGCGAATGAAAAATTGACCACTGAGCTTGAGAGTTATAAGGCTAATGCAAGAGCTTTTTATTTTCATAACAAACGACAGTCAGAACTTGAGGTTAGTTTAAGAAAATCTGAGTTAAGAGAAAAACATTTGCAAATCAAATTTGACACATTGGATGTTAATTTGAATGTGCAAATTAAATCTCTAAACAAGGAAATTTCTGAATTAACCAACCAGCTTTCAAAACAAAAATCAACTTGTTCTAATCTTGAAAAGGAAAAGAAAGAGTTGAATGAAAGGTTTTCAAAACGTGAAAAGGATCTTCTTAAAGAGATCACTGACAAAAAGGAAACCATTGCAAAGTTGGAAGATTTGCTTGTAAAAACGGGTCATTCTACACAAACAATTAATTTGTTAATTAACGATCCAAACCCGATTTTGCATACAATAAAGAAAATGGCTATCGGTTGTGAAAACCCTTATAATCTCAAGAAAGCTCAGAAAGAACAGAATGTGCTATATAATGGTACTGTGATAAATGATGTACATGATCCTCCTAAGGTTCATGATTCTGATGAGACGTTAGAGCTTGCTGCAGAGAGTCGTGCCAAAATGAGACAGATGAACACAGAATTTAAACCAATTGATTACAATAAGCTTAACAAACTTTCTGAAGTTGATCTGGTTCAAAAGGAGTCACCAATGTTTTTCAAAAGACCAGTGGCTGTCGCAAAGCGAATAGTTGTCTTAAAACATCTGTCTAACATCGAACAAATGGCATCGAAAAACACTTGTGACACAAGTGCAGCTAGACTATATTTGGTTGATCTTAAACAGAGAATTGAAACACTTCAACGTATTGTGGCATCCAAAACAAACAGTCAACAGCTGGAATGGTTTTCAAGTGTTAATACTGAACTGAAAAAGATTTTTGAAAAGGACATTAATCCACATATTGCTGCAATCTATGCGGTTGTTCAAAATATGGAACATAATCTTTTGAAAGAATCAACAGAATTCGTTAAGGACCACAAATCCTTAGTGAAGGAAGCTAATGAATACTTGGAACGCATAAAGGTTTTGGAACAACATAATGACATACTCTCTGAGGTGGCTCTATCGACTGAAATTATGTCTATTATTTACCAAACATATTCTGTTGAGGATGATGAAAGACTTCGGGCTGAGACTTCTGAAATTGTTTTAAAATATGAAAAAGCATTTGCCAAGATTGAAAAACAAAATGTCATATATTTTAAACAACTTGATCGTAAAAAGGAAGAATGCAAGTATGACAAATTGTCGTATGAGCGTTCTTACAAAAATATGCAAGAACAAATTGATCTTTTGAAGTCTCAACTTGAAAGTCAAAAAGGGAAGGGTGAGGAAACTACGGGTATAGCACCATTAACCCCCTTGCCTAGTGAGAAACAAAAAGGGAAAGCTGTTTTTGAAACATCGAATGTAATAGCGCCTGGCCTTTATAGGATTAGTTCCACTACTACATCTGCCTCTACATCTAAAACATATAGGGCGATAGATAAAAGTAAAAAGGATAATCCAAACGAGTCTAGGAATGCTACAACAAAAACTAAGGACAACAACATGAATTCTAATGAGTGTGCCTTACCTTCTACAGGATTAGAAAGCAACTCTAGGAGCAGAAGACAGTCTAGGAGCAATTACAAGAAAACTAATGTCTCGCCTGTTTTTGAGAGTGCATGCAAGAAAGTAGAAGAACACCCTAGGAATTTAAAGCTTTCAAATAAGAAACAAATATCATCTAGATGTAATGCTAAGACCAGTGTTTTGAATGCATGTAATGACTCTGCTTGTTTAATGCAAAATAAATATTTGTCTAAAAATGCTTGTGATGATATTGTTTCTGATAATGTGAATGATATGTCTGAACAGAAAAAGGTTCCTTCAGTAACTAGGGCTAACTCTAGATATATTCGAAGACTTATTGCAAAAGCTAGGAAAACCACTACTAGCCTATTGCCTAAGGATCACCTTAAGTTTTGTGAATGGAAACCAACGGGTAGAATGTTTGCACTTAAGAATGGCACATTAGAATTAGTTCCCCTTGCAACAACGGAAACCATCTCTAAGTGTAATTCACCTGTCACATCTAACCCCTTGGAACCAAATGTTAAACGGTTTCCATATACAAAATCATCTGTTCTTCGCAGGTCATTGAAATTTGTCTTTGGATCGTCGACTCGGGTTGCTCCAAGCACATGACCGGGAATCTGAAGCTGCTGATCAACTTTTTATGGCAGTTCATGGGGACTGTACGGTTTGGTAATGATCATGTTGCAGCTATTATGGGTTATGGAGATCTTCGGTTTGGAAACTACTTAATCACTCGGGTTTACAATGTCAAAGGGTTGGGACACAATCTGTTCTCAGTCGGACAGTTTTGTGATGCAGATTTAGAGGTTGCATTTAGGAGAAATACTTGCTATGTTAGGAATTTGGTTGGGGATGATCTCTTAATTGGGAATCGTGGTTCCAATCTCTATGCTATTGACATAAACCAAATGGCCTCTTCATCACCAATTTGTCTCATGACAAGGGCAGGCGAAACAAAATCCTGGTTGTGGCATAGACGTTTGTCCCATCTTAACTTTGACACAATCAACAAGCTTGCCAAAGACAACATCGTCACCGGTCTTCCGAAATTCAAATACACCAAAGAACACTTATGTCCATCCTGTGAGCAAGGCAAAAGAAAACGGGCAACATATAAACCTAAACTCGTACCTAGTTCGGTTGATAGGTTGCATTTGTTGCATATGGACTTATGTGGCCCAATGAGAGTTCAAAGCATAAATGGGAAGAAGTATATTCTTGTAATTGTTGACGACTACTCAAGATATACATGGGTAAAGTTTTTGAGGTCAAAAGACGAAGCACCAGGAACCATCATCACCTTTCTGAAGCGTACTCAAGTTCTACTTCAAGCTCCAGTTAGGATTGTAAGAACAGACAATGGCACGGAATTCACTAATCAGGAGTTAAGAACATACTTTGAAGAAACTGGAATTACACACCAGACATCAGCTGTTAGAACTCCACAGCAAAATGGGGTAGTTGAAAGAAGAAACAGAACTCTTGTGGAAGCTGCTCGCACAATGCTGATTTATTCTAGTGCACCTTTATTCTTATGGGCTGATGTTGTCTCTACTGCTTGTTTTACTCAAAACCGATCCCTAATCCATCCAAGATTCAATAAAACCCCATATGAACTTGTCAACAACAGAAAACCCAATATCTCTTACCTTCATGTATTTGGTGCTTTGTGTTATCCAACAAATGACAGAGAAGATCTGGGGAAGTTGAAAGCTAAGGGTGATATTGGAATCTTCATTGGTTATTCGGAAAACTCGAGGGCATTCAGGGTGTATAACAGGAGAACGAAAAAGGTTATGGAGACGATGAATGTGAAGTTTGATGAAATTTCACAAATGGCTTCTGAGAGACTCGCTCTAGAACCCGCGCTTAACCCAATGACTTCTAATCATACCGGATTAGGACCCGCACCTCAAAGTCAAACTTCTGGACATATCAGTTCAGGACTCGTACCCCAAGGAGCTCAATCAATTCCCACGGATAAACCAACAACTCAAGAACTGGAAAACTTTTTCGAGTTTATGTATGATGAGTACTTTGGTGGCGCTTCGATAAATGCATCTCAACAACAATCCGCTGCACCCGCTCAACCTCAACAACCACCACCACCACCAAATCAAGATGCATCAACAACATTCGAAGCTGACGCACCAACTCCGTCCACATCATCTATATCTACTCCTCAAACTCCAATAATTGAGATTGTGTTACCGAGAATTGATGAGGAAGAACAAATCAATGCTGTGTTAGAAGAAGAAGTATTTGAAAACCCATTTGCAACAGTTTCGGCTGAATCAACTTCTGGGTTACATGAACCATCTAACACACATTCATCAAGTCCAAGGTACCCTTCTACGTTACAGTGGACAAAAGACCATCCAATAGAACAAGTTATTGGTGAACCCTCAAGGCCAATTCAGACGAGAAAACAACTAAACACCGATTGCGACTTGTGCATCTATGTCTGCTCAGTCAGTCTCATAGAACCTAAGAACATTCGGGAAGTAATGGCAGATAATGCCTGGATTAAAGCGATGCAGGAAGAACTTCTTCAATTTCAAATCCATGACACTTGGGATTTAGTTCCAAGACCAATTGACAAACTCGTCATTGATCTTAAGTGGTTATGGAAAAACAAAAAGGATGAAGAGATGACTGTAATTCGCAACAAAGCTCGTCTAGTGGCAAAGGGATACAGACAGGAAGAAGGGATAGATTTTGAAGAGTCATTCGCACCAGTTGCAAGGCTTGAGGCAGTCAGGATTTTCTTAGCTTATGTGGCTCACAAGAACATCACGGTTTATCAGATGGACATCAAGACAACTTTCTTGAATGGAACTCTGAAAGAAGAAGTGTACGTGAGTCAGCCAGACGGATTCGTTGACAAAGATCATCCGGAATACGTCTACAAGCTAAAGAAAGCAATCTATGGTTTGAAACAAGCCCCACGGGCGTGGTATGACGAGTTATCATCTTTCTTGTTGTCAAATAATTTCACCAAAGGAACAATTGATCCGACCTTGTTTACAAGAAAATACAAAAATGACATTTTGACTGTTCAGATTTACGTGGATGACATAATATTTGGGTCCACTAATCCGCAACATTCAAAACATTTTGAAAATCTCATGAAAAGCAAATTTGAAATGTCCATGATGGGTGAATTAAAATTCTTTTTAGGCTTACAAATTCATCAATCTCCACGTGGTATTTTTCTAAATCAAGCTAAATATACAATTGAGATTTTGAAAAAACATGGAATGGAAAATTGTGACTCTGTTGGTACACCAATGGTCACTTCACCCAAAATAGGTGCTGACCTATATGGGAAACCCATGGATCCGAAGAAATATCGGAGCATGATTGGGTCTCTCATGTACTTAACTGCTAGCCGACCAGATATTCATTTTGCTGTTTGTTTACTTGCACGGTTTCAGGCAAGGCCTACCGAACTTCACCTCCAAGAGGTTAAATGGATCTTTCGATACCTACGAAGAACCATTAACATGGGACTTTGGTATCCGAAGGATTCAGAGTTTACACTAATAGCATTTTCAGATGCAGACCATGCCGGTTGCCAAGTTACAGCAAAGAGTACATCAGGCGGAGCATAATTTTTGGAAGAAAAGCTAGTAGGCTGGTCATCAAGGAAACAAGACTGCACTGCTTTATCAACAGCAGAAGCCGAGTATGTGTCTCTATCTGCGTGTTGTGCTCAAGTTCTATGGATGAGAACACAACTCACAGAGTATGGTTTCTCTTTCAACCGCATACCTTTGTATTGCGACTCGAAAAGTGCCATAGCCATCTCGTGCAATCCAGTGCAACACTCGAAGACCAAGCATATTAGAGTCCGCTACCACTTCATAAAGGAACACGTGGAAGAGGGTACTGTTGAACTATTCTTCGTGAAGACTGAATACCAACTCGCCGATCTATTTACTAAAGCCCTCCCAAAAGAGCGGTTTGAAAACTTAGTTCGTCGAATTGGAATGCGAAGCCTAACTCCCGAAGAGTTAGAAAGTCTTCTCGAATCTTCTTGATTTTTATCAACAAGCTTCGCATGTAAATATTTTTCAAAAAAACAAAATACAAAATTTGAAAAATCAACAAAAGCAAAATATAAAAATATAAAATCAAAAAACCAAAAATATTCTTCTAACGACATGTCTCTCGTGTAATCAATATTCTGTACGTATCTAGAAATGTCATTCAACAATGATACGGGCATGTACAGATGCTTTAGCGGGAGTTCATTTAAATTTTTTCCAAAACATGTCGTTTCTCAAATTTTCTTCATTAAGGCTTTTGTATATTTCAGTACGAGACCCGTGCTTTATTGTGAAATCTTCTATTGTGGCCCGAGTACTCCAACTCGAAAAGATTTCATATAAAGGCTACATTAATGACTTCTGATTATTTCTGATCAGGACTCGTAATGTTAATGGCAAAAAAGAAAAAACCATGAGCACTTAATCAAGATTGTTTCAAAAAGATTTTTCAAAGTCTTTCTATAAATTTTGTGCTCACAATAACTCCCTCTAAAACCCGTAACTGCTTCTAAACTCAAATGTTTAATCATATGCTTTGTTTAAGGGGGAGTATAAAAAGAAAAATGTTTCGATTTCATGCTAAAATCAGTCCGTCTCTCCAAAACGTTTCATTTTTAATCAACTGTTTTCAAAAATACCACTTCGTGATATTTTTGAGGGGGAGATTAAGTGTTAAATAGATATACGTGGGAGAGGACGTGATTAAAATGTGATCAAAAAGTTTTGCGGTTAGAATCTCAAACGAGCTCTACAAAAAGACTCAGAACAACCCTCGAATTGACGAAACTAAATGTCCGTTATCGAAAAGACATGTCCTGGACGGGTAATAATTTCAAGCTGGCTTACCAGTAATGTAAACGTGTCTCGCAAAGGACTTGTTTGAGTAGGATGTACCAATTCGAGAGATGATCTTTGAATATGACCAGGACGGGTAATAATTTCAAGCTAGTCTAACTGGTGATGTAAGCGTGTCTCGCGAAGGTCATGTTCATTGAAAGTTGATCATTTCAAAATGTGCGAACTCTACCCAACATGTGCAGATTATTTAAAAAATGCATGAGCACATGTGAAGGGGGAGTATTCAAAAATATAAAACTCTCAATGTGTTAACCAAATGTGTTTTTTCTCATAAACACGCTGAGAGATTTTCACAAAAAGGTTTTATGGCAAGTGATCGATAATCTAGGATAATCATGGAGTAATAAGGTGATTATGATTAGGTTATGTCCAATGATCCACCAGAACCGGAGGGATCTACCCAAGGACAATTCCAATAGCTTAGAATTAGAAGTCCTTAGATAAGATTGAAAAAATGAGTAAATGAGAAAGGAGAAAGAAGGGGTTGAAGAATGAAAAAGAAAAGTTTAATGAAAGGGTGAAAATAAATAGCCCTCCATGAAAACTTAGGACAAAAACCGTGTCAATACATCTACTATCGGTACTCACTAAGGTTATACTGATATTGAAGACAAGACGTCATGGACCCAGTGACGCGTTGCACCACCCCTCCTATCTACTCAGATATCTCTCAAAAGATATTTGTTTCATTTCTCACGGAGAACACTACACAATCTATTGACCTCTCACTCCGAGATGTGTTGATATTGAAAAGGTGGCACTCTGCTCCATGCCTCCGATGACTAAAACCAAAACACACATTATTGAGTCTAGAGACATGAGATTCATCAAAGATCTCTTAGGAACACTTCCTATGCAATACACTTGTGTTCATCTAAAAGGATACAAGTTGTATGAGTCTTAATGAGATCTAAAAGATCTTGCCTTATGACATGATGGTTACTCGCTTCAAATGGTCTACAGTCTTGAAGTGATACTTCGGTATACTTCAGAGGCTCTCAACGGCCTTGGTTAATATTAGAGAAAGTTTTCACACTATGCTGATAACGATATCGAAATCTAAACCTATAAGCGCTGGACTATTTATTGCTAACTGTCTTATGTAGGTACCGACGAAAGTCCATCTACCATCATCATCTACAACGATGACGCACCTTGACAGAAGAAGTAGATCAAGGCAAGAACTACCAAAAGACGATTCTTTGAAGATCACAGTGCATGAAGGAACATTGAATGAAGACTATTATACATCGACACACAAAGTTCAAGACATTGAAATCAAAAGACCAATCACGGGAGGATCATTGAAATGACCATCCCTTAGGGGGAGATTGTTAGCAATTAATTTATTAATTGTGAAGTGATGGTCATTTGTTTATTTAGAACTTAAGTGTCAAATGTATTAATTAGTCTAGTTAGTGGGCTAATGGCATTAGATGTGTTAGTATCTTAAATGTATAAGTGTAGTGCTAACATTAGCCCACACAAGAGCCCAAAGAAAAGCCCACCAATTGACTTGGTGTTGGCTGTGTTTGCTATATCACCACACACACTCTCATATTTCACTCATGCCTCATAGTTTAGTGTAAGAGAGTGTGTGTGTGTGTGTTCATCATTGTCTTTGTATTATCTCTTCATTGAAATAATCATTCGACCAAAAGTTTTCACCATACGATCCATATACATACTTCTCTTCTATATAATCTTGTGAGTGTCTAATAGCAAGACATAAATCAAGGATATGGAAATCCTTAATTTATTCTCCAATATTCTTTTCATTTATTTGTATTCAATGTATTTCCTATTTTACATATCTGTATTGTGTATATATTTTGAGATAATGGTAATCTCAAATCATCTTGGAAATTATCTCTACCCTAACATGGTATCAGCCTAAATCGATCCCTTTCCTTGATCTTATTCATAAACGCCCCTTCTTCTGTCCTAATCGTCTTTTTCCTTCTGCCATCACCATGTCCACATCCGGCCAACAGAACTCTATCCCTCTCCATTCTCTTCTACACTTCATACCCCTCAAACTCACCTTCTCTAACTACCTTCCTTGGTCCCATCAGATTCTCCCTGTTTTATAAATGATCAAACTGACCGGTCATGTTGATGGCACCGTCGTCCCACCTCCTGAAACAGTTACCACCGATGACAAAACCACTCAAAACCCAGCCTATTCAACCTGGCAGGAAGTGGACCAATCCGTTCGCCTTCTCATTCAATCCTCGCTCTCGGAGGAAGCGATGTCCGAAATCATTGGATTAACTTCTGTCGAGCAAATCTGGCTCGCACTCGAGGCTGCTTTCAGCCACCATTCCATTGACAGAGTTCACACACTTCGTGATACTCTACGACAGTTGACAAAAGGTTCGTCTACAGTAACAGAATATGGCAGAAAATTCAAATCTTTGTGTGATGAACTTGCCGCCATCGGCCACCCTGTGCCCGAGTGTGACAAACGCCACTGGTTCCTTTGTGGCCTTGGTCCTGCATATGAGAATTTCTCTGCAACTCATCGAGCCATCTCAGCTAATCTCCCTTTCCATGAGCTTCTTTCCAAGGCCGAAAACCAGGAGCTTTTTCTCCAGTCGATTCATGGAACCTCCACTCCTCAAGTCTCCTTTGTCGCTCATCAAAACAAATCGGGTAACTCCTATAAATCCTCTTTAAATTATTAATCAAACACTCATGGTCGTGGCCATTCCTCAGGTCGTGGTCGTGCAAGAAGACCACCTCATTGTCAATTGTGTCGAAAGGATGGACACTACGCCGATACGTGTCCAAATCTGGCCTCATATGCTCACCGTGCCTCCTCTCCTGATGCAAATCTCGCTCAAGCATTTCATGCCCAATGCCATGTGACAAATGAATATCCTGATTGGACCGGTGATACGGGAGCTGATGCTCACATGACTCCCGAAGATAGTGATGTCACTGCTCCTTATCGCAACCCAGGTAACACTTTTGTGACCTTTGGCAACGGGAAATCATTACCCGTTACCAAAATTGGTTCCGCCACCATTCATAACAACATACCTTTAAAAAATGTTCTTGTTGTTCCGCATCTAACCAAACGCCTTCTCTCAATAAGCCGCCTTACAAATGATTCTCCTGTTGATGTCCTATTTTCTAATAATTTTTTCAACATTTAGGATCGAAAAACAAAGGAAATCCTGGCAAGAGGCACATGTGAAAACGGTCTTTACATTCTAAGAGAAGGACAACAAGCGTTCATGGCGACCTACTCTGCTCAACATCTCAAAGCTCCTTTTGAAAAATGGCATGGTCGTCTTGGTCATGTCTCTTTTGATGTAATTTCTAGATTACATAAAACTGGATCTTTGTTTGTTACTTCATTGCTTCCAAAACCAAAACTTTGTTCACCTTGTCAATTATCTAAATCTCATCGTTTGCCCTTTGATTTAAATAGCAAACGCTCTTTACATGCTTTAGATTTAATACACTGTGACCTTTGGGGACCGGCCCCTGTTTCGGCCACAAACGGATGTCGTTTCTATGTTATATTCATTGATGATTATTCTCGCTTTACTTGGTTTTATCCTCTTAAACATAAGTCTAATTTTTATGATGTATTGCTTGCTTTTACTACTTATGTTCAAAACCAATTATCTTGTAATATCAAGATATTTCAAAGTGATGGAGGTACCGAATTTACCAACTCCCGCGTGCAAGCCTTCTTTCGTGAAAAAGGCATTCATCACCGACTCTCTTGTCCTCATACTCCACCACAAAACGGCCGTGCCGAACGCAAGCATCGACACATCATAGAAACAGGTTTGGCAATGCTATTTGAGTCTCACTCACCTGCCACACTTTGGGTGGATGCTTTTTCTTCCGCCACTTTTATATAAATCGCCTTCCCACTCCAGTATTGGAACAAAAATCTCCTTTTGAGCTTTTGTTTGGCCATGCTCCCACTTACTCTAATTTTTGGATTTTTGGATGTCGTGTTTTCCCGTACTTGCGGGATTACGCAAAACACAAACTTTCTCCTAGAAGTGCGGAATGCATTTTTATTGGATATGATTCTAAATACAAAGGTTATCGATGTTTGGACCCTAAAACAAACCGCATTCATGTCACCCGTCATGCTCAATTTGACGAGGACACCTTTCCCTTTAGCGGTCACATTTCACCTATCAATGAGTCCACTCTCGTTTTCTCGAATTTTGATGAGTCATTTCCAACGCCAACTCTCCCAAATCCACCACCTATCATTATTCCTACATCTCCCTCACCCACACCCGCTACCGTATCCCAACCTTGCACTCTATGTCCCCACCACCTCCCACAACCAAACTTGCAAACTGACCAATCAGCCACGGCCCAATCCTCTCAGCCTAATACCGCTCCGGCCCAAAACTCTTCCTTCAATCCTCTTTTTGCGTCATCAGCCCAACAACCTCAAACCTTCCCTCCAAACTCGCCCCAAAACATTCCTTCCCAACAACCTTCTCCCACCTCGGCCCAAACTCCTTTCCAACAACCATCTCAGCCTCCATCTCCCCCTCACCCAATTCCACCCAACCCGGCCCAAGCCCCTAACCATCCCATGACAACTCGTTCCAAAAACGGCATTTTTAAACCTAAACATCATGCCGATCTATCTCTTTTTTCCAACAAACTTCATCGTGCTTTACTTGAAGCCACTAATCCTCACGGTTACAAAACGGCCACTAAGCATCCTAAATGGATCAATGCAATGCAGGAAGAGATAGATGCCTTAAAACACAACAACACTTGGGTTTTGGTTCCCCGCCCCTCACACAAAAATATTGTTGGTTCAAAATGGATCTTCCGTACCAAATACAAATCCGATGGGACAGTGGATCGGTACAAGGCTCGATTGGTTGCTCAGGGTTTCACTCAGGTTCCAGGTCTTGATTTTTCTCACACTTTTAGTCCGGTTGTTAAAGCTTCTACCGTGCGTGTTGTTCTTGCGCTTGCCACCATTTACGACTGGCCTCTTCGATAGCTCGATGTGCGCAATGCTTTCTTAAATGGTGACCTCAATGAAACTGTTTATATGGAGCAGCCCACTGGTTTTGTGGATGCTCGCTTCCCGGATCATGTTTGTCGTTTAAAGAAAGCTCTCTATGGACTTAAACAGGCCCCACGTGCCTGGTTTCAGCGTCTCAGTTCCTTTCTTACTAACCATGGTTTTATTTGCAGTCAAGCAGACACTTCTTTATTTGTTTTTAAGCAGGGGCAGGTGATTGCATATCTTTTGGTTTATGTAGACGACATCATCCTCACTGGCAACAACTCGGATTTTTCCAACTCATTTGTGGCTACTCTTCACAAGGAATTCTCCATTAAAGACTTAGGCAGCTTGAATTATTTTTTGGGACTTGAAGTTATTCACAAAGACAAAGGCATTTTTCTTAGTCAAGCAAAGTACGCCTATGATATCATTGCACGAGCAGGTCTTCTTGAAACAAAACCAGTTGCAACTCCCTTATCTTCTACTGAAGTTTTTCATTCCAAGGGTAACCCGTTTCATGATCTAACCTTTTATCGGTCTTTAGTTGGTGCTCTTCAATATTTAACCATCACACGACCGGATTTGTCTTACGCAGTAAATCAAGCTAGTCAACAACTTCAAGCTCCTACTACAGCCCACTTTCAGTCCGTCAAGCGCATTCTTCGGTATGTCAAAGGGACTCTTGCTCTAGGCCTTCACTTCTCCAAGCAATCCTCCACCTCTTTACTGGGCTACTCGGATGCTGACTGGGCCCGCTGCATTGAGACTCGTCGCTCCACTTATGGATATTCTATTTATTTGAGAGGAAATCTAGTGTCATGGAGTGCTAAGAAACAACCCACAGTCGCTCGATCCAGCTGTGAATCTGAATACAGGGCAAAGGCAAATACAGCTGCTGAGATCATTTGGCTCACACATCTTCTTCGCGAACTTCATGCTTTACCTATGGATCGGCTTACCCTACTGTGTGACAACAAAAGTGCCATCTTCCTTAGTCAAAATCCAGTCTCTCATAAACGGGCAAAGCACATAGATATTGACTATCATTTTGTTCGTGAACTTGTTTCCTCAGGTCGTCTCTACACCAAATTTGTTCCTTCCAATCTCCAGGTGGCTGACATTTTCACAAAAAGTCTTCCGCGACCTTTTTTCAAGAAGTTTCGTAATATGATATTTTGAGATAATGGTAATCACAAATCATCTTGGAAATTATCTCTACCCTAACAGTGTCATCATAGTGTGTCGTGTTTGTGTGATAAAGAAAAGGAGTTCGAGTACTACAAATTATATATGCACCCGTACGTCGTCCACCATGTGTTAGAGTTTTAATGGAAAAATATTATCGTGTATGACTAGATTCGAACTCGGGAGCGAGGGATTGCACACTTTACGTATGAATGACTAACGTAAATAATTATGTATTTTAATTATTTGGACACGAAATGAAAGATAACGGACGTTAAGTGATTAACTGAATTGACTAACGGTCGTTAAGTTAATAGTTAAAGGACTATTATTGAAAAAGGAAGATTTGAAGGATCTAGAAACCCTTCTTAGGGTTGAGGCCGGTTGGGGCTTATGGGTTTCCAACCCATGATCGACCCATGCTACAACTTATGCTCCAAGTTAGGTATTGCCTATAAATACCATGGCATAAGGCTTAGGGTTTTAGCTAGTGCATTATTATTGAAACCCTAAAACTCTCTCCTCTTTTCCTTGCTCTATACCGATCGGATCTACACCCTAGGTAGATCGATCCATACTTTTCTAGTTAACAAAGTTAGTTTGGTTAACCGTGTTCAATCACTAGCATCATTCGTTAGTCGAGTAATAGTACGTGTGTTCGAGAACTCGTTAATATCTTACTTTAGATATTAATCTTGGATTGTGGAACAAAAAGGTAAGGGGTTCCACGTTAATCCTTTTGGTTGTTCAAGAGAAGAGAAGTTCAAGTTTGGATCTTTGTTTAGCTAAGATCAAAAAGGTACGTTTACTATTTATTTTTCGGTATTACTTATTACATGTTAATTATGATCCTTGCTTCCGCGTATTGTGTGCTTTGATGTTTATGGTTATTTATTTATTTGAATGTCAAATTATCTAAAACCTACAGTGGCATCACGAGCCGTTTAACATGTAATTGTAATTATCGAAACACATAATTAAAATCAAATCTTGTTTGGATTTACATGTTCATGTGTCGAATTTTTTTTTTTTTTTTTTTTATTATTTTTTTTTTAGGGTTTTTTATACTAGATCTAAAATAAAAAAAAAATCGGTCATAATTTGGGGGGGGGGGGGGGGGGGGGTTCGACCCTCTTTAATAAAAAGCTAGTTTTGTAACCCTAAATTAGGAACATGTGTTTATGTGATTATTTGAATAAAGGGTTACGTTTCTGTTTGATCCATGATTTTTTCATGCAAAGAAATCATGGATTAGGGTTTGTTTGTGTGCTACATGTTTTAGATAGATCTAAAATTAGGGAAGACCTAATATACTAAATTAATGAATCAGTTATGTGCTATGTGGTATTTAATTATTAAAACTTACGCGGCCAATTGTTGGCGTCTGTGGTCCATTGGGTACAATGCGCTCAAAAACCAATGGGAGTTTTCTTAATTATATACATAATAATTACACATATAGATTATTAATAGGATTTATCAAAAGGTTTGCATGTGGCTATATGATTTAATTGTTAAGATTATATGCGTTATTCATGTTTATTTAATTTTGTTGAAATTACTTGTCTTATTTGTTTAAATTGTTCATGAATTGTAAGCAAACAAGAGGGTAATTTTTGGTATAAAAATTAAATGGACATAATAACTATGAAACCTTATGATGTGGTAAATTATTTATTGCCAAGTCTTATGTGCCGATAGTGGTTCACTTCGCACGGTAATTTGCTCCCAGACGAGACTAGCAATTTAATAATTTACTACATAATTTTTATAAGACTTAGAATCATAAACTTTTAATTGATTGATGCAACTGTACAAATGGTCGAAGCGGCGGACCTAATATTGACAAACTATAAAGTGGGTATAAGGTTGGTTTCGCATTAAATTGTGGCCTTAAAGAGACTCCATTATGTCTCTCTGCTCGCCTGTGCGTCAATATTAGACTTACCAAGTACACCGTTATATGTACGAAGCATCTTAAGGCAAAGTTGTAAATTGCTCAACGCCTCAATTAAAACTTTGTTGATTTAACTCTTAACAAATTGGTAATTAAAATGGTTTTGAAAACTTATGATACAAAGATGAGTGCATGCTTCTTTGTACATATTTTGATTGTCAATCAAAATAAATACCCTATAAAATTTAAGTCACATGCTATCTAATTATAAGAGACACTTGAAGTTAATATCTGGCGTAAGTGAGACCTTGACACAGATATTAATGACAAGGTAAATTACATGCTTTTATTGCCAGCAGATCAACTGAGTGTAATAAAATTATGTGAATTTACATGTTTCTAAATTAGACGACTTAATTAAGTTATAAGTGAGACCTTGAGACTTAAAGCATGAGATGGGAAGAAACATGCTTACATTGCAAATTGTTTGGCAAATGTAATTCCCATAAATTTAGGAGTCGGAAATTGTTTCGCGATTATTGTACGACAAGTTACCATCTTTTGTACTTTCACTGCTAGCAGATCAACTGATGTGGTGGAACTATGAAAAGTTGGATCCTAGTTTTTCAAGAAAATTAAATGGATGTTTTATAATTCCTGGGTAGTTTTCTTTTCTTGAAAAGTGTATTTTCGAAAATACTAATATTTGAACTTTTTCTGTAGAAATGGCTCAACCCAAAACACAATCTGCTGGTTCCGCTTTCAAAGCTCACTTTGAGAGGGAAAACTGACTGGGCCCAATTTCAATGATTGGCATCGGTCCTTGAGGATTGTCCTGCGAGTGACTAAGAAGCTAGATTATTTGACAAAGCCTTGCCCTACGCAGCCTGCTGAAACTGAATCTGATGAAGTGAAAGCAGCCTGGCAAAAGGAGTTCGATATGCATAATGAGGTAGCATGCTTAATGCTTAATAGCATGGTGCCTAAGTTGCAAAAATAATTTGAGCATCACTTTCCAAAAGACATGCTTAAAGAACTCCAGAAAACCTATGAGGTACCTCCTGCTATTGAATTTTATGATCTGATCGATAAATTTCATAGCTGTAGGCAAGAGGAAGGTGCACTCGTGCGAGATCATGTGCTATTGATGAAAGATTACATCGATCGTCTCTACACTATGGGTTATGTGTTAGCCGACAATGTTTATGTGAACCTAATCAATAGGTCCCTTAACAAGGACTTTAAGGGTTTTGTTCAGAATTACAACATGCATTGCTCGGGGAAGACGGTAACTGAGTTACTCGCAATGCTCGTTGATTACGAGAAGGATTTACCGGGCAAGGATAAGGCTCCTACTCCACAAGTACTAGCAATACGTGGAGGTAGGGTTCAGAAACCAAAAACGCAGAATAAGGGGAAAGGTAAAGCTGCTGATAAAGGTAAACAAGTTTTGGCCTATCAGCCTGAACCTAAAAAGGCCCCTAAGAAGAACAAGCCTAATCCCAAGAAGAAGGATCAAGGTTGTCATCACTGCCACGAGACTGGACACTGGAAGAGGAACTGTCCTCTTTATCTCGAGGAGTTGCGACAGAAAAAGCTGAAGGGTGAGACTGGGCAAGCCAATACTTCAGGTAATTTCTTTATGATTGAATTATTTTCATTAACTCGTAAATTAAATTTCTGGGTATATGATACTGGATGCGGTATTCACATTTGTAATACGCTACAGGGATTTAGAGTGCAAAAGAGACTCGCCTATGGGGAGCAATTTCTGCAAGTGGGCAATGGAGCACAAGCAGCAGTTGAAGCCATAGGAATATTTGAATTAGTTTTGCCTTCGGGCTTGATACTGAATTTAAATAATTGTCACTATTCACCATCTATTGTTAGAGGTGTTATTTCTTTTGCTTGTTTGTTAGACATGGGATTTCATCATACTGTTATTGGCAATAAGATTTCTGTTTCATTAAATGGTGTTTTTTATTTTAATGCGATTGCTGTTTATGGTGTTTTTGAAATCGATATGAATGAACATGGTGATTATAATTCGATGTATAGCATCCACAATAAGAGAGTCAAGAATGTCTTGGATTCTTCTTATCTTTGGCATTGTCAACTTGCCCACATAGGCAAGACTCGCATGCAAAAGCTGCAACGCGATGGGCTTTTGGAAAATATCAATGATGAATCATTTGATAAGTGCGAATCTTGTATATCTGGGAAGATGACTAAGAAACCTTTTAATAACCGTATTGAAAAGGCTGATGATCTACTTGGTTTAATACATACTAATGTATGTGGACAACTTAGACATACATCAAAGAGAGGTGCTAGCTACTTCCTGACCTTCACGGATGATTTCAGCCGTTATGGTTATGTTTATTTTCTTAAACATAAACATGAGGTGTTTGAAACATTCAAAGTGTTTAAAGTTGAAGTAGAGTTGCAACTCGAAAAGAAGATTAAAGCTCTTCGATCCGATAGAGGTGGTGAATACCTTAGTCAGGAGTTTAAAGATTATCTAAGTGAGAATGGAATTGTTCAGCATCTCACATCTCCATATACTCCACAACAAAATGGAGTATCTGAGAGAAGGAATCGTACATTATTAGATATGGTACGGTCTATGTTTAATCTTACTACTCTGCCGTTATCCTTCTGGGATTATGCCTTAGAATCTGCGATTCGCATACTAAACATGGTTCCAACAAAGAAGGTAGATAAGACACCTTATGAGTTATGGTTTAAGAAAACGCCTAACTTGTCTTATCTTAAGGTCTGGGGTTGCGAGGCGTTTGTTAAATGTGACTCAGCTGATAAACTCCAACAAAGATCTGTGAAATGTATCTTTGTAGGATACCCAAAGGAAACGATGGGTTACTACTTTTACTTCCCACCTGAACAAAAGGTAATTGTTGCCAGGTATGCAGACTTTCTTGAAAAGGATCTGATATCTCAAGAATTCAGTGGGAGGCTCTATGATCTAGAAGACGATCAAGAGGATACATTACCTTCTGAAAACACTGGTGAACTTCTTGTGGAACCGGATAGTCTGGGTCCTCCACCTAAAGTTAAAGTGATTCCCATTCGGAGATCCGCAAGGACTGTAAAAGCACCTAATCGTCTATGTCTTAACATGGAGGTTGAGGAAACTATATTAGGGGACCTTGGAGAGCCTGCTAATTATAGAGCTGCCATGAATGATCCTGAAAAGGAAAAATGGCAGATTGCTATGAATGGAAAAATGCAATCCATGCGGGATAATCAAGTCCGGATTGAAGTAGACCTTCCTCCCAATGCCAAGGTAGTTGGGAGTAAGTGGCTGTTCATGAAAAAGACTAACATGAATGGCAATGTACACACCTACAAGGCCCGTTTGGTAGCCAAAGGCTTTACCCAAACATATGGCGTTGACTACGAGGAGACCTTTTCTCCTGTAGCTGACATTAGGGCCATTAGGATTCTCATAGCCATAGCTACATACTATGACTATGAGATTTGGCAAATGGATGTAAAAACCACCTTCTTGAACGGTCGTCTAGATGAAAACATCTATATGGCGCAGCCTGAAGGGTTTGTGAATCCAAAGTTTCCAAACCGTGTATGCAAACTTCAAAGATCCATTTATGGATTGAAGCAAGCATCACGTCAATGGAATAAGAGATTTGATGAGGAGATCAAAAGGTTTGGATTTACTCAAAATCATGATGAGCCATGTGTATATCACAAAGCCAGTGGGAGTGGTGTTATTTTCCTAGTTCTATATGTTGATGACATATTGATCATGGGTAAAGACATTCCAAGTTTGAATAAGGTGAAAGCCTATCTTGGGAAATGTTTTTCCATGAAAGATCTAGGGGAAGCAGCATACATTCTGTGAATCAAGATCTATAGAGATAGATCAAGGCGATTAATTGGTTTAAGCCAAAGTGCTTACATTGACAAGATACTGAAGAGATTCAGTATGCAAAATTCCAAGAAGGGATTTTTGCCAATGCAAGTAGATCATGGCTTGAGTAGCAAAGCTTGTGCTTCAACACCTGAAGAGGTGGCATGCATGAAGAGAATCCCTTATGCTTCGGCTGTGGGATCTATTATGTATGCGGTGCGATGTACAAGGCCCGATGTGGCGTTTGCTCAGAACATTACCAGTCGATATCAGCAGAATCCAGGTGAACTCCACTGGACGGCTGTGAAACATATTCTCAAGTATTTGAGAGGTACGAAGGATATGTTTTTAGTGTATGGGGGAATACCAGAAGCAGAGCTGTGTGTTACAGGTTACTGCGACGCATCCTGGAAGTGTGATAAAGATGATACGAAGTCTCAGACGGGTTACGTCTTTGTCATCAATGGAGGAGCGGTGGATTGGAAGAGCAAGAAGCAGAGCTTTATTGCTATGTCTATTCAGAAAGTGAGTATATTGCTGCCTCAGAAGCTGCAATGGAAGCAGTCTGGATTAGGAAGTTCGTTTCAGGGCTTGGAGTTATGCCCTCAATCGAAAGACCTATAAAAATGTATTGTGACAATTCAGCCGCAATTACATTTGCCAATGAACCTGGAATCATGAAGGGCACCAAACATTTCCCGATTCGATATCACTATGTTAGGGAACAAGTGATTAAAGGCGAGATCGAATTACTCAAAGTTCACACAGATAAAAACTTAGCAGATCCATTAACGAAGGCTCTACCAGGAAGAAAGCTTAAAGAACTTTCTGACGGTATAGGACTTCGTTTAGCTAGTAGTTTCATGCATATCTGTGATTAGTGTTTGGATAAGGGATGTTGTAAAATAGTTATTAATTTTAAATGGAATGAAATAATGGTTATGTTTTGTTCATCATTTTATTAGTAATATATCCTATATTTGCATGTTTATATCCTTGAATATATTTATATATTCTAAACTGTCCGTTGCCGGTTAATGATATGGGAATATCATTAAATTAAGGTAAATCTGAGTATTGGTATAATATACTTGAAAGTATATTGATGCGTTGTCATACCAATTTCACATGATATTCAAATTGTTTGAATATAGGACTAAATCCCGCCACATGAGTTTACTTTATGGATCTTGTCATTAAGTAAATCATGAGTATATAGTTATCCTTAGACTTGAGATGCCAGATAACTGTCATGCGTGTAGTGCATTTCTTTGATTCAATTTAACGCTATACGTAACGGGTAGCTATACGGATTGTTTTGGGAAGCGTTGCGAAGTGCATGTGTTATGCTCGTAGTCAAGATAGAATTTGTTCCTTCAAACTGTTTGAAGTTTAATACTGCTGGGCCCCTCGTAGGATTGGTAAGATGTATGTGTGGCCACACCCAAGATCTCCCCTGAATGGTTCAGAAGATTTGGTAATCTTATTTAATCATAAACAACGAGAAACAAAATTATTAATAAAGAATGACTTAGATCCATATCTTTATTAATGTGGTATTAGAAACAAAAGGATGCCTATGATGATTTATCATCGAATGGTTTTTTCCAGGAGAACCACCACCCGAGTTGTTCTGGGGGCATTGGCGTGTTGCTAGACGCTAACCAATGTCATTACACTTTTAATAGATTTCCAAGTGGGAGCTGTTAGAGTTTTAATGGAAAAATATTATCGTGTATGACTAGATTCGAACTCGGGAGCGAGGGATTGCACACTTTACGTATGAATGACTAACGTAAATAATTAATATATATAATAGTTATGTATTTTAATTATTTGGACACGAAATGAAAGATAACGGACGTTAAGTGATTAACCGAATTGACTAACGGTCGTTAAGTTAATAGTTAAAGGACTATTATTGAAAAAGGAAGATTGGAAGGATCTAGAAACCCTTCTTAGGGTTGAGGCCGGTTGGGGCTTATGGGTTTCCAACCCATGATCGACCCATGCTACAACTTATGCTCCAAGTTAGGTATTGCCTATAAATACCAAGGCATAAGGCTTAGGGTTTTAGCTAGTGCATTATTATTGAAACCCTAAAACTCTCTCCTCTTCTCCTTGCTCTATACCGATCGGATCTACACCCTAGGTAGATCGATCCATACTTTTCTAGTTAACAAAGTTAGTTTGGTTAACCGTGTTCAATCACTAGCATCATTCGTTAGTCGAGTAATAGTACGTGTGTTCGAGAACTCGTTAATATCTTACTTTAGATATTAATCTTGGATTGTGGAACAAAAAGGTAAGGGGTTCCACGTTAATCCTTTTGGTTGTTCAAGAGAAGAGAAGTTCAAGTTTGGATCTTTGTTTAGCTAAGATCAAAAAGGTACGTTTACTATTTATTTTTCGGTATTACTTATTACATGTTAATTATGATCCTTGCTTCCGCGTATTATGTGCTTTGATGTTTATGATTATTTATTTATTTGAATGTCAAATTATCTAAAACCAACACCATGTTTGTGTATGCACTTTTAGAGAGAAAGCTAAACTTAACGCGTTTTAAATTGTTCACACTGCACCATGCAAAAGTGAGCTCAACAAAATAGTCTATAAATACTAGTTACACCCAAAAACTGTATATGATATTACACCCAGAAATAAAATAAAAATTCGCAACCTATATATATTTTCATCGATAGCGAGAGTGTCTTGCCAATCATTTTTTCATACGAAGTAATAACTAAGCTTTCTCTACCTCACACACTCAAAACTTCGTTTGTTGATATACAATCAATTAATGGCAATTAATCTACATCGTCTACATACATTCAATCAATTTTTGATCACTATCATGAACTATGTTTCCCAAGAACCACGAATACTAGTATTTGATTACGCTAATTTCGCATTTGTTGTTACATCTCTTCTCAGCATTCTACAGTTGATATCCGATTCACCATTTAAAACACACCCGAAAACTATGTTCGTGTCATCAATCACTCTACTCATGTATGGATTGTCATATGATGTTGAAAAAAGGTATTCTCAAATCAATGAAGTTTATGTCAATATTGCGCGTCATGGAAGACTTATGTTTGGTTCTATCTTACTGGTATGTTTGATGTCGATTATTGTACCTAGCTTCCTACAACCATTTGTTTTTGCGATATACGTTATGTTTTGTGCCTATGGAATGATATATTGGTTGCATGAGGGGATTGTGGATGAAGTTGAAGGACTTGATATCATTTGATCGGGAACATGAGCAAGGTATAGATGTTTTGAAAAATTTAATAGTTGGAGCAAGTTTAGTGATGCTTTTTCGAAGTAGTTTGTTGTGGTTTATTTTTCTTACTTGTTGAAAGCGTTTGTTTTGCTTGTTTGGAGTTGTTTGTTGTAATTTTGTGTTCCTGCTTATTGCAAGTGTTTGTTTTGCTTGTTGTAGTTTTTTGTTTCTAATTATTGAAAGTGTTTTGTTTTACTTCATCTGTATCGTATCCATGTATTGTATAAAGTCGGATGTTATACTTTTGTTTTGCAATCCAAAAAGGGCTAGCGGCGCAGCTTGTTGACCGTTTGCCTTCCACCTCTATGTAAATCCAAAAGTTAATTCTTAATAAAAGGATGTACAAGGATCGGAATATCGTTTTTGTTAAAATTGTTTCAAAAAGGGCTAGCGGCGCAGCTTGTTGCCCGCTTGCCTGCCGTTTCAGTGTAAAGCTTACATAGTTAATAACACAAATAACTAAGCATTAATTAAAAAAAAATATAAGTCAAGTGTATTTGTTTACCTCAAACTTGATTTACCGGGGTTTTTACTACCTTGAATTATTTAGAGTGTTGTAGGATACCATGAACTTGCAAACTCGGTTTAAATTGGGCGTTGACTAGGTCACACGTTATCACATGACTTAGCTTCGTTAAAAACTAACGATAAAGTTATAAATTTTATTAGTTGCGTCTTCTCCTGCTAAAAATCAAATACAGTACGTTCGTTGCATGGTAGAAACAAAATTCACGTGATCAACCAAGGTATGCTTGTATTCGGTGAAATGTAATTCTTTTAAGTGATCTCGAGGTTTATGTATAAAGAGCAAACTAAACACCTAGAATCAAGTACGCGTACACACTAGCAGATCCACGACTCGGTTATGGCTTGTCTTCCTGAATGATTATGGTTTCGCTTGTATTTAATAATAAAATTTTTCAAAAATTGACTACAACAAATAAAACAAACGAGGAAGAACGCCCCCCCGCGTTGCGGGGGGGTTTTTTGCTCAGAGATTCAATAACTAAAAACATCAACGATTAAAAGCAAGTAAATATACTTCTTTATTTTTAAGCAACCACCAACCGTAGCTCGTGTTTCCTGTCCCCATGGCTGTAAATCATAACCGTTTTTCAAGTTGAACTTTAATGGAGATTTACTGACCTCGTCTGATGATGTCGCCGACTCTGAAAAAAACGCATTCACAACTTGAACATGATAAAAGTTTAGCGTACAACTGTTTTCTAAGATCAGTTGCAATATTTGCCGAAAATGTACAACTCACCCGAACCGCGATGTAGGTACCTCGAGCTCTATCATCGACCTCCTTCATATTTTGCCACTTCTTTCTAACTTCTGAAAATCAACAACCCAACCCATCAATGCGACAAATAAACTTAGGCACCAACTAACGAAAACATAAAAACCAAAACCCTTAGTTTTTTGAAGTAGCTAATTGAATCCTTCGTCTTATATGCATCAATAACTAACAATAAAAAAGAGGCAAATTTTAACTTATCTTGATCAGTATTTTGCAACCTAATCTTTGAATGCTCTGAAAAGACCAACCAACATCAAAGTAACACCAACTACGATACCAATTCTGCTATAAACCAAAAAGATGCTCTAAAAAACAAAACTTTAGATTCCCAAATAAAATATTACCATGTGAGATTCTACCACAGCTACATGCACATGTAAAGAAAATAACAAATTTAACAAAACATGCTTTTTAATGCTACAGACTAAACAACAACACTCATCACGATTCACATCTCGATTTCTAAACTATCTTCTGACTTCTCAGTTATTCCAATCTAGATTCTCGATTTCCCAACTACGTAATACTAATAAACTAAAACTCTTACTTTTCAAACCCAAAAATAGTATTATTCTGCAATCTGTAAGCTACCCAAAAAAGAGATACGTGTCTCGGTTAATAGGCAAAAACTCAAAAGTGCAACTAAAAGAGGGCAAATTAGTTAACAGCTGATATTACCATGAGAGAAAAGATGGAGCCCAAGCCATTGCTAAGGACGCCACCCAAATATGAATCAGATAGAAATGCACCTAAAATTGGTGCAAAATTTGTAGCTGCTGTCCAGAGGAAAATAGTGTTTGTGCCTTTAGCTACACCAATGTTGTAGTCACTCGTCCGATACACTATCATATTTGGCATCAAACCGTAGCTTGCCACCTTCTCAAATGCCTCATTTGCTGCAAAATAAATAAATAAATCAAGATTTAAGAATTTCATGTGATAAATAGGAAAATTTTATGATCAAAAGATAACATGCATGCTGTACCATTGTCATAGGTACTGTATAGTTAAAACTTTATGATCAAGAACGCAAGATACCTACCTATGATGAAAGCCATTGTGACCAGGCCACCTCGACAATAACAGGTCGACGTAAATCCATGACAGCCTCTTTGTTAAATGATTTAGTCATGTTATCCCATAGTGTCGGTTCGATTATGTTTCCGTCATCCCAATTTTTTTCGAAGAGATTGTCAACGTGATCAATAACTAACATTCTTGTTGATAAAAATATAGCAGCACTCTCTTGTTCTTCCAAATTATACTCATTTCGTTAGCACTTTGATCTCAAGAAGTTCATCTGCGCCTCCGGCTTGTATGTTGGCTACCATCTTCGCTGTTTCAGCCTTGAGCAAACCTGCTGAACTTTTTCGTAACCCGACAACCCACCAATTTTCCACCTCCAACCAAGTCGATCACCCGCGATTATTTTGTTGATTCCTTCTACTGCAGCTACAGTTGAGAACGCCCAACAACTCCCTGCACCATTTGAATGTTTTAACATTAATAAGAGCATCGTAGAGGTTGGAGAGTGTGATCCTCTAGTATTAAAAGCACGACCTACATAAACAATAACACGCCCACTTATAAAAAGAAGCGTGCTGCAAATATACACAACAAACAGTTCATGTACCACAAAATATGAATAACAAATATTTAGGAACCATAACGGAAATACCGCCAGTGTAAAAGATCAAACTGATAAAGCTACTGTACCTGTGGGGGCCTGTGATTCATTGAGGTTTCCTTCGTTAATGGTATAAGCACCTTGCGCAGAGGCACACAAAGCAGGTCCTACATAAAGGGTGAAAGTGTACCTTCAGTACGCGTTACACCACGAAAGAGCCGAGTATGTCAAAATTTTATTAAGAAAAAAAACAGACGGTCTATACCAGCTGTAGATAACGTACTGGTCCGACTGACAGAACCTGTTCCTTTCGTGTTAAACAAACGACGTATAGAAAAAACAACATGTTTAGTCATAATAACAAACGTAATCTAAATGCACACACGAAAGACCACATCTAATATGAAGTACCTCCATAAGCACCAAAACAGTCAGTGATTGAAAGTCTATCGTCACTAGAGTAGAGACTGCTCCTACAACATTTTGTCGAAACTTTAGTAACTGTGTCAGAAAGAAAGTTACCATATCTTTTGAAAAGAAATAAAAATGCACGGGGGAGAAGTAGATTTAAAGTAAAGGGTTTCAGGTAGGCGACTCTAATATAATTGAGAATCGAAAGGAAAATTGAGTGTGTAACTGCCATTGTCTCTTTGACATACGCATGAATTCAATAATTGTATGTACTAAGAATGCTATTAGTGTTTAGTATAGCTTGTTAAATTTACTCATGGGCTTTAACGCACTACACACGACATGTATGGGGTAGTGATTAAAGCTTTGTAAGTTTCTATGAGTATTTATAAACTTCACTTTCACACAAAAAAGAAAAAAAAAAAGGTCTTTTGATAAGCAATTTTTTTATTATGACCTGTTTGATATGTCGGTATAGGAAAATTGCATTCAAAATAATCAAAACGTAGCAACCAAAACCCCAAATTTTTTGTATATAAATATGAAATTAATACACATAAATTAAGTCCAAAAAGCCTACCTGATGATTGTTCGAACACGCCGACGCTGATCCATTCTTTCAACCAATTTGCAGCAACTGAGCACTCGTTCAAGACCTGAAAGGGGGCTGGATATGAGTAGACAAAGTTAGTCAAACACGAACCAAATACAACAGCTGTTCTTAAAATCCAAGAATACTCAAAAGTGAAAACTGAAAATTTAATTAGGGTTTTGACAACTTCAAGTTTACCTCCACTTCGACTGAAGCTCCATTTTCCAGTGTAGCAGTTTCTTTTTCAACAACTGTGAACCCTTGCACATTTTAAGAAGCCTTTATTGAGTATATTATACACATTCGAACCGCACAGTCAATCGAATATGCATACACATATCTATATCAAATTAAAGTAACTAAATCAACAACAATAATAACAATAAAAACCAAAAAAATTATACCTTTGATCGACATGAGCGAATCTTCACAAACAACTGCTTATTCAATCGATCGTATTGATGATGCAGATGCCCCCCGTACCCTATTTGTTGACAGAAAAAACCCAAAAACCATTAATCTTTAATTAACACTAAACCGTAATTGTTATGAACAAATAACACACATATTACAGACAACTAAATTTAATCATAAAAAGATTCAACAAACCTAGCAGATGTTTCGATTTACGTTTTCTGATGACGATTTGAAGAAAGAGTATAAGAGATTTAGCGCAGATCTGTTTATGAGGCGGTGGAACTTAGGTATGCATATGAGCATATCTGTGTTTGTGAGGCGGTAGTAATAAGACATTCCATACACAACATTCTGAAATGGACTAACGCATTTGGGCTAACATACTGGGCTTAAAATTTAATAATTTAATATGATTTGTGTCAGAGTTGTGTTTTAATATAGAGAGTGAACGAGGAAAAAACGATCCCGCCGCGTTGCGGCGGGGCAAAATAAATTTTTTTTGGGTCAACATTTGTTTTCATCTAGGTATAAATACCTGGTTTTGGCAAATAGTTACCGTGATAACATCAACATCTCACTACACAGACTCAAGTTTACCAAAGTATTAACCAAAATGTAATTGGAAGAATACCGTGCATCAGTTGAACAAAAATATGAACTTCATGGAATGTATTTGGTTTCCAAAGTTGGCTGCGCAATGTGTCAACAGCATCTGCAGGCTTTTCCATTTTATGCATTTTCTTCCTCTTATTTAATCGCCACACCCACAGTATGCACAATGCCAACAACACCAACAATGCAATCCCACCAGCTACTGACCCGACAATATAAGCTATAACAACTATTAAACTGGGAAAAAAAATACGAATGAATTTTGTATAAAGAATTTGGCACCTTTTTTTTTTTCTGGATTTCTTTCACCAAACCGATTCCACATCTTCTGTGTCAGCGACATGAGAGACAGAAGGAAGAGATATGAGATGTCTGTAGAATAAGGTATAAAAGACAGAATACAAACATTGAGTCAAAATAAATTTTGTTAACGTATGAATTAAATTAAGGGAAACAACTACCGTGTACGATGAACGTGTGACCTGATTGACCTATCATTGTAGAAAGATTAGATGCTGGATCCCTGAAACAAAAGAAATACTAATTGATAAAGATATTACCAGCAGTAAAATAATCGTTTCACAGGAACACACATATTATTAAAAGTTGAGGTTGTTACTACGACATTATATATATGTAACTGTGGTTGAATGTCAATTTTTTTAAAAGCTTACCTGAACTTTTATCCATTTCCCAACTAACTTTTCAGCCTCTGCAATCTGATTCTGTGCAGCCACGGGGTTGGCATATCTCTCTTTCAGATCAGTTCGTGCCGCCCTTTTAACCAAAATCGTGTTCGTTTTCATTTCCAGCAAAGTCACCTTTTTTTGGGCCTCGTCCCTTTTACGAATGGCTTCCAAGTGAGTTTGAAGCCACGACACATTTATTTTGGATGCCTCCACAGCTGACACTTGATTACATTGGATCCCTGAAAAAACATAACCCAAATTGACATACATTGGATCTTTTGGGCAAATTCTCCGCTTATAATATAAATCATAGAAATGTATAACATCAACTCAAGTAAAAGAAGTTTAGGTGTAAAAAAAGGGGAGATGCATACAGAACAATCAGTTGCATCAGATACATGTTGAAACGACGTCCATCGTTTCCGCTTGAGGTCTGCGACTACTTCAAAGACACTATCCAACAATACCTAAAAGAACATACCAGCAAATGTTACTTAGCCTACCAAGTCTATGTAAAATGCTAATCAACACGTTGAAGCAAATGTGTTTGAACTTCATACCTTGTGCATCTTGTATTTACAGTCACATGATCTCACAATTCCATGGCAATAACTGCAGCAAATAATGGTTAACATCATAAATATGCATGAATGTCACTCAAGTGCTATGATACTTACATTCCATCTTTACCCCATCAAACTCTTGTGTTCCTGCCCACCCAAATGTCATCATAAATATGCATGAATGTCACTCATGTTTCATGATATCAGGCTCAACATCTTTCTTTAACCCAAACATTTCATCAAACACATTGTATACATGATCAAAAATCTTAATCGCCACGAAAAATGAAACCAAGATGGACCATTATATGGTGCAAACCCACGTCTGTTATCTTGATTCACCTGCATAATCCAACAGGTAAATCAAGTTTGTTATACTCGTTTTTGAGATAGTGCATATATGTTGATACTTCAATAAATAACATGCGTTTTAGTGGTTTTGTCAGTGCTGCGTGTGTAAACTTACATCAAATTAGCAGATAAAGGCATACCTAATCGGAGGGAAGAAGGTTTTAGATCGGAGGCACACAAAGGCGGTGTCCCAAAAGATCAGTCGATACCCTATTGTTGACAACGTAAAAAAAAAAAAACAACTTATCAGTATATGTTTATTAGTATATGTGTTACGGTAAATAAAAAACCTAAACATATGATAGTATAGATTATGGTTACCGACCTTAATTCGTCGATTCATTCAGTCGTTCGTAATCCATCGTTGGCCAACACACTAACCTTTAATCCATGAATCAAGCGTTTTGATTTGTTGTGGGATGAAAGGAATTTGAATATGATTGGAGACTGAATAAATTTGGATTTCGTATTTAGGGGGTGCGTGTGTTCATATCTATCTTTCTGGAAGACGGTCGATAAAGAAGCTGCCGACAGGTTCATATCTATCTATTCTTGTGGGGTCAACATGGGCCAACGTTGGGCCAACCAGACGGGCCAAAAGGCTAACGAAACGTTTATTTTTTATTATTGGTCGGCGAATATAAAATTTCCACCGACATCACGGTTTAGTATATACGAGAATGGCGACGATCGCCGCGTTGCGGGCGTGCCTGTTTTTCGGCCGAGGAGATTTTGCATAAATAAAGTAGAATATTTAGGCGTTGTAAGATATCAAGTATGTAGAATATACGTGGAATTTCAATATGTACAAATTAAGACGCCTATATTACCATACGATAATCAGTTCTGAACTATAAGCATAACTGTGCAACCGTCTGTTCATGTGTGACTGATCATGTTTTTCCCTGCAAATGCAACACACAAAATTGTATTAGCTCACTTAAAACTATCCATTTGATATGTCATATGTGTAATGAAATTAAACCATCATTAAAGGTTCATTTAATGCAAGAAAAATGTATGAATTCAGTGGCTAGAACAGGTCATTATATAGGAATTGTTATTCTTTTGTCACTCCAAGAAAATGGGAGCTTATATGTTAAACTTTCAAAGCCACTAAGGTTAACCATTACAGTTGCCAGTGGCATGACAACTGCAATATCAAGTTCATAACTAATACAATGTAATTTGCCAAAAAAAATGTATTTACTTTCTAAACAAATTAGCTAACATTGAACTATATAGTTGGAATAAGTTTGAAAACACAACAAAAGACAAAGAGAATTAGTACCCAACGGTAGCTTCAATCCGATCTCGTATAGATGCAATTGGAGGAAACTTGGATTTGTATACAGTAATAGTCAAAGCTACACTAAGATGATGAGAATGCAATGGTTTAAAAGGGCTCGTGAGTACCGGTTTCCCGATTTATCATGCCCTCAACATATTTTCTCGGTCTTCCTGTGATAAAATTCAACATTGTTTCTATTTTAGCTTTCAATCAAAATACTCATATACCCTTAAGATATTTATGAACTATAATCCATAAATCTAAAGACTTTCACCTCACTGGACATCGTATCTATCAAGTGAAGGTAAGAAACAATTTGTTGAGCAAAAATCACAGGTGCATACTCATCACGATGGGGCGAAGGCTTTTTGTTGCCATTGTTCTAATAATCCCACCATGTTGCCTTCTTGCCATTGTTACAAATTCAAGTTGATCATGCCAAAGCAGCTTGTATTCTTCACCATTTCCTGCACTCTGCAAAAAAACTTATTATCAGAACCAATAAAATTAAAGTATATATACAATGAATAATTCAGATGTACAATTTAACATGAATTAGTTACACTTATAAATTAGTTACACTTATATCAAGATCATTGATCGGATTATTCGGCTGCCCTTCATAAAACAACCTGCATGTTTTCAGAACCTGTAGCTGTAAATCACCATCAAAATTCAGACGTGTAATAACAAAAGTGAAAGAGGGCCTGCATGAGATCGAATCTCAGGATCAGTATATGTATGTTGTGGATATAATATTGAAAGTTCCAAAAGCTAAAAGCATCCCTAAAATAAATAAGCTTCTTGGTACTATGCAGCTTAATTTGGTAAGTTACTCTTTGAGCTATGCCATACCCACATCGGAAAGAAGATTTCAAAATTGCGATATAAATATAAGCAAGTGTAATAGTCGAGATAAATTGGAGGAAGTTTATTGGCAGCCGAATGCAACCTATTAATGTATCTAAAATAAGCACTTTGAACTAACCTAGCATGTTTATCAGCAGCTGAATGCAACCTGCACAGTTTTTTTTCCGGTTATGATGACAGTCGGTGCGCCACTTCCAGAACTCAACTCCCTGAATGAGAATGGTTCGAACACAGAATATCTGACAACATTAAACAGCTCATCAGTAAAGGACGTTCAAGTCTGTAAACTTGAGGTCACCTCAAAACGCATCTTAGTTGGTCTGAAACCATAAGTCTCATCGCAACAGCAAAAGTAATAGCAAGTTCCAAAATAACTAAAAGTCTAAAATAATATTTAAATGTACCATAAATTATACTAACCACTGTTCTTTAAGAAAAAGCTTTGTACCACACCCCTATTGGCATCTTGACCATTCAGCTACGATTATCATTTTCAAAATCTTAAACGAAAGTTACATTTTGCCTGTTTTATAGATATGCATTCACTTAAATCATGCAAATCAGCCCTCACTTACCATAACACGACTAAACTAAAGCGTACCATGATGAGATAGCATATAATCACAAATGAATCTACTCATAAGAGCAAACGCTGCTATTTTAACTAACTAAAAATTCAATCAACCACTCCTAACTGATAAGATTTCTGTGCTTTCAATTGTGATTTATTCACTTTTAGTCTATTGCCAATTTCTACTATGTTTGCTTGTATCTGATTCTGAATAATCACCGGATGCAACCCTATGATCTATAGTGTTTCGCAAATAGCCATTCTCAATTTTTTTGGCGGGAAAAATAGGGGCAAAACTGCAGCGTTTTACACGCTAATTATATATATAGGATTTGAACTGATTATAGAAACAACATACATGAAAAATACTGTCGGAATGAGCGCATACAAACCATTGCATACAAAGGAATGAAGACTGAAATGCATAAAACTTAAGAAGACGCACCTGTTGATTTTGTAATGACGATCTTAATGTTAAGGTCACCTGTAGTTCTTTACATACCAAAGCTTTCCGTAGAAGTCAATAAAAGGCTGCTTTAACTTTCCTTGTGCTTCTTTGAGTTCATTTTTCTTGTGACCTACATACGCAAGAAATAGTCTAATAAGGCCAGAATGTGCAACTTTAGGCTGCAATTGATTGTCAAAAAGAAAAACAATTGAACAAAAATTATTTAAACATAAAAAACTAAATTAGTTGGTCATGAAAAAAAAGATAAATTACGTTTATTGCATTGCTGAGTTAAAACTCCCGATTTAAATTGGTACATTATCTTTGTAAACACCGCTTATCTCATTCAAGTATTGGGTCACCAAAAAAACAAATACAGAAGGGAAGACATACCTTCTTCGACTGATCGTTCAATGTGTACTTGGGGTTTCATGGCCGGGAACAGTATAACTTCCTGTTTGAGCAAAGATAATGAATTTTATTGATCCCAAAACAGCTCAAAAGCATTGAATAAATGAGAAGAAAAATATACAAACCTTGATGTTCTGTGAGTCGGTGAGCAACATTGCAAGCCTATCAATACCCAAACCCCAGGCAGCGGTTGGTAGCGAAAACTTTCTTTACGGAGTTATTTAAAATACCAATTTATATGAACGTGATGTGTACCTTGAGTTGATTGGCAAATCGCTGTCGTTGTACCACAGGATCATTAAGTTCGGTGTATGCATTAGCGAGCTGAGAAGATAAGATAGAACACGAATAAGAATAACAACACTATTAAAACGAAAGATGCATTAAATGTCGATATATCGTTCTGACATCAATTTATAAAAAGCAGCAAATGATAGATCACTCGATGTTCAAAAGGTCCCGTCTTTTACTTTCTAGAGCTAGGCCAACTTTCCCAATAGCAACAAATCATCAATCAAACTAATCAAAGAAGAAGAAAAAGTAACCTACTTTGTCCAGCAATCGTATTGTTGTGAGAGGTGGGGGCAGCTGATATCAAAGGGCAGCTGATATCAAACTTTATGCATGCATCAGCAAGGAACTGTTTGGCTTCATCACTCGCAATGTCTTTCGGTATGCTAAGATTTGCTACCTTCTCCAACTCTTCAATCATATCAATCCTTCAAAAAACATTTAGAGCAAGTTACTAAAACAATTGTAAATGCTAGTAAAAACATAGCAAATAAAATCAGATTTAAGCAAAAAACCTGAATGGAGGAGTAAAGTCGATCTCAATTGGTTCACTGTCATACCCATTGGCATGATATTTAACTTTGCAGCCACCTGTCAGCTCCTCCACCATGCCTCGTTCAAATTTGTGTCAGTAAAAAATAGCTCAATTTACCTCACCCATCCACTGTAATCTTATTAGATTTTTTCAGCCAAAAAACAACACTAACCGCTTAACATTTGCTCAGTTAGCTCCATCAAGTCATTGTAATTTGCATAAGCTATATAAAATTCGCACGTTGTGAATTCATGATTATGTGTCAAATCAATCCCCTCATTTCTAAATTGTTTTCCTAATATATATTTTACGAAAATCAACATGAGTACCTGAATGTGTCAAAGCTTGTGTCAAACGCCTTTGTTGCCTACAACCTGTGTTCACATTATGGGAAAAACAACTAATCACTAATTAAATTTCTCCAACAAAAATCTGCAGTTCCAAATTGAGCACCAATAAGCAGTTATATGCAAACAGAGCATGTAAAAATTCAGAGATAAGCAAATAAGGTGCCGTTCGTTTGCCACAACCCTAACAATCCGCTTTATGCCATTTGTTTGCCACAATGTTTTCTCAGAGTAGCTTTATGCCTTTCGTTTGCCACAAACCTTAAATCTAACACCGAACCCCCTTAACAGCTTAACTATTAGTCCAAATGTTGACGTCGACGGTTAAAAAAACCCAATCACACCAACACTGAGCATGGTATTCCATGAAACCAAATGCGTATATGTAGTGAAAAAACAGAAGTTACAGTACCAGACATGTCATTATTTTGACATAAGATTGATCAACCAAATTAAAATCATGCAAAAGAAAAACTAAAAATTCAGAATTTTTTATACATTTAAAAGTAACCCAATTCAGTAATCCCTAAATCCCCCAACTTAAACCCTAAAAGTAAAATCAATATACCAATAATTTACATGTAACAAATACAATACCTGTGAACCATAACCTTGAAAACATACTCAGTTGTCTTCAAGAGCATCTTGACCAAGCTATCTCCCTAACAACCAACAACAATAATAACAACAAAAACCATAAAAAATTATGCCTTAGTTAGACAAAAAAATACCTTTAATTATGGCCAAAATTAAGAAAACCCCAAAATTAAGAAAACCCTAATTTGAAATACAAATCTCAAATCTCACCGTCATCTTTGAGGAGGTATCTGACCATCATCTTTGAGGAGGTGCAAATATTATGGCTGAATACTTCGATCATGATGATGGGTTTTTCTGGAAAGGGAAGGTTTGTTGTTGATTAATGATCTTTGTTGTAGACGTTTCTAGCGTTCTGGTGCTTTTTTATTATCATATATTCTGGGTTGGGTTACCGCCGGCCGGCCACAAAGAGCAGGCCAAATAGGCCAAAAATAGCCCAAGAAAATTGGCGGGAAAAATGCCGAGCGAAACGACGTCGTGGTCACGGGTTTTAATATATACTTATAATAGAGAATATACAATTAACATTGTTTGGACCATCTTATTAACTTTCTAAGCACCTAAGTTTGCCCTCATCTGTCACAAATTCATAGCTATATATAGGAAAGTGTAATGATCGAGTTTATCACATATTTTAATAGTTGATTGTCTCGTGTTTTAAACTTGCTTTTTCTGTTTGCTTTTCACTTAAATTCATGAACTATTCTGTAAAATCTCAAATGTATACATTTCGCATTTAGGTTTTTCCCCCTTCCAGAACAAACACAAACAAACACACTGATGATATAGAGGTTTTTACTAAATGAACTATATATAACCAAATAACCAACTAATATCATCTATATATCATCATGGGCGCAGCTTATATAGAGGGCCCCCGACCCCCCGAAATTTTTTTTGCAATGTAGGGGGTATATAGTTTTCGTGTAGAAAAATTTCGGTATATTCGGTTTCGACCCCCCGAAATAGCGTTAGGAAAAAAAAAATTTAGATCCCGACCCCCCACTGAAAATTGTCTAGCTTCGCCACTGTTAATATCACCACAAAAAAGAACATAAACATCCCCTAATAGAAACCGGTTATATAATAACCAGTTCCTATTGTAAAAAATATGGGGTAGGGAAAGTGTAAAAAACCGGTTGTCATAGAATAACCACTCTCTTTAAAATAAAAATTAAGAAAAACCGGTTCTGCGAAAAAGACCGGTCTTAGAATATTAGTAAAGACACCGGTTTCTTTTAAGAAACCGGTTTCTATTATATTCCACTTATAGACACCGGTTGTTTACTATAAAACCGGTCTTAATGATCTTTTGAATCAAATCAACGGATGCTATCTCAATTTTCGAAAATTTCACCTACTTACTCTTTAAAAAGATTAATATCACCATTAATGCTTTAAAAAAACCTTAAACACACCATAAATGCTTCAAAAAATAGCTAGAGAAATTCAAGATTTTAGAATATTCTTCTATATTGTAAGGAAGGTAACAATACATCACTAATACGCATTATCTTTTATATTTTTGATCAAAAGTATATATTTTTATCGTTAGTATATAAGATTAGGTGTATATCTTTTTTTCTTTTTTTTTTCACATAATTGAATGTGTTTGAATCATTGCTTTGATAATTTATGTTCCTTTTTTAATATCTATATACAGGCACGTTAAAGATTTTGCTTTGTATCGATCATACGAAATACATTGGTAGCTAAACCCATATTCATCCATTGAAGAAGGTATTTCGTTTAAACATTTGAGTTAACTATTCTTTTTGCAACACTTATGCATTTAGTACGAAATACATTGGTAGCTAAACCCATATTCATCCATTGTAGCTAGATAAAAGCAGAATTGAGAATGAAAAACATAATCATATTATTAATAGCTCAGTACCAAATAGATGTTCTGAAAAGACGAAAGAGAAGATTAATTGCCCATTAATAATTCAGGCACGAATTGTTGAACATTTTAAGATGAATGAAAAATCTTGCAAAACTTTATTGGTCGAACATAGATGTATCTTTGGTGTGCCTCTACATCTCCAGGCCAACGTCCAATATTGTGGTCGTATCACTTCCTGTTAATAGGTTAAAAGTCAGGATTCTCAGACGGTCCTTCCTCCCATTCCACATCACTTCCATCACTTGCAGTATGACCAGCAACTGGTTTTTCCCCTTCAACATCTCCAGGCAAACCCTCTTCCCCTTCAGAAACATGACAATATAAAAGAATGAAATATTCATGGGTGATGAGATATTCGTTTTCACTATCTATATTCTTATTCATTGATCCGTTTTATGTAGCATGAGAAGCTTAATGAAAATACCATACTGGGTCCGTCCAGAAATGGAGAGTAGATACTGTTGAGAAAGGAAGGATCTAAAATGGAATTAACTCAGTAGCTTTGAGACTGTACTTACATGGAATTTTTGACCACCTCAATTGCCTCAGCAGCTGGCAAGAAATCATTCACATCAACCTCCTTGTTCTCGTTCTTCTTGTCTAATTAGTTGTCAAAATAAACAAGGATGTGCTTACTAACAGTGTCAAGATGATAAATGGATACAAATTCAGATATCACATATCAAAAAGCTTACAGTCTTCAAAGAAGCGACGGATCTCTGCTAAGCGATGTGGTGGGAGTTCCTTGATGTCATTGTAGTGTCTGTACTCGGGATCATCAGCATAGACTGCAATTATCTTATCATCTTTCTCTCCCTGATGGTATCAACCAATATATCAGTTATATGTAAAAAAAAAAAAAAAAAAAAAAAAAAAAAAAAAAAAAAAAGCGATTCTGGCAATATGGGCGGCTTGAGTTATGGATCATACAAGTTCCAAGTCAAAATGGGTAATGTTTAGAGCAGGTAAAGATAGGTTGGGCCGATCCGTATAAACTTTTTCTATCTAATATGAAATTAATAAATAACTAATGTTTTAAATATCATCAGGGCCCCTAATTTAGTATATTATAAGCATTTTAGTCTGTAGATACACTTTGGGGTAACTTTTAACCCGTTCAACCCGTTTTCAATTTTGTTAACCTGTAAGTTTACTTATTTGACCCGCTCGAGGCAATGTATAACCCATATTGACAAGTTTACCCATATATGAATCTAAAATATAAAATACCTGATCAATCATGGGCATGACTCCAATTGCCTTTGCACGAAGAAAACAACTTGGCAGGATTGGTTCCTGCAAGTATTTTCAAACACCAAAATAGATCAGCAACATTTCCAGTTCATATAAGAACTACACACTTTAAAGTTTAAACACAACACACTAGTGACAATATTCATTATAATACTACATCATTATCTGTAAATTCAAAGCACTAGCTTAAGCGGCATACCTGCATGATAACCAAGACATCAAGTGGGTCATTGTCCTCACAGAGAGTACGAGAGACAAAGCCATAGTTGTGAGGGTACACGACTGATGAATATAGGACACGGTCCACCCATTGATTGACACACGAGCACATCCGTTAGATAAGGGGCAGGTTTCAGATTTTATGGGCTTGGTATTTTGAATCTTCTATGGTTTCTTGGCACCACCAATTGCTAGTTTGGGAGCTTTCACAGAGTGAATTTCAGGCATATCATCTATATAACTCTTCCTTTTTACTTTTCCTACTTTAAGTTCTGTAAACAAAGGCACAATATGAACAACTATCAGGTCACATATGTAACAGATTAGAAATAGTTAGAGGTCGCAAATGAACAGATATACAAATATAAGATTTTAATTGGGTTGACCCGAAACACTTTTAATTTAAAGGTTCGAATTTGTTTATAGATGATTCAGGAGGTTTTATGTATTAAAGATACACTTGGGGCGACCCCTAAACCCATCTGTAATTCAACCCATTTCAAGCACATCTTCAACTTGTTGACTATCATTGCAATTTTTAATGCTAACTCCATTATCCATCTTTGACGACATTACTAAAAGATAGCTGAAAATAAAGAAGCTATTAAACATGCATAAAAATGTTGCCTAGCACATAAAAAGAGCTTTCTTCATACTATATCAAATTTACGATTGCAAGTTCTACTTAAGCCACAAATGCAACTGCATCAAGGTTTGCGTTCAAAAACTTATCCGCACATATTTTGTCATGTAAGTATCACATCGTTTATTTAGTTACATAATTTTTTAAGAAATCAGTCCCCAACATTCATTGAACATACATTTATGTACACATATAAAAGATTTTGTGTTGCTAATATGCACTTAGACATTTCATCGAACACTTGGTATTCACAATTTGCATATATGTGTAACAGATACAAAGGACTTATAGACAATAAGTAGCAAACATAGAAAGCCCAATAACAGAAAATTACTTAAAAAAAAAGGTGAATGGAGACATATTACACATACCTTGTTTGTTCGTAGGTCAGTTGCTTCCTTGCTGTCGGTTTTGTTCGTATATTAGAAACACATAAATGTTTAAATGAACTCCCGCAATTGATGGTAGTTTTAAGTGGGTGAGAATATAGATGATGGGTTATCATGGTTTGAACGTTTGTAAAGTGGGTGAGAATAGAGATGAAGAAACGTGGTGTTAACCGTGTATGATTAATTTGGCGGGGAAATTACCTTTGGCGGGGGAAATTAGGCGGGCTATGAAAACATATTTTTTCTGTGTTGGGAGTAATCTTAGTTGTTCAAAAAAACCAAAACCGAGTCGGACCGCTCAATACAAAATCAAAAGATACATTTATCACGGTTTGATTTCGGTTTTTATTTTTATATATCCGTGATTATAATATACATGATGATTTTTAACTAAATATTTAAATAATTTTACAAGTATTAATTATATTAGAGTAAATTGCAAAAATCATCCTTGTGGTTTGGCCAAATTGCACGTTTGGTCCCTGTGGTTCATTAAGTGCAAAAAATGTCGGGATTTGTCATTGTTACATTCAGTTTTGGTCCCCCACTAATAACTCCGTTACTTTCCCGTCTAAACCTTGTGCACGTGATTAGCACAAGGGGGTAATTTCGTCTTTAAACCTTATATCAATAAAATAATACCCACCCAACTAATAAAAAACCCACCCCGCTTATTTTTTTCCCCAAATCCAAAACAGATCCCCAAAAGTCAAACCCTTACAATCGAAAACCTAATTTCTTATCCCTGCTGTTCAAACGCATTGCACTTACAGTCCTTGTAGATACATGCGATTAGAAAGATGAATGAGTCACCTTCACCTCCAAAATTTATTTTTAGAAATAATGGCATATCAATTGATCCAAACACAATTTATGGTAAGAATCGAAGTTTTTTTAATTGTGACGGGGTAAATTTAATATGAATTTAATCTATCCGTTGTTATTTAATTTTACGAAAATAACATATTACGTTATAGATCATGTTATTATTCGTACTGTTAATCTCGATTAAACGTCAAAAATGGTTAACCGTGATAAAAAGTTTCATCCACCTCTTCTTTAAAATTGTGGATCTCTTCCATCTTCTTTGTTATCTTAGAGGGTGGACAGTAATTGCTCAGATATTTAGCCTTCAAGATTGCTCGCGTGGCGTCCTTAACCTGATAAGGACCACGCATCGATCCCCTATAATAGAGGTGTTGGGATTTATTATCTATATAATTATATAAATACGAGTAACGCAACGGATAGATGTCCCATAAGGATCCGTTTGATGTTCACAGATTAACACACAATTAAACACGTATGTTTACTAACCGCTTGATTTGAAAGGGATGTTCAACGAATCTAGACAACGGATCTTAATCTTCTTCTTGACTATCACGAAACCCTTAAACTACTAAAATAAGCAGCCTCTAAGTTTGCTCACGCCACTACACGTCATGGTGGAACACTAGAATGCTAGTTCTTGTATCACGAATGAAACAATGAAGCGCAATGCTTTTGCTTGATGAAATCGGTCAAAACCCTTGAGGTTTTTATCTTGGCCGATCGAATTTATGGTTAGGAGAGGGAGAGATTTTTTTCTTTGAGTTTAGGTTATGCAAGGATGTCAAATAATGAATCAAAGGATTCATTCTATAGACATAACTTAGCTGTGGAAAACTAGAAGGGGGGGGGGGGTTGAATAGTTTTATGTCCTTTTAAATTTTATTGTGAAAACTTTGTTTACTTTTTAAAACTTAGATTCGAATTTATGTGATCTCAATTTCTTTAACAATATGAACAATATGTATATAAGTAAATATAAATAAGTAATGCAAGTAAGGTAATAAGATGAAATGAAAGCTAGAGATGGAAAGATCTAACCGAGAGACAAGAGATTTATAGTGGTTCGGCTACAAGGACACCTTCCTTGCCCTACTCCACTCCCTGAGCACCTAACTCGAGAGTTTTCTTCACTATGTCAACAAGCTCCCTTATGGCGGAGAAAACCTTACACAACTTTGGCTTACACCGGCTTAACGACACAAAGCTAGATGTCGAGTTCTAATCGTAGCTAGAACCAATCTCACAACTTAAACACGACTTATACACAACTTGATCACGACTTCTTCACGACGGCTTCACGACGGCTTCACGACTTCTTCACGACTTCTTTTCCACGACTACTTCACAACTACTTCACAACTAAGCACAACGTATGTTCACTACTACTTCTTCACACCTTCACTACTTACACACCTTAACAACACAACTTCTCTACTTACACACTAACCTATCCCTAACAATTACACACACAACTATCTAACAATAATACACAACAAATATACAAATGTATGATGACACAAACAACTTAGGTATCTAAGTTGCAATACTTCTTCTCTAGTTGTTGAAGGAGTATTCTTCTCTTGCACTTGAATGAAGGAAGCTTGGATCACTTAGAAACCAAAGCTTAAGATTATATGATCAAAGGGTTTTTGAAGATATGAAATGTGATTTAAAACAGAAAGTTTCAGTGTGCAAAAGGTGAGTAAAAATCCAGGGGAAGGCTGGTATTTATAGGCAGAAAAACTGGACAGCTGGGAGCTACTGGAGCGTGGCCGGCCCCCTTAAATAGGGGGGCGGTCCCCTTAATTTTAAGGGGGCCACCTAGTAAAATTAAGGGGGCCGCCCAATATGTCTGTTGCCCAGATTTGTCTTTTTGTGGGGAAGGTTTTTCTGGAACATTTTAACTGATTTTAGTTAAAAATTTGAATTCATATTTTTATAAAAGATTAAACATTTTTATTTAATACCAAAAATGTTTTTCAAAAATATAGAAAATGTTTTTGATGTTTTTATAAAAAATCTAGTTATTAAGAAAATTTTCCTTTGATCATATAATGCATTAAGCCCTTGTTTATTCATACCTTAAGTGATTAAGTTGTAAAAATGAATATTTACAACTAAATACTTGTTTATTTGATAAGTTTATGTTTTAATGAGTTTATATTTTGTGATCATTAAAACATAGAGATATGAATAATGTTTTTAGGCATTATTTATGTCAACAATCTCCCCCTTTTTGATGATTACAAAACTTAAACTTATTAAATCCAAAAATTTATTTTTGGACAAGTATTTAGTGAGTTTATATTCACTTCTCCCCCTTTTTGTAGAATCAAAAAGGTTATGCCGACAAGTTTTAGAAACTAAAGTTGTCGGGACGAAAACTCCCCCTTGATGTTTACTCCCCCTCGTTCGAGGGCACCAAGGAGACGAGCTATGGAAATATTGGCTGCAAAAACAAGTTAGGAGACACAAGACATATATATATACATAGCAAAAATATTTAGAACAACCAACTAATTTATTTAAGCATTCAAGATGATCATATATATCATATGAATCATCATTACATTACATAAAATACTTAAAACATAACAATTACAACATAACAAGGAACACTAATGGTCCTCATATTGCCAAAGAGAGCGATTGGACTTGCTTGCGACACAAAAGGGTGATGGATTTTATTTTGAGGCGGAAGGCATGTGGATGGGTTTTAGTTATGTGATGGTGAGGGAAATGGAGCGGATCCATTTATGTTATATCGTTGTGGTTGAGGAATGGGATGAGGACGAGTGAGTAGATATTCGATCCAAGAAATATCTTCACTTAAGTGGAGGATTTGTTTTTGAAGGAAGATGCAACAAGGACAATAGTGGGTGTGGTTTGTAACTTGATCCAAGTTAAGAGAGTGGGGTAGGCAATTTGAGTAAGGTGAGGATGGAGGTTGTCCCTTGTTGCGTTGTGTGAGGTGCATAGCAAGGAGATCACTAAGATCATGAATTTGGTTAATCTCTTCATGAAGCTTTTGCCTTTCATGAATGGGGATTTGGTTATTTGGTGGAAGTGGATGGTATTGGGGTGAAAAGTTTGATGTTTGACCAAGGTGATGAGGGTTTTCAAGGATTCCATTGAAGTTGGTTTGATGTTTAGGGGAGTAGTTTGGAATGAATGTGGATGTTTGGCCAAAATGGTAGGGTTTGTGAAATGGTTCAATGGAATGAGGTTGTGATCTTGGAGAGTAGTTGGGGATGAATGATGATGAAGGTGTTGGTTGTCTAGTTGTGATGGGCTTGTGGTGAGGGTGAGGTTTTCTTTTCCACCCGGGTTTTAAGGTCATCCTTGCTAGCTTTGAGGTTTTTGGTTTTGGGTTGATAGGAGAAGACATGATGGGATGATTGAATGTGGTGAGATATGGGGTTATTTATAGTGGAGGATTTGTGTTGTTTAGGAATGGATAAGCTTGTTGGGTGATTAGGAAAAAATATGTTTGTGAATTTGGGGAAGTATAGGATCAAATGGGCTAAAAAGCAGAAAAAGATTCTGTGAACCCGTCCAGCAGATGGCCGGTCCCCTTAATTATGGGCGGTCCCCTTAATAATTAAGGGGGCCGCCTTATGAATTAAGGGGGCCGCCCATCTGGTACCTTTCTAGGTTCCAGAAATGGGTTTTTCTGCAGAAAAAGGTGAGGATGGCTATGTTTTGAGCTTCTGGTTTTAGGCAAGTCCCACTCTTTGATGCAATAGAGAAACATATTAAGCATGCATGGCATATAAGATAAATAAATAGGCAAGCAATAATTAATATCTAGCAATTTAGAGAATTAAGGCACTTAATCATCTAAGGCAAGGGTAAAGGAGCAAAGGCACTAGAAACTAATGGGTGATGGAACAATTGTGAGGATGTGATTAATAAGCCTGTTCTAGTGTGTGCCTATATGCAACAAATGTGGAGATGTGATTGTTTCGACTTCTAAATGCAAAAATTTCCTAAGAAACAATCCAAAGTCTCCTTGATTTGATTTTGCTCAATATATGAATATCAAAGATATATATTAGATTATATTCTTTGACAATTCATGTGAGATCTTTATGCATGAGAAAAAATATTTTTAGTATTATTCAACAATGCAAGGAAAATGGTTTTCATGTGTTTTCCTAGATGTGAGAATGATTTGTAGAAAATAGATTGGGTTTTGTTTATAAATATGTTTATGCAAAGAAATATCCCAATCTTTTATTTTGTGCAAAACAGATTCCTAGACTCAGATGAGAGAAAAATAAAAATAATTTTACAAACAGATGGCCGGTCCCCTTAATGACAAGCCGGTCCCCTTAATAATTAAGGGGACCGCCTTTATAACATTAAGGGGTCCGCCCATCTGGATAAAGAATTGTACCAAAAGTGCAGAAAATTCAGTCAATTTGTTCCATCATACCTAGACCTAAACCTAAGTGGTTAAAAAGTTCACGCTTAAGGGGCTTAGTGAATATGTCTGCTAAGTTATCTTCCGATGCAACCTTTTCTATAGATATGTTTCCTTTTTCAACGTTATCGCGGAGGAAGTGGTGGCGTATTTCTATATGTTTAGTCCTAGAGTGTTGAACGGGATTCTTACTTAAATCTATAGCACCTTTGTTATCACACATAATTGGGACATCGTCTAACCTAATGTCATAATCCACGAGAGCTTGTTTCATCCATAGTGCTTGTTGACATGCCTTTCCAGCGCTTACATATTCGGCTTCTGTGGTAGAAATAGCAAGAGTGGTTTGCTTCTTCGAGAACCAAGATGTTAGACAACATCCCATTAACGTGCAAAATCCGCTAGTGCTTTTTCTATCCACGTAGTCTCCCGCATGATCCGAATCCGCATAGACGATGGTTTCTATGCACGATCCCTTAGGATACCATAATCCTAAGTGTATAGTGCCCTTAATGTATCGGAAGATACGCTTAACCGCTTCTAGGTGAGAGGTTTTGGGATCCTCTTGGAAGCGAGCACAAAGGCAGACACTAAACATGATATCCGGTCTACTCGCCGTTAAGTATAGTAAACTACCTATCATTCCTCTATACTTAGTGTTTTCTACGGACTCACCCTCTTCATCTCTTGTGAGTTTTACTTCCGTAGACATCGGTGTCTTCATGGGCTTAGCTTCTTCTAATCCAAATTTCTTAAGCATTTCCTTGATGTACTTAGATTGATTAAAAAATATTCCATCTTCTAACTGTTTTATTTGTAATCCTAGGAAGAAATTAAGTTTACCCATCATACTCATCTCAAACTCATCATGCATGATTTTGGCTAATTCATCACACATATCCTGACAAGTCGATCCGAATATAATGTCGTCGATATATATTTGGACAATGATGAGATTTGGGCTTTTCTTTTTCGTGAAAAGAGTGTTATCTACCATTCTCATAGAATAATCATGTTTAATAAGAAATGCCTTTAATCGATCATACCAAGCCTTGGGAGCTTGTTTGAGACCATATAAAGCTTTCTTGAGTTTATAAACATAATCAGGTTTTGCGAAGTCAATGAATCCTGGAGGTTGTGCCACGTATACCTCCTCATTGATAAAACCATTAAGGAATGCACTTTTCACATCCATTTGAAATAACTTAAAATCTAGGGCGCATGCATAGGCAAGTAGTATTCTTATAGATTCTAATCTAGCTACGGGGGCATAAGTTTCGTCATAATCTATTCCTTCTTGTTGATTATATCCTTGGGCAACTAACCTAGCTTTGTTCCTAGTAACTATTCCATTTTCGTCTAACTTATTTCTATAAACCCACTTAGTTCCTATGATGGTCATGTTCATGGGATTTGGGACTAATTCCCAAACGTCATTAGTCTTAAATTGATTTAGTTCTTCTTGCATAGCCATAACCCAACTTTCATCTTTTAATGCCTCATTTATATTTTTAGGTTCTATAGTTGATAGGAAACAAAAGAAGTTAATTTTATCTTGAGCTTGTGATCTAAGGGTTCTTTGATTTAGGTTTCCTATTATTTTATCTAACGGGTGTGATTTAGATTCCTTAACATTTACAATTTCATTTTCGCCTAATGTTATATCTTCATTATCGTCGCCTAAGGGTTTAATTTTACTAACCTCAATAGCTTCTTCTTCAACTAGGTCATCATCTTCTAGGGGCAATGTCTTAGGTGGTGGTGGAGTTTCATCAAAAGTTACATTTAAGGACTCTTCTACTTTCATAGTGTGTTTATTAAGTATTATGTATGCTTTACTATTTTGTGAATACCCTAGAAAGATTCCTTCGTACGACTTAGGATCAAACTTAGTAAGGTAATCTTTTGTATTGAGAACAAAACATTTGCTCCCGAATACCCTAAAGTAATTTAGATTAGGTTTTCTACCTCTTAATAACTCATATGGGGTTTTTCCTAAAATTCGCCTAATTGAGACTCTATTTATTATATATGTTGATGTATCTACGGCATGGCACCAAAATTTTTGTGGGATAGATTGTTCATTTAGCATTGTTCTACTCATTTCTTGTAATGTTCGATTCTTTCTTTCTACTACCCCATTTGATTGTGGAGTGCGAGGAGCGGAGAAATTGTGAGATATCCCATTTAAATCACAATATTTTCCGAATTGCACTTCGTTATCAAATTCCCGACCATGGTCCGTCCTAATTGATACTATAGAACATCCTAATTTATTTTGAATCATTTTACTAAATATTTCAAACTTATTAAAGGCTTCGGTTTTATCACTTAAAAATCTAGTCCACGTGTATCGTGAATAGTCATCTACAATTACTAAGGTATAACGATTACCTCCGTAACTCCGCACAGCGGTTGGACCAAAAAGGTCCATGTGTAATAATTCTAGGCATCTAGTAGTGGAGACTATATTCTTAGCTTTGTGACTAGCATGTGCTTGTTTTCCTATTTTACATGCATCGCAAAAGTGTTGGTCATATCTTAGGTTAGGCAAGTTTCTAACTAATTCTTTAGAGGCTAGGGATTGTATTTGTTGCATATTTGCGTGACCTAATCTTCTATGCCACAATGTAGAGTTTTCATCTAAGGTTGCTAGACATATTTTATCTTCCGGTTTATTTCCTAGTTTCATAACATATACGCCACCTTTCCTAACTCCTCTACCTATGACCTTTCCGTCCTTAACTATTTCGCTATCTTTACTTGTAAAAGTAACCCTACACTTATTATCGCATATTTGTCCTATACTAAGCAAGTTATATGTTAAGTTATCTACATGCTCAACATTTTCAATAGTTAGGGAGTCTTGAGAGATCGTACCTTTGCCAATGATTTTTCCACGAAAATCACTACCGAAAATAACATTACCTCCGTTGTATGCCTTGTAGGAGGAAAATAGCTTCCGGTTTCCCATCATGTGCTTCGAGCATCCGCTATCCTTAATCCATTCATCGGGCTCCAAATTTATCCCTAGACATATTTCATCGGTGGCTTGAGCTACAAGGCACTTTTCGTCTTTTGCTTTATCCGCTTCATCTTTGTCGCTATCACTCCATGTTCCACTAACAAATGCGCTTTCGTAATCATAACCCGGTGGCTTTGGACATTCGCCAATGAGATGGTTTTGACTTCCACATCTAAAGCACTTTCTTTTCCCGTAGTTATCATTTCTATTTCTTTGAAGCGATCTTCTTTCATCTCGTGGTTGTCTCGTGAATCTTCCTCGTCTCTTGAAGAATTTCTTGAATTCTCTCACGGCCATTGCATATTCTTCGTCTTCACTATCGTCACTTGAATCATCGTCATCACTAAGTTCCTTTTTGGCTTTTAGCGCGAGAGACTTGATTTGATCTTTCTTGCTCTTGACCGTTTCCGAGTCCCTCTTTATAATTTCTTCATGAACCTTCAAGTTGCCAATAAGCTCATCAAGTGGTAGCGTCATCAAGTTCTTTGACTCTTCAATCGCCGTAACCTTCGCGCGCCATTTCGGATGTAATGCCCTAAGAAATTTCCTTACACAATTTTTGCTAGAAAAAGTCTCATCAAGTGCTTTTAAACTTGTGATGATTGTGTTAAATTTAGCAAATGCATTATCAATAGATTCCTCTTCAGCAATTGTAAATTGTTCATATTGTTGCACAAGAAGATCTATTTTATTATCTTTGACTTGACTATTACCTTGGTGAGTGATTAGTAAAGAATCCCAAATCTCTTTTGCGGTTTGACACATAAAAATTCTTTCATATTCTTTACGTGGTAACGCATTATAAATTACCATTTTAGCTTCATTATTTTTTGCTAGTTTCTTTTTTAAATCATCATTTTGTTTTTCAAAAGGTACAATTTCATCTATTTTAGCTAGGATATTATATTGAATAGGGGGAAAATCACCATAGGTAATAACATGCCAAAGATCAAGATCTTTTGATTTCACATAAGTTTCGAATCTATTTTTCCAATAAAGAAAACCATCACTTTCAAATAGTGGTGGTCTTTGCATAGATTGCCCTTCTAAATATTTTAAAGATTCCATAGATCGTTTCAAGTTTTAAAATACAGTTAATTTTAAAAATCTTGTTTGACGTGGCTCTTGATACTAATTGTGGAAAACTAGAAGGGGGGGGGGGTTGAATAGTTTTATGTCCTTTTAAATTTTATTGTGAAAACTTTGTTTACTTTTTAAAACTTAGATTCGAATTTATGTGATCTCAATTTCTTTAACAATATGAACAATATGTATATAAGTAAATATAAATAAGTAATGCAAGTAAGGTAATAAGATGAAATGAAAGCTAGAGATGGAAAGATCTAACCGAGAGACAAGAGATTTATAGTGGTTCGGCTACAAGGACACCTTCCTTGCCCTACTCCACTCCCCGAGCACCTAACTCGAGAGTTTTCTTCACTATGTCAACAAGCTCCCTTATGGCGGAGAAAACCTTACACAACTTTGGCTTACACCGGCTTAACGACACAAAGCTAGATGTCGAGTTCTAATCGTAGCTAGAACCAATCTCATAACTTAAACACGACTTATACACAACTTGATCACGACTTTCTCACGACGGCTTCACGACGGCTTCACGACTTCTTCACGACTTCTTTTCCACGACTACTTCACAACTACTTCACAACTAAGCACAACCTATGTTCACTACTACTTCTTCACACCTTCACTACTTACACACCTTAACAACACAACTTCTCTACTTACACACTAACCTATCCCTAACAATTACACACACAACTATCTAACAATAATACACAACAAATATACAAATGTATGATGACACAAACAACTTAGGTATCTAAGTTGCAATACTTCTTCTCTAGTTGTTGAAGGAGTATTCTTCTCTTGCACTTGAATGAAGGAAGCTTGGATCACTTAGAAACCAAAGCTTAAGATTATATGATCAAAGGGTTTTTGAAGATATGAAATGTGATTTAAAACAGAAAGTTTCAGTGTGCAAAAGGTGAGTAAAAATCCAGGGGAAGGCTGGTATTTATAGGCAGAAAAACTGGACAGCTGGGAGCTACTGGAGCGTGGCCGGCCCCCTTAAATAGGGGGGCGGTCCCCTTAATTTTAAGGGGGCCGCCTAGTAAAATTAAGGGGGCCGCCCAATATGTCCGTTGCCCAGATTTGTCTTTTTGTGGGGAAGGTTTTTCTGGAACATTTTAACTGATTTTAGTTAAAAATTTGAATTCATATTTTTATAAAAGATTAAACATTTTTATTTAATACCAAAAATGTTTTTCAAAAATATAGAAAATGTTTTTGATGTTTTTATAAAAAATCTAGTTATTAAGAAAATTTTCCTTTGATCATATAATGCATTAAGCCCTTGTTTATTCATACCTTAAGTGATTAAGTTGTAGAAATGAATATTTACAACTAAATACTTGTTTATTTGATAAGTTTATGTTTTAATGAGTTTATATTTTGTGATCATTAAAACATAGAGACATGAATAATGTTTTTAGGCATTATTTATGTCAACAATCTCCCCCTTTTTGATGATTACAAAATTTAAACTTATTAAATCCAAAAATTTATTTTTGGACAAGTATTTAGTGAGTTTATATTCACTTCTCCCCCTTTTTGTAGAATCAAAAAGGTTATGCCGACAAGTTTTAGAAACTAAAGTTGTCGGGACGAAAACTCCCCCTTGATGTTTACTCCCCTCGTTCGAGGGCACCAAGGAGACGAGCTATGGAAATATTGGCTGCAAAAACAAGTTAGGAGACACAAGACATATATATATACATAGCAAAAATATTTAGAACAACCAACTAATTTATTTAAGCATTCAAGATGATCATATATATCATATGAATCATCATTACATTACATAAAATACTTAAAACATAACAATTACAACATAACAAGGAACACTAATGGTCCTCATATTGCCAAAGAGAGCAATTGGACTTGCTTGCGACACAAAAGGGTGATGGATTTTATTTTGAGGCGGAAGGCATGTGGATGGGTTTTAGTTATGTGATGGTGAGGGAAATGGACCGGATCCATTTATGTTATATCGTTGTGGTTGAGGAATGGGATGAGGACGAGTGAGTAGATATTCGATCCAAGAAATATCTTCACTTAAGTGGAGGATTTGTTTTTGAAGGAAGATGCAACAAGGACAATAGTGGGTGTGGTTTGTAACTTGATCCAAGTTAAGAGAGTGGGGTAGGCAATTTGAGTAAGGTGAGGATGGAGGTTGTCCCTTGTTGCATTGTGTGAGGTGCATAGCAAGGAGATCACTAAGATCATGAATTTGGTTAATCTCTTCATGAAGCTTTTGCCTTTCATGAATGGGGATTTGGTTATTTGGTGGAAGTGGATGGTATTGGGGTGAAAAGTTTGATGTTTGACCAAGGTGATGAGGGTTTTCAAGGATTCCATTGAAGTTGGTTTGATGTTTAGGGGAGTAGTTTGGAATGAATGTGGATGTTTGGCCAAAATGGTAGGGTTTGTGAAATGGTTCAATGGAATGAGGTTGTGATCTTGGAGAGTAGTTGGGGATGAATGATGATGAAGGTGTTGGTTGTCTAGTTGTGATGGGCTTGTGGTGAGGGTGAGGTTTTCTTTTCCACCCGGGTTTTAAGGTCATCCTTGCTAGCTTTGAGGTTTTTGGTTTTGGGTTGATAGGAGAAGACATGATGGGTTGATTGAATGTGGTGAGATATGGGGTTATTTATAGTGGAGGATTTGTGTTGTTTAGGAATGGATAGGCTTGTTGGGTGATTAGGACAAAATGTGTTTGTGAATTTGGGGAAGTATAGGATCAAATGGGCTAAAAAGCAGAAAAAGATTCTGTGAACCCGTTCAGCAGATGGCCGGTCCCCTTAATTATGGGCGGTCCCCTTAATAATTAAGGGGGCCGCCTTATGAATTAAGGGGGCCGCCCATCTGGTACCTTTCTAGGTTCCAGAAATGGGTTTTTCTGCAGAAAAAGGCGAGGATGGCTATGTTTTGAGCTTCTGGTTTTAGGCAAGTCCCACTCTTTGAGGCAATAGAGAAACATATTAAGCATGCATGGCATATAAGATAAATAAATAGGCAAGCAATAATTAATATCTAGCAATTTAGAGAATTAAGGCACTTAATCATCTAAGGCAAGGGTAAAGGAGCAAAGGCACTAGAAACTAATGGGTGATGGAGCAATTGTGAGGATGTGATTAATAAGCTTGTTCTAGTGTGTGCCTATATGCAACAAATGTGGAGATGTGATTGTTTCGACTTCTAAATGCAAAAAATTTCCTAAGAAACAATCTAAAGTCTCCTTGATTTGATTTTGCTCAATATATGAATATCAAAGATATATATTAGATTATATTCTTTGACAATTCATGTGAGATCTTTATGCATGAGAAAAAATATTTTTAGTTTTATTCAACAATGCAAGGAAAATGGTTTGCATGAAAGCGAGCACAAAGGCAGACACTAAACATGATATCCGGTCTACTTGCCGTTAAGTATAGTAAACTACCTATCATTCCTCTATACTTAGTGTTTTCTACGGACTCACCCTCTTCATCTCTTGTGAGTTTTACTTCCGTAGACATCGGTGTCTTTATGGGCTTAGCTTCTTCTAATCCAAATTTCTTAAGCATTTCCTTGATGTACTTAGATTGATTAAAAAATATTCCATCTTCTAACTGTTTTATTTGTAATCCTAGGAAGAAATTAAGTTTACCCATCATACTCATCTCAAACTCATCATGCATGATTTTGGCTAATTCATCACACATATCCTGACAAGTCGATCCGAATATAATGTCGTCGACATATATTTGGACAATGATGAGATTTGGGCTTTTCTTTTTCGTGAAAAGAGTGTTATCTACCATTCCCATAGAATAATCATGTTTAATAAGAAATGCCTTTAATCGATCATACCAAGCCTTGGGAGCTTGTTTGAGTCCATATAAAGCTTTCTTGAGTTTATAAACATAAACAGGTTTTGCGAAGTCAATGAATCCTGGAGGTTGTGCCACGTATACTGATGCGTGGTTTTGCAACCTTACAACAGGTTTTACCTCTCGAGGGATCTCAAGAGGCTTACAACCCCACCAGGCAGTGTACCTGACCGATGTAGTATAGTGTAGTGGTAAGTACGGGGGATTGATCGTTCTCCACAGGGAATAGTGTTCGTTAGGTATGAAAAACTACTCTAATTAGGTCTAAGGGTGAAGGAAGATTCTTTTTGTATTTTTATATTTTATGAAAGCAAGTAAAATCTCGGGTTTGAAGAAGTGGGCGGAATTAGTTGCTAGTCAACTAACCCAAATAACTACAATTGCAAATAAAATAAAATAACTAAAAATGAAAAGGTCGTGAAACTTATGTGGAGAGAAATGTGTTTACTTAGATTTCCTTACTCCCTAACTATCTTTCACCGGTTGATTAGTGTGTATTAATTGCGTGGATGACGGGTGTATTCCTTAATACCAATCGTGGGGTGGCGTACGTACTTCCCCAACTCTACAAGCTCCTACTTCACTCCTATGTCGAGCCGGCTAAGAAGCTCCTAACATGGGATCACTAGAATTCGCTCATGCATTAAATACAACCATAAAAACCTTAGTACGCATTGGTTCATGTTTCTTAAGACGTTCAAGCAAGTTACCGAATAGGAAGTTAGCTAGTTTTCTTAAGCCTAACATCGATGAACAATCATCCAATACAATTAATAACACACCAACAACCAATAATCAATAGTTAGGTTTCATTAGATCTAAGCAAACACAAGATAAATCTAGCCTAGCATGTTAAATAAAAGACAAGAACAAGATATAATCAAACAACACATAGACATATTGAATGATTAAATGATAACTTATATTCAATTGAACATGGGAGATCCAAGGGTATGAAACCCTTAAAAAATGGTAGAAAAATCGTATTAGGGTTTCTCCTCACAAAGTTGCACACTAATGACAAAAAATTGCAAAACTATATATAGAGTTTCAGATCTGACGGCGTCACGTTATGGAGCTTGACGCCGTCACCTCGCCGTGTTTAGGGTTCCCGGATGGCCTTCTTGACGCCGTCCCTTTGTAGCCTTCCAAAATCCGCTCTGGCCTATCAAGGCTTGACGCCGTCAGAAATGGGCGTGACGCCGTCCCGCTTTAACTTAAACCGTGACGACCTTGATCACTTCAAAGGGTGACGCCGTCAGAATTCCAATGCAAATCTCACTGGCTTATCATGTGTAATTTTCATATCCACCTTTTTTTTGCCAAGCCGTGACGCCGTCTAGAACAATCCCTGACGCCGTCAAAGGTACTTTCCAGCCGATTTTGAGACTTTGTCGTTTTCTTCACTTTTATGCTCCAAAAACGTCCAAAATGCCTCCTTTTCCAGATTTCTTCTCCAAAGTACCTAAAATGACAAAAGGAACGATTTAGGGCAATATTTGATCAAATAAATACGATTTAGGGCTTAAATGACCCCTAAAAGCGGTACACTTTTCGCTTCATCAAATACCCTTACACTTGAGATTTGCTTGTCCTCAAGCAAATGCACTTTTATTCTAATCAAAATACAAGTTAGGGGTTATTTAATGCTAATATAAAAGTAATTACAACAAATAATCGTTCCACTTCAATCATAATAAGCACGGAGATTACCAACTAGCACCTCACAAGTAGTGTTTAGATACTCACATCTCTCAAGTGTCATCAAAATAAATCTCATAAATGAAAACGGATAATATCTCTCACTACCTGTCATAGCAAATAGATTACCATAGGCTTGGGAAAGGATCAAAAACCTCCTCCACTAGGCGTAAGCACCTAAGATAAACTATCAAAGAGGGCTTTTTCATGGGTTATAACGTTAGGTGTAGGGATATGATAAACACGGATTTGTTGGATAAGGGATATTTTACTGGTGGCGAGTTAAAGATCTTGATTAATTACATGTACTATACAATGTTGCTAAGCCAAGACTAGACTCGACTTAAGCTAAAAACAAAATAACAAAAACATAAAGTAAACATAAAATGAAACGGGATGGTAGTCCGTATGTTTTTTCTATTTTTCTTTTTCTCATTTTTTTGTATTTTTCTTGATTTTTTTGATTTTTTTTTCATACACTCTTGCCCTACCATCCAAAATAATACATCATAGGGGCGTTGCATCCCCTTACACTTGAACTTTTACATAACTTTACAAATAACTATTCTAATGACTCGAATTAAGATAATCGAAAAACTTGGAGTACTTTTAAAATATTTAGCACGTATGGGGGTAATAATGTTGTTCTTCCCCATTACTCTATTACACTAGTACTTTACCCATGAGTCCCAATCGTCCCAAAACAATATGTACAAGGATATGACTCGACTTAGCAACCATGTAATCAATTAGATAATTAACTTGGGGTTTAAACAAATGTTGTCACAATAATGCACTAAAAATGAGTGCATACAAGGTAGGCTAAGGCGATTTGGGTGTACATTTAAGTGGGGTGTAAACAAATTCTTCCTTTAAGTAAAATGCTTAAAGGTCGAAACGAAAAGATAGGCTCTGAGGGGTGTACTAGGGGTATCGTGTACTAAAAATGAGTACAACGCAAAGGGTGTGGGAGAAATTACTTGACCAATGTAGCCAACGTAATTATAAAAAAAAACACAGGTGTAAAACAATGGGTTAATCCTAATGCCTCTTATCATGTAGTAAATCTAACTACACGAATGTAGTCTCACTTGTGGCCTCGGAATGGTCCTAACGCAAGTTCTAGAATCTAAGTGCTACCGGTACACACATCATAGCATAAATGCTTTTCCTACCAATTCTAGGGGCGAACCTCACATATTTGGGGGTGAAAATTTTTTTAGTGGTACGGTTTTGTGCTAGTCATATAACTCCTATCCATGAGACGCTCATTAAGATCAAAGTTTCACTCCTAAATGTTGTAAAAAAATTTTAAATTTGGCACTAAAATTGCCCTAACAGGTATTTATCTCAGTTTTATTACACATCTACCATCAAATAAACAAAAATCAAGCGTAATAGCATTCTCTAACGTATCATCATTTACCCTCCCCTTACACTTAAGATGAACATTGTCCCCAATGTTCAAATAACAAGATGTAAAAGTAAATAAGGTAAAAGAATGAAATCAAATACTCCCCTGATTCGTTCGGTGGATAAAGAGGTAACATGGTTAGATCTTCTTCCAAGGTAATGTAGAAGCTTCAAGACTAAAGCATCGCCAAAAGCTAGATTCCACATACATCTCCTTGTCCAAAATAACCTGTTAAACCTGAGAAAACAAATATGAAAACCTGCATAACATCGGCGGGATAAATCTGTATAAGGATATAATGCTTGTGGAATGATTATTTTGCAGATTCCTGGAGTTTATAAGTTAGAGATTTAATAAAGCATTTTATGATTCCGGAAGAAAAAGAAAACTTTTTAAAAAAAATTCCAGAAAACTGTTCCTGACGCCGTCAGAAGTGATCTGACAGATTTTTCATGTTAAGTTTCCGGAAAATTTCTGGAAAAACCCAATCCTTATTTCCTGGAATTCCTGCAAAACTTCATTATGACTCGATACAAGCATTTGACTCAAACAATTACTAATATGCATGTTAATTTAATATTGTTATGATTCATGTTCATTTGTTCTAATAAACCGATTTGGATTTCCCTTACACTTATCTTTTGCAAAATACCTTTATATGTAGTTAAGACGAAGTTAAAAACAAGATAAAGCATTTTCACAATTTAGTTTCGAACATGAATCAATAATAATAAAAATTAAACATACATACGGAAGCAAATAAAATCAAACAAACAAATAAATAAACACACAAAGCAAATAAAGCTTGGGTTGCCTCCCAAGAAGCGCTTGTTTTTGTTCGAGTCACGAGCCTGACTCTACCCTTATTTAACGGATAAAGGAGAGGTATTTCCTACACTTAGGGTTAAGTGCGGGTGATAGTAGCGATACACACCAGCTCGGTAGGAGTATGCCACGTGAGGAAAGAGTGGTGGATGAATTATATACTCAAAGGGGTGTGCTCCTTTCATCATAACCTTACCTAGTTCACTTTGGTCAATGGGTGAATTAAAGTTTTCTCCTAAAAAGGGATCATCTTCTATCAACTTCGAGAGATTCCTAGTTGGGAATCCATCTTGACCTAATAAACCCGGTTTAAACCCATAATGTTTCTTGTGATCAATCATGAATGGGTGATGTAAGTATGTAAGGTCATGGTTCACTCCTATATTAGCTTCCACTCCACATGGCCTAGATTCTACTACCTTAATCTTAACATTACCCGGACTACATGGTTTGATGGGTGGATCGGGACCTTTTTTAATTCCTAAATTCACATCTAAAGATGGAAGATTAGGTAACGGTTTTGGTTGAGGCTCTGGTTCATCAAAAATAGGAAATCCCCTAGAACTAAGAGTAAGGTTGTGATCACTATAAGCATTCAAACCTATATCCTCTAGTTGTGTTTGGTTCAAAGGTTCTACCTCCATCGGGATTCCTAAAGTCTCTTCTACTTCTTCCGGGTAAGTCACGGGCGGTGTGTGTGCCTCAAATGATGGTAGGACTTGTGAGGTACTTAGCGGGCTTATGTTACTAACCTCATCATTCCTTGTGTCAAGATTACCTATATCCTCATCATGGGTTTTGGTAGAATTTAAACCTAACATTTTCCCTAATATCTCAAGTGCTTCTCTAGGCATCTCAACTTCTATATCCGAATCATAAGGATCATCCTTAATATTCTGACTGCTATATTCAAATTGCCCAAAAGATTCATCATGTGTTTCTTGAGATTCATCGTCATCGATCATAAAACCTAGGTCTTTTTGATCAATGTGATCATGCTCGGCTAGATCCTTCATCACATCAAGATCACCTAAGTGTTCACCCTGTATTATGGTAGTGCCTAACCATGACATGCAGCTAGGTGGCTCAACTCTACCCCCATCCCCAAACAAACTTGTTCCATGATCCTTGAAATTTGTGGTCAATTGACTTGTATTAATGTTTGTTGGGTTGTCTACTATATAATAATATTGGGCACAATTCTCAATAGCTTCCCATGCTTCCTCAGCACTTAATTCCCTAAGATCCCTGCCGGCAAAATGGTAAATGTCCCTTTGGGCATGTCGGTCGACACGATCGTAAAAGATTTGAGTTAGGGACCATGAATCGAAGTTATGATGAAGGACTTTTTGGAGTAAATATTTAAAACGAGTCCATGCATCATAGAGAGGTTCATCTTTATGTTGTTTAAACATCAAGATGTCATATGGAGTGGGTGAATTACGTGGTTGGTAGTATGGTGGATTCGCGTTCTCCATAATGGTGAACGAAAGAGTCAATGGAAATTACGAACAAACACACAAAGAAAAAGATAGACTAAAGAAAACCTAGAAAAATAAAATAAAAATCTCAACAGAAAGGAATCTAGTGAGTAGACCTAATAAAATAAAAATTCAAACTAAACAATAACTATTCCCCGGCAGCGGCGCCAAAAACTTGATGCGTGGTTTTGCAACCTTACAACAGGTTTTACCTCTCGAGGGATCTCAAGAGGCTTACAACCCCACCAGGCAGTGTACCTGACCGATGTAGTATAGTGTAGTGGTAAGTACGGGGGATTGATCGTTCTCCACAGGGAATAGTGTTCGTTAGGTATGAAAAACTACTCTAATTAGGTCTAAGGGTGAAGGAAGATTCTTTTTGTATTTTTATATTTTATGAAAGCAAGTAAAATCTCGGGTTTGAAGAAGTGGGCGGAATTAGTTGCTAGTCAACTAACCCAAATAACTACAATTGCAAATAAAATAAAATAACTAAAAATGAAAAGGTCGTGAAACTTATGTGGAGAGAAATGTGTTTACTTAGATTTCCTTACTCCCTAACTATTTTTCACCGGTTGATTAGTGTGTATTAATTGCGTGGATGACGGGTGTATTCCTTAATACCAATCGTAGGGTGGCGTACGTACTTCCCCAACTCTACAAGCTCCTACTTCACTCCTATGTCGAGCCGGCTAAGAAGCTCCTAACATGGGATCACTAGAATTCACTCATGCATTAAATACAACCATAAAAACCTTAGTACGCATTGGTTCATGTTTCTTAAGACGTTCAAGCAAGTTACCGAATAGGAAGTTAGCCAGTTTTCTTAAGCCTAACATCGATGAACAATCATCCAATACAATTAATAACACACCAACAACCAATAATCAATAGTTAGGTTTCATTAGATCTAAGCAAACACAAGATAAATCTAGCCTAGCATGTTAAACAAAAGACAAGAACAAGATATAATCAAACAACACATAGACATATTGAATGATTAAATGATAACTTATCTTCAATTGAACATGGGAGATCCAAGGGTATGAAACCCTTAAAAATGGTAGAAAAATCGTATTAGGGTTTCTCCTCACAAAGTTGCACACTAATGACAAAAAATTGCAAAACTATATATAGAGTTTCAGATCTGACGGCGTCACGTTATGGAGCTTGACGCCGTCACCTCGCCGTGTTTAGGGTTCCCGGATGGCCTTCTTGACGCCGTCCCTTTGTAGCCTTCCAAAATCCGCTCTGGCCTATCAAGGCTTGACGCCGTCAGAAATGGGCGTGACGCCGTCCCGCTTTAACTTAAACCGTGACGACCTTGATCACTTCAAAGGGTGACGCCGTCAGAATTCCAATGCAAATTTCTCTGGCTTATCATGAGTAATTTTCATATCCACCTTTTTTTTTGCCAAGCCGTGACGCCGTCTAGAACAATCCCTGACGCCGTCAAAGGTACTTTCTAGCCGATTTTGAGACTTTGTCGTTTTCTTCACTTTTATGCTCCAAAAACGTCCAAAATGCCTCCTTTTCCAGATTTCTCCTCAAAAGTACCTAAAATGACAAAAGGAACGATTTAGGGCAATATTTGATCAAATAAATACGATTTAGGGCTTAAATGACCCCTTAAAAGCGGTACACTTTTCGCTTCATCAACCTCCTCATTGATAAAACCGTTAAGGAATGCACTTTTCACGTCCATTTGAAATAACTTAAAGTCTAGGGCACATGCATAGGCAAGTAGTATTCTTATAGATTCTAATCTAGCTACGGGGGCATAAGTTTTGTCATAATCTATTCCTTCTTGTTGATTATATCCTTGGGCAACTAACCTAGCCTTGTTCCTAGTAACTATTCCATTTTCATCTAACTTATTTCTATAAACCCACTTAGTTCCTATGATGGTCATGTTCATGGGATTTGGGACTAATTCCCAAACGTCATTAGTCTTAAATTGATGTAGTTCTTCTTGTATAGCCATAACCCAACTTTCATCTTTTAATGCTTCATTTATATTTTTAGGTTCTATAGTTGATAGGAAACAAAAGAAGTTAATTTTATCTTGAGCTTGTGATCTAAGGGTTATTTGATTTAGGTTTCCTATTATTTTATCTAACGGGTGTGATTTAGATTCCTTAACATTTACTATTTCGTTTTCGCCTAATGTTATATCTTCATTATCGTCGCTTAAGGGTTTAATTTTACTAACCTCAATAGCTTCTTCTTCAACTAGGTCATCATCTTCTAGGGGCAATGTCTTAGGTGGTGGTGGAGTTTCATCAAAAGTTACATTTAAGGACTCTTCTACTTTCATAGTGTGTTTATTAAGTATTATGTATGCTTTACTATTTTGCGAATACCCTAGAAAGATTCCTTCGTACGACTTAGGATCAAACTTAGTAAGGTAGTCTTTTGTATTGAGAACAAAACATTTGCTCCCGAATACCCTAAAGTAATTTAGATTAGGTTTTCTACCTCTTAATAATTCATATGGAGTTTTTCCTAAGATTCTCCTAATTGAGACTCTATTTATTATATATGTTGATGTATCTACGGCATGGCACCAAAATTTTTGTGGAATAGACTGTTCATTTAGCATTGTTCTACTCATTTCTTGTAAGGTTCGATTCTTTCTTTCTACTACCCCATTTGATTGTGGAGTGCGGGGAGCGAGAGAAATTGTGAGATATCCCATTTAAATCACAATATTTTCCGAATTGCACTTCGTTATCAAATTCCCGACCATGGTCCGTCCTAATTGATACTATAGAACATCCTAATTTATTTTGAATCATTTTACTAAATATTTCAAACTTATTAAAGGCTTCAGTCTTATCACTTAAGAATCTAGTCCACGTGTATCGTGAATAGTCATCTACAATTACTAAGGTATAACGATTACCTCCGTAACTCTGCCCAGCGGTTGGACAAAAATGGTTCATGTGTAATAATTCTAGGCATCTAGTAGTGGAGACTATATTCTTAGCTTTGTGACTAGCATGTGCTTGTTTTCCTATTTTACATGCATCGCAAAAGTGTTGGTCATATCTTAGGTTAGGCAAGTTTCTAACTAATTCTTTAGAGGCCAGGGATTGTATTTGTTACATATTTGCGTGACCTAATCTTCTATGCCACAATGTAGAGTTTTCATCTAAGGTTGCTAGACATATTTTATCTTTCGGTTTATTTCCTAGTTTCATAACATATACGCCACCTTTCCTAACTCCTCTACCTATGACCTTTCCGTCCTTAACTATTTCGCTATCTTTACTTGTAAAAGTAACCCTACACTTATTATCGCATATTTGTCCTATACTAAGCAAGTTATATGTTAAGTTATCTACATGCTCAACATTTTCAATAGATAGGGAGTCTTGAGAGATCGTACCTTTGCCAATGATTTTTCCACGAAAATCACTACCGAAAATAACATTACCTCCATTGTATGCCTTGTAGGAGGAAAATAGCTTCCGGTTTCCCGTCATGTGCTTCGAGCATCCGCTATCCTTAATCCACTCATCGGGCTCCAAATTTATCCCTAGACATATTTCATCGGTGGCTTGAGCTACAAGGCACTTTTCGTCTTTTGCTTTATCCACTTTATCTTTGTCGCTATCACTCCATGTTCCACTAACAAATGCGCTTTCGTAATCATAACCCGGTGGCTTTGGACATTCGCCAATGAGATGGTTTTGACTTCCACATCTAAAGCACTTTCTTTTCCCGTAGTTATCATTTCTATTTCTTTGAAGCGATCTTCTTTCATCTCGTGGTTGTCTCGTGAATCTTCCTCGTCTCTTGAAGAATTTCTTGAATTCTCTCACGGCCATTGCATATTCTTCGTCTTCACTATCGTTACTTGAATCATTGATGAAGCGAAAAATGTACCGCTTTTAGGGGGTCATTTAAGCCCTAAATCGTATTTATTTGATCAAATATTGCCCTAAATCGTTCCTTTTGTCATTTTAGGTACTTTTGAGAAGAAATCTGGAAAAGGAGGCATTTTGGACGTTTTTAGAGCATAAAAGTGAAGAAAACGACAAAGTCTCAAAAATCGGCTAAAAGTTACCTTTGACGGCGTCAGGATTTACCCTGGACGGCGTCATGGCTTGGCAAGAAAAAGGTGGATGTGAAAATTACTCATGATAAGCCAGAGAAATTTGCATGGAATTCTGACGGCGTCACCCTTTGGAGTGATCAAGGGCGTCACGGCTTAATTTAAAGAGGGACGGCGTCACGTTCAAGGTCTGACGGCGTCAAGCCTTGATAAGCCAGAACGGATTTTGGAGAGCTAAAGAGGGACGGCGTCAAGAAGGCCATCCGGGAACCCTAAAAGCGGCGAGGTGACGGCGTCACACTCCATAACGTGACGCCGTCAGATGTAAAAATCTATATATAGTTTTGCAATTCTTTGTCATTAGTGTGGAACTTAGTGTGGAATTTTTGGGAGAAAACCCTAAGACGATTTTAGCATCTTTTTCAAGGCTTTTTGCCTTGAGATCTTCCATGTTGCATTGAAGATAAGTTATCAATTAATCATTCAATATTTCTATGTGTTGTTTGATTCTATCTTATTCTTGTCTTTTGTTTAACATGTTAGGCTAGATTTATCTTGTGTTTGCTTAGATCTAATGAAACCTAGCTATTGATTATTGGTTATTAGTGTGTTATTAGTTGTATTGGGTGATTGTTTATCTATGTTAGGCTTAAGAAAACTGGCTAACTTCCTATTCGGTAACTTGCTTGAACGTCTTAAGAAACATGAACCAAATGCGTACTAAAGGTTTTTATGGTTGTATTTAATGCACAAGCGAATTCTAGTGATCCCATGTTAGGAGCTTCCTAGCCGGCTCGACATAGGAGTGAAGTAGGAGCTTGTAGAGTTGGGGAAGTACGTACGCCACCCCACAATTGGTATTAAGGAATACACCCGTCATCCACGCAACTAATACACACTAATCAACTGGTAAAAGATAGTTAGGGAGTAAGGAAATCTAAGTGAACACATTTCTCTACACATAAGTTTTCACCACATTTTCATTTCAGTTATTTTATTTTATTTGCATTTGTAGTTATTTGGGTTAGTTGATTAGCAACTAATTCCGCCCACTCTTTCAAACCCGAGATTTTAATTGCTTTCATAAAAACATAAAAATACAAAAAAGAATCTTCCTCAACCCTTAGACCTAATTAGAGTAGCTTTTCATACCTAACGAACACTATTCCCTGTGGAGAACGATCAATCCCCCGTACTTACCACTACACTATACTACATCGGTCAGGTACACTGCCTGGTGGGGTTGTAAGCCTCTTGAGATCCCTTGAGAGGTAAAACCTGCTGTAAGGTTGCAAAACCACGCATCAAGTTTTTGGCGCCGCTGCCGGGGAATAGTTATTGTTTAGGTTGAATTTTTATTTCTATTAGGTCTACTCACTAGATTCCTTTCTAGTGAGATTTTTATTTTATTTTTCTAGGATTTCTTGTAGTCTATCTTTTTTCTTCGTTTCTTTGTTCGTAACCATTACCATCCGACATCATGGAAGGTGGTAATATCCTTGATCCCAACAACCCACCACAACAACCACCTCCTAGAGCCCGTACTTTAGGAGAGTACTCCCGTCCTAGCCACCATGGCTATCGAAACACCATTGAGCTCACTCAAGGAGCCAATGTCACACCCTTGCGATCCGACACCATCCGGTTGGTGCAAAGCGGATGCGCATTCCATGGACTTCGTTCTGAAGATCCTAATCAACACCTCAAGGACTTTCTTAAAATCGTTGATTCTATAGACCTTGATGTTGCCACTCGAGAGACGACCCGATTGCGTCTCTTTCAATTCTCTCTGCGGGACCAAGCTAGTCAATGGCTAGAACGTCAACCCGCAGGATCCATCACCTCTTGGGATGATCTCACCACTCGTTTCCTTGCTCAGTTTTTCCCACCGGGAAGAACTACCAAGCTAAGGAATGATATCTTGATGTTCCAACAACGTCAAGGCGAAACCCTCTACGAGGCATGGACTCGATTCAAGGACTTACTCCAAAAAGTCCCTCACCATGGCATAGAACTTTGGCTCCAAGTCCAAATCTTCTATGACCATGTCAATCTCCCCACGAGGCAAACCATTGACCAATCGGCCGGTGGCAAGCTACGTGATCTAAGTGCGGAACAATCATGGGCTCTCCTAGAGGATCTTGCTCTTTATGACAACGAAAGTTGGAGTGATCCCCGTGATTTGAATAAAACGGTCAAGGCAATATCTTTGCCTTTGAACAATTCAAGCACTTCCGACCGTAGGATCATAGAACTTGAAGACCAAGTCAAGTTTCTTATGAAATCCTACGAGGCTCCTAAACCTTCAAGCCAAGTGAACAAAATCACTTCTTCATGTGAATTATGTAGTGGTCCCCACGACACTCGTGATTGCATGGAACTCCCCGAACAAGCTTTTGCGGACTACGCATCCTCGCGTACCGACGGAGCGGGAGACAAGTGGTACACTTTCAAACCCGAGCCAAACCCTTATGGTGATTCATACAACCCCTCATGGAGAAATCACCCAAACCTTAGGTGGAAACAAAACCAAAATGCACAACAAACTAATTCTTCCAACCCACCTAATCGTTTCCAATCAAGCGGTTCCAACTTGAACCGTACTTTCAACAACAATCCTTCCGGCAATGGTAGTACCAATCATCTTGAAGGATTGATGTCCCAATTTATGGCATCTCAAGAAGCTCGGATAGCTAGATTCGAATCCGAATTCAATCAGCAACAAACGGAGATGACCAATAAAATTGACAACTTGTTGAAAGCCCTCAATAACCAAGTGCTATCACCTCCACATAAGGACGCTAGGAACACAAATAGCGGACCCCAAGTCAAAGACCCTTCTTCATCCAAACATGTCCACTTCGTCAACGTTGTCACTATTAAACCAATCGATAGTAGCATGGAAGAAAGTGACAAGAATGAGGGTAGGATAGAAATTGAACCTAAGGATGAGGTTAAGAAAGTCGAGGTTGATAAGGAAGTTAAGAAAAGTGAAGTTGAGGAAGTAGATAATGATGAGGACTACTTCAATAGGCTACCCACTAAGGAAGAGCGCGCATATCATAAGGACTTATTCGATGACCCCGAGACACCATACTTCCTAGGTAGACCAATTATAAAAATGGGCGACCCTTCTAATCTCAACATACCATGCAATATCGGACATCTACATGTGTGGAAAGCTTACATCGACCTTAGATCGCCCATAAACATCATGACTAGAGCCCACTACAACTTGATAATGAAGGATCAACTTGGGTATAGGATGTTCCCTGATAAGGGTTGGATGAGTAACTTCACGGGAAGAGTTAAGGGATTACCGGTTTACGTAGGAAACTTCACCTATGTCACCGACTTTGTAATTGTAGAAGATATCCGCCCAATAGTCGATGCATCCTTAACTCAAGTAGTTTTTGGAAAACCATTTGTTGAGGTCTCTAGAATGACTTATGAACCTTCCTTAGGGATAGTTAGATTTAAGGATAAGACCGATGAGGTAAACTACCAATGCCATATAAGATAGAGCAATTCCAACACTTGTCAAATGTTGAGAAGGAGCTTAAGCAAGCGGTCTACTATAGGAATGATGAGGATAGAAGTAAAGGAGTAGACTATGTTATGGAAAGGATATTCGGTTTCTACAAGGATTGTTTGAAATTAGGACCAGAATATAAAACCGGAAAGGAGAATGGCCTAGGAACCATGACCGATGATGGAGTCACGTAATGTACGGTGACTTTGAGTCTAGCTACAAGACTCGTTAATAAAGAAAAGCGCTTCTTGGGAGGCAACCCGAGCTTTATTTATTTGCTTTGTGTGTTTATTTGTTTGTTTATTTAATTTTATTTGTTTCCGTATGCATGTTTAATTTTTATTATTATTGATTCATGTTCAAAACTAAATTGTGAAAATGTTTTATCTTGTTTTTAACTTCGTCTTAATTAACTATAAAGGTATTTTGCAAAAGATAAGTGTAAGGGAAATCTAAATCGGTTTATTAGAACACAAATGAACATGAATCGTAATAATAATAAATTAGCATACATATTAGTATTTGTTAGAGTCAAATGCTTGTATCGAGTCATAGTGATGTTTTGCAGGATTTCCAGGAAGTAAGGTAAAGGTTTTTCCAGAAATTTTCCGGAAACTTAACATAAGAATTTTGTCAGATCATTTCTGACGGCGTCAGGATTTATAACCTGACGGCGTCAGATTTAATTTTCAGAAATTTTTGAAAGTTTTGTTTTCATAAAAAGTTTGTATTAAATCTCCAACTTATAATCTCCAGGAATCTGCAAAATTATCATTCCACAAGCATTATATCCTTATATATAGATTTATCCCGCCGATGTTATGCAGGTTTTCGTGTTTGTTTTCTCAGGTTTAACAGGTTATTTTGGACAAGGAGATGTATATGGAATCAAGCTTATGGCGATGCATTAGTCATGGAGCTTCTACATTACCTTGGAGGAAGATCTAACCATGTAACTTCATTATCCACCGAGAGAATCAGGGGAGTATTTGATTTCATTCTTTTACTTTATGCTTTTACATCTTGTTATTTGAACATTGGGGACAATGTTCATCTTAAGTGTAAGGGGAGGGTAAAAGTACGATTTTAGAGAATACAATTGCGCTTGATTTTTGTTTGATTGATGGTAGATGTGTAATAAAACTGAGATAAATACCTGTTAGAGTAATTTTAGTGCCAAATTTAAAATTTTTTTACAACATTTAGGAGTGAAACTTTGGTCTTAATGAGCATCTCATGGATAGGAGTTATATGACTAGCACAAAAACCGTACCACTAAAAAATTTTCCACCCCCAAATATGTGAGGTTCGCCCCTAGAATTGGTAGGAAAAGCATTTATGCTATGATGTGTGTACCGGTAGCACTTAGATTCTAGAACTTGCGTTAGGACCATTCCGAGGCCACAAGTGAGACTACATTCGTGTAGTTAGATTTACTACATGATAAGAGGCATTAGGATTAACCCATTGTTTTACACCTGTGTTTTTGTTATAATTACTTTGGCTACATTGGTCAAGTAATTCTCCCACACCCTTTGCGTTGTACTCATTTTTAGTACACGATACCCCTAGTACACCCCTCAGAGCCTATCTTTTCGTTTCAACCTTTAAGCATTTTACTTAAAGGAAGAATTTGTTACACCCCACTAAAATGTACACCCAAATCGCCTTAGCCTACCTTGTATGCACTCATTTTTAGTGCATTATTGTGACAACATTTGTTTAAACCCAAGTTAATTATCTAATTGATTACATGGTTGCTAAGTCGAGTCATATCCTTGTACATATTGTTTTGGGACGATTGGGACTCATGGGTAAAGTACTAGTGTAATGGAGTAATGGGGAAGAACATCATTTATTACCCCCGTATGTGCTAAATATTTTAAAAGTACTCCAAGTTTTTCAATTATCTTAATTCGAGTCATTAGAATAGTTTTTTGTAAAGTAATGTAAAAGTTCAAGTGTAAGGGGAATGCAATGCCCCTATGATGTATTATTTTGGATGGTAGGGCAAAAGTGTATGTCAAAAAAAAAAAAAAAAAAAAAAAAAAAAAAAAAATCAAGAAAAATACAAAAAAATGAGAAAAAGAAAAATAGAAAAAACATACGGACTACCATCCCGTTTCATTTCATGTTTATTTTATGTTTTTGTTATTTTGTTATTTTGTTTCTAGCTTAAGATCGAGTCTAGTCTTGGCTTAGCAACATTGTATAGTACATGTAATTAATCAAGATCTTTAACTCGCCACCAGTAAAATATCCCGTATCCAACAAATCCGTGTTTATCGTATCCCTACACCTAACGTTATAACCCATGTAAAAGCCCTCTTTGATAGTTTATCTTTGGTGCTTACGCCTAGTGGAGGAGGTTTTCGATCCTTTCCCAAGCCTATGGTAATCTATTTGCTATGACAGGTAGTGAGAGATATTATCCGTTTTCATTTATGAGATTTATTTTGATGACACTTGAGAGATGTGAGTATCTAAACACTACTTGTGAGGTGCTAGTATGTAATCTCCGTGCTTATTATGATTGAAGTGGAACGAATATTTGTTGTAATTACTTTTATATTAGCGTTAAATGACCCCTAACTTGTATTTTGATTAGAATAAAAGCGCATTTGCTTGAGGACAAGCAAATCTCAAGTGTAAGGGTATTTGATGAAGCGAAAAGTGTACCGCTTTTAGGGGGTCATTTAAGCCCTAAATCGTATTTATTTGATCAAATATTGCCCTAAATCGTTCCTTTTGTCATTTTAGGTACTTTTGAGAAGAAATCTGGAAAAGGAGGCATTTTGGACGTTTTTGGAGCATAAAAGTGAAGAAAACGACAAAGTCTCAAAAATCGGCTAAAAGTTACCTTTGACGGCGTCAGGATTTACCCTGGACGGCGTCATGGCTTGGCAAGAAAAAGGTGGATGTGAAAATTACTCTTGATAAGCCAGAGAAATTTGCATGGAATTCTGACGGCGTCACCCTTTGGAGTGATCAAGGGCGTCACGGCTTAATTTAAAGAGGGACGGCGTCACGTTCAAGGTCTGACGGCGTCAAGCCTTGATAAGCCAGAACGGATTTTGGAGAGCTAAAGAGGGACGGCGTCAAGAAGGCCATCCGGGAACCCTAAAAGCGGCGAGGTGACGGCGTCACACTCCATAACGTGACGCCGTCAGATGTAAAAATCTATATATAGTTTTGCAATTCTTTGTCATTAGTGTGGAACTTAGTGTGGAATTTTTGGGAGAAAACCCTAAGACGATTTTAGCATCTTTTTCAAGGCTTTTTGCCTTGAGATCTTCCATGTTGCATTGAAGATAAGTTATCAATTAATCATTCAATATGTCTATGTGTTGTTTGATTCTATCTTATTCTTGTCTTTTGTTTAACATGTTAGGCTAGATTTATCTTGTGTTTGCTTAGATCTAATGAAACCTAGCTATTGATTATTGGTTATTAGTGTGTTATTAGTTGTATTGGGTGATTGTTTATCTATGTTAGGCTTAAGAAAACTGGCTAACTTCCTATTCGGTAACTTGCTTGAACGTCTTAAGAAACATGAACCAAATGCGTACTAAAGGTTTTTATGGTTGTATTTAATGCACAAGCGAATTCTAGTGATCCCATGTTAGGAGCTTCCTAGCCGGCTCGACATAGGAGTGAAGTAGGAGCTTGTAGAGTTGGGGAAGTACGTACGCCACCCCACAATTGGTATTAAGGAATACACCCGTCATCCACGCAACTAATACACACTAATCAACCGGTAAAAGATAGTTAGGGAGTAAGGAAATCTAAGTTAACACATTTCTCTACACATAAGTTTTCACCACATTTTCATTTCAGTTATTTTATTTTATTTGCATTTGTAGTTATTTGGGTTAGTTGATTAGCAACTAATTCCGCCCACTCTTTCAAACCCGAGATTTTAATTGCTTTCATAAAAACATAAAAATACAAAAAAGAATCTTCCTCAACCCTTAGACCTAATTAGAGTAGCTTTTCATACCTAACGAACACTATTCCCTGTGGAGAACGATCAATCCCCCGTACTTACCACTACACTATACTACATCGTCAGGTACACTGCCTGGTGGGGTTGTAAGCCTCTTGAGATCCCTTGAGAGGTAAAACCTGCTGTAAGGTTGCAAAACCACGATCGTTACATCAATCATCGTCATCACTAAGTTCCTTTTTGGCTTTTAGCGCGAGAGACTTGATTTGATCTTTCTTGCTCTTGACCGTTTTCGAGTCCCTCTTTATAATTTCTTCATGAACCTTCAAGTTGCCAATAAGCTCATCAAGTGGTAGCGTCATCAAGTTCTTTGACTCTTCAATCGCCGTAACCTTCGCGCGCCATTTTGGATGTAATGCCCTAAGAAATTTCCTTACACAATTTTTGCTAGAAAAAGTCTCATCATGTGCTTTTAAACTTGTGATGATTGTGTTAAATTTAGCAAATGCATTATCAATAGATTCCTCTTCAGGAATTGTAAATTGTTCATATTGTTGCACAAGAAGATCTATTTTATTATCTTTGACTTGACTATTACCTTGGTGAGTGATTAGTAAAGAATCCCAAATCTCTTTTGCGGTTTGACACATAAAAATTCTTTCATATTCTTTGCGTGGTAACGCATTATAAATTACCATTTTAGCTTCATTATTTTTTGCTAGTTTCTTTTTTAAATCATCATTTTGTTTTTCAAAAGGTACAATTTCATCTATTTTAGTTAGGATATTATATTGAATAGGGGGAAAATCACCATAGGTAATAACATGCCAAAGATCAAGATCTTTTGATTTCACATAAGTTTCGAATCTATTTTTCCAATAAAGAAAACCATCACTTTCAAATAGTGGTGGTCTTTGCATAGATTGCCCTTCTAAATATTTTAAAGATTCCATAGATCATTTCAAGTTTTAAAATACAGTTAATTTCAAAAATCTTGTTTGATGTGGCTCTTGATACTAATTGTGAAAAACTAGAAGGGGGGGTTGAATAGTTTTATGTCCTTTTAAATTTTATTGTGAAAACTTTGTTTACTTTTTAAAAATTAGATTCGAATTTATGTGATCTCAATTTCTTTAACAATATGAACAATATGTATATAAGCAAATATAAATAAGTAATGCAAGTAAGGTAATAAGATGAAATGAAAGCTAGAGATGGAAAGATCTAACTGAGAGACAAGAGATTTATAGTGGTTCGGCTACAAGGACACCTTCCTTGCCCTACTCCACTCCCCGAGCACCTAACTCGAGAGTTTTCTTCACTATGTCAACAAGCTCCTTTATGGCGGAGAAAACCTTACACAACTTTGGCTTACACCGGCTTAACGACACAAAGCTAGATGTCGAGTTCTAATCGTAGCTAGAACCAATCTCACAACTTAAACACGACTTATACACAACTTGATCACGACTTCTTCACGACGGCTTCACGACGGCTTCACGACTTCTTCACGACTTCTTCACGACTACTTCACAACTACTTCACAACTAAGCACGACCTATGTTCACTACTACTTCTTCACACCTTCACTACTTACACACCTTAACAACACAACTTCTCTACTTACACACTAACCTATCGCTAACAATTACACACACAACTATCTAACAATAATACACAACAAATATACAAATGTATGATGACACAAACAACTTAGGTATCTAAGTTGCAATACTTCTTCTCTAGTTGTTGAAGGAGTATTCTTCTCTTGCACTTGAATGAAGGAAGCTTGGATCACTTAGAAACCAAAGCTTAAGATTATATGATCAAAGGGTTTTTGAAGATATGAAATGTGATTTAAAACAGAAAGTTTCAGTGTGCAAAATGTGAGTAAAAATCCAGGGGAAGGCTGGTATTTATAAGCAGAAAAACTGGACAGCTGGGAGCTACTGGAGCGTGGCCGGCCCCCTTAAATAGGGGGCGGTCCCCTTAATTTTAAGGGGGCCGCCTAGTAAAATTAAGGGGCCGCCCAATATGTCCGTTGCCCAGATTTGTCTTTTTGTGGGGAAGGTTTTTCTGGAACATTTTAACTGATTTTAGTTAAAAATTTGAATTCATATTTTTATAAAAGATTAAACATTTTTATTTAATACCAAAAATGTTTTTCAAAAATATATAAAATGTTTTTGATGTTTTTATAAAAAATCTAGTTATTAAGAAAATGTTCCTTTGATCATATAATGCATTAAGCCCTTGTTTATTCATACCTTAAGTGATTAAGTTGTAGAAATGTATATTTACAACTAAATACTTGTTTATTTGATAAGTTTATGTTTTAATGAGTTTATATTTTGTGATCATTAAAACATAGAGATATGAATAATGTTTTTAGGCATTATTTATGTCAACACTATAGACATAACTTAGCTTAGACTCCAAGTCAAACTCAAACACCCTCCACCCCCTTTGATTCGACTGACTTTCAAACCCCCCCTCTCCCCATGTTTCCATGTGTTTGGGGTTGTACACAAAGTAATAAGTCAATTACCTGTTAATTAAAAGTATATTAGTTAATTAAATCGTCTAACAGTTTAATTAATGATCGTTAGTCATTTCGTGAATAATTACATTATAGGAGTGTTCACTCGGTGCATACATGTGTGCCCCCATAGGCTCACGTATTTCTAGCCGTATAATTTTCGATTATGACTTGAGCACTACCAATAAGAGGTTCACTGGTTTCGTCTTACCTTGGACTCATCAGGAGAGCGGCCCCAACTCCCTACGAGTGTAGTGCCATATCGAGTGCTCTACTCATGGCGTGTACTGCACCCTTACCATTGGGTTACTCCAACAAGAACAACAAGATAAACCAAAAACCCATGCATTCAACACACTTCCGAGCAGAAACTGACCCTTCAGAATTTGTCTCGTTACAATTATCATACTATGTCATCTAATGTTGATAAACTCTAGCCCCACATCATTTGTGGTGTTTTCGTTTGTGACGCCGTCCCCACAAACCCAAATGGTCAAGCACTTTTTTTTTTTTTTTTTTTTTTTAAATGTTGTGTAACGGTCCAAAAAAAAAATAATAACCATTTTTTTTAAAATATAGCCGTTTGGGGCATTATAATACCAACTTTTTCTCAAATTTTTACCCTTAAAAAAATCCTATAAATATCCCATAAATCTTCTAATGTTTACACACACTTCACATACACATCTCAACAATACTTCTCTTTTTACCTTAAAAAAAAAGCTATGGATACCAACGACCTTGATCTTTATGATCTTTACTCTCTAGACTATGCGGAACGTTATTCTCAATATTATCAACAATTTCAAGCTTTGGGTTATCAATAAGCCGAGAGTTCGGTTCCTCTTACTAGGGACTACATACCACGTGAATGAGAGGTTGTGGAACAATGGCTATTGAAAGATTATTTTGGAGACGAAAACAATCCACCTAAATACACGAAAAGGAATTTTAGGCGAATGCATCATATGAGTTCAAAACTTTTTAAACAAATAGTTAATGATATTACCAATCACAATGTTGACCATCTTCCCGAATACTTTCATTTTTTTAAACAGCGACCAAATGCTTTGGGTCATTTAAATATTAGTCCTATCATGAAATGCACATTGGCCGTACGCCAATTGGCATTCGACACATCACCAAATGCATTTCACGAGTACGTGCAAATTGGTGAACGTTCGCGTGATTGTTTACAAAACTTCACTAAGTGCATATATACTTTATACATAGAAGAGTTTTTAAGAAATCCTAATTTAAATGATATCCAACATATATATGCATTGCACGAAGAAAAATATGAACTCCCAGGAATGCTTGGGAACATTTTGATTACTCTCCGTCCTTGCAATAGTAATCGATTGTATGCATTGGGAATGCTCAAACCGTCCTAAGGCCTTACTCGGGCAATTCAAAAGACGTGACAATAAATACCAAACTCTAATGCTTAAAGCCGATGCACCACAAGATTTGTGAATTTGACATTCATATTTTGGTGTTCCGGGGTAAATAACAACCTCAATGTTCTATATGGTTCACCGTTATTTGCTAACCTTCTTGCCGATATACTTGGATCGAACGATGCAAGACATAACGAAGGAAAAAAAAACAACTTCGGGATAGGAAAGTTCACGACGTCCTTCGACACGATATCGTGGAGTATTTATTAAACCTTAATCACTAAATTGTATTTTTTTTAAATGTATCGTTATTTTTAATGTATCGTTTATTTTTATTTTTTATACTTTTTTTAACGTATTTCTTTATTAATGAAATTTTAATTTTAGTTAAATGTGTTATTTTATTTGAATAAATAAAAATAAACATAAAAACTGTGACGGGTAGTATTTTATCCACGACACCACGACGGCACACAAATTTATTTTAATTTTAGCCACCACATTACCTAGTACTCTAAAACATGTTAAACACAAAAAGAAAATAACCAACTCATCAAAATGCGACTAAAAGAACTGCCCTTCTACTCAGTCACCAAACTGGTTCATTCCATTCATCATGAAAACTGTAAATAAGAAACTACCCATGTGTTCCTCCACACGCACTCTACTTCCATCACCTTCAACTTTTTAACCGAGACACTCTCTAGAACAAGCGTCATCTTTGTCGGCATCACAGGTTAAATCCTAAAACTTTTCTATTATGCTTAATTTATCAATTTGGGCAAAATGGAATTTAATTTATCAATTTGGTCTAATTGTAGCCCTTTATGTAGTTTTTCATAAATATTACTGTAGTTTGATTTAGGCAATTCATGTACTTGTTTTACAATTGCTAGCATCACTATCCTCCTCCGAGTAACTGTGTTCATTAGTCACTAAATTTTAGCGTTTAATTAATTTTTTGGTTCAATTTAATTAATTTTTTTGGTTCAATTGTATATCATTGTGAAAAAATGGAAATATGAACATGTTTTGTGTATTTGAAATGTGGCAGAATTGTTTACGGCTTCAATTGAATACTCTTGCCAATGTTTTCTCACTCAGTTATGTTACTTATATGTTGGCAGCTTGCAATGAGAGAATCATGCAAGTATATTGAAGATAAGCTGGGTGTTAAGGTAATGATTATTATAACGTTATATGGGAATATGTTAAAAGTTATTTCTTACTAGAATTGAGGCTTCGGTATGGCATTTAAGTTTAGATAGAGTCGTACTCGTTGCAAAATGAAGTTAATCACTGTCTTCTTGTTTCTTTCTTTTAGGTTGACATGCTTGGGAAGGAGACTCTTGTGAATTGTGCAAAGACAAGCATGTCTTCAAAGCTTTTGGTGACTGACGATGACTTCTTTGCAAATTTGGTATGCCTTTTACTGAATCTTTTTGTTTTTTCTTTTTAGGGTGTGTTTGTGTTATTGTGTAGTTTTATTTTTGGGCTTAAACTTATGTCATAAGTAGCTTATGGCTTATGATGAATAAGCTTATTAGCTCTTACTAAGTGTTTGGATTGGCCAATAGTAAAAAAGTGAACTAGAAGAGTATACTAATGGATTAGCTAAATAAGCCCATAAGCCACAAAAATGAAGCATATTAAAAAGCCCCTGACTAAGCTCATATGCCTTATATGCGCCTATAAGCTTATCCAAATGTTAAGATGAGCTTATTTTCGCTAAACAAGCTAATAAAGACTCCCTTAGAAATCCTTTATTATAATGATAATCTTCCTGTTCATATCTGGTAGAAGGGAATCTGTTGCGTAATTGTGTTGCCATTATATGTTCAGTTTTCTTCCCTTTTTGATACTGAAGTAATAACATGCTTTGGTTGCATTTGTAGGTTGTTGAAGAAGTACAATCTGTTAAAATGACAAATGCACGGGGAGAAGTCAAGTATCCAATCAAGGTAAGCATTAGCGAAATAATTTTATTTAAACAATAAAAGTTCATTATTGAGACGTCAAGTTGCAATAGTTAGTTACAAAAATATGTATAAACCCCCTCTAAAATAAGTATCATATATTTTAGATATCACAAACATCATTCTGAGAATTCGGTATCTTTAGCTGCACATATCTTAGCTGTTTTTTTCAACATGAGAACTGACGTGACCAATTTTATGGCTGTGTAGGGAATCAATATTCTTAAAGCTCATGGAAAAAGTGCTAAAGAAAACTACTTCTTGAAAGGTTATGCTCTTTTAATACGGGTCGTGCAGCACAAGGAATGCCGATGAGAGTTTCTCCTGCAAGGATTGCGTGTCTTGATTTCAATCTTCAAAAGACAAAGATGCAATTAGGGGTTCAAGTTTTAGTAACCGACCCTCGCGAGTTAGAAAAGATTCGTCAAAGGTAAACTTGGATTAACTCAATAGCTCATATAGTTGTGTCTTTCTGTTTTATCACAGATTATTGATATTAGGGGTAGCAATGTTGGTAGTTTGGGTATGGGCAGGTTGAAATGAGCGTGACTTGGGTTGACAAGTAAACACTTTTTTCTCCACTTTGTATAGTTTTTTTCAGGAGTTAATGCGTTAATTGTGATCAGAAAAACAATACTATTACAAGATTGGGTAGTTTATGCATTAGTTATTGCAAATTAGGGGTGACAATAGGGGTATTTTGGTAATGGGGTGAAATGAGCCTTGGTTTAAACATTTGTGCAGGAAAGAGTTGCAATCGAAATTGAAAGCTGTTGTTGGAGCCTTGAAGGGCGAGCTTGTTGCTACTACATTCCTTTCTAGCTTAATTAGTTAAACAAGTTTGAGTCAAGTTGAGACGATTTGATATGTTGTAGTTGGTTATATTGTCATGTATCAAGATTTATGCACTTTACGTTAGTTGTATATTATGGAATTATGAAAATTTTATATTTTTTTGCAAAAACTAAAAAATCATTTTTTTTTAAACGAAATTCTCACCAAGACCGGTTCTTATATAAAAACTGGTTTCTTTACTCTATAATAGAGGCATGTAGACACCGGTTGTAGACACCGGTTCTTACTAGTAAACAGGTTTCGATGCTCAAATTAGAAGCTAACAACTTCTTATTTTCAACCCAAATCTCACGCCTAAATGATTTATGGTAGGTCAATCAGATATCAAAGCTTATCAATCACACTATTTGTTTCCAAATTTTGCTTATACGCTCCTCCTTATTTTTGTTATAGCATGTTTTCTTTTCCTCTCCTCCCATGCATACGAGGCACACATCTGCTCTCTCAAATCTTTTCCTTATTGAACACCATTATCCTTTCATTTATTTTCTCCCATTTGAACGCTTAGAGACAAATGGACACACCATCAAACGCAACAACCAACCCTTATCTCCATTCGCCCTTTTGCATAAGTATATCTATCATTCTTAAACAAATTCCTAGCACCTAAAACCCATTTATGTGTTGTCGTCCCTGTTCATGTTTCCCCAAAAAGGACTCGTATAATCCAAACAATTATTTAACATACGTTTATGTGACTACCTATCTCATGTACTCATTTTTCATCACCTTTGAAATAACTCTAAAACCTCAAATCGCATGGGTATGTGATTGCATGCGTCTGACATTAAACCCAAAAATACAAGTTTAGACCGGGTTGTGGTTCGTGCTTAGTTTCGATCTCAATTTGTTGTTGGAGGGTCCGTTACCAGAAGGGTTGTATCGTGATTGGTTATCGAGTCTCACTCGAATTTGGTTTTCGTGCTCGGTTAACGTTGGAATTGTGGGCTGTGATCTTTGGTGTTCGATTCCTGTTTGTTTACATGAGTACTTCACATGATCTAGATCACGTTTGGGGTTAGGATGGTGGAGTTAGATCGCGATTGTGTTCGTATATCGTTTTCCTCTTCTCTTCGATCATTCTTGGTGCAGCTTTAAGGTAAACCTTTATACACCATCGGCATACACATGATCATGCATCATTCTAACATGTTACACGATAAAACGAGTTGTTATGATTAAGAACTATAATCTTGAACCACTGTTAAGAAGGGACGTATGAGTTGCGATATTAAACACATTAATGATTTATGAAACCTGGAAACTATAAAGATATGATCATATAATGGTGTTCATGGAATGTCGAATGGTACTGGTACTTCTCGTGCACCTGTTCATCGTCTACTGCATGTTTGAGTCAAACGGATATGACCACTTTACAAACACTTTTGGCTAAGTTGGGGTTGCATGGGCTGCATGACACTGCTAGTAATACTAAATCGTTACCAAATAATTCTCATAAGCCTTTAGCACTTCACGCTGGTCCACCAGGTTTTAATGAACACCTTTTAGCCCAATCTTTTGTTCCACAACATAAACGTATACTAACTAAATCAAGGTTAAGGTTTTTGGCTTGTGATTTTATGTGTGATAGAAACATGTTATGATGAATATGATGTCGAGTCATGTTTCTGTTCTTTTCATTTGATCGACCTTACTTTCAGCCTAAGAAGTTATACGTTAATATGATAAATTATACTAAACCCATATAACCTTATGATAGTGACATATTAAACCCGAATCTTTGGAAAATTTGTCACAATCAACTAAGCTATAATATTGGCAATTTTGAAGCTTACTAAGTATGGAAAGTAACTAAATATAGAAGATTACTTAAAATGGAAGAGCCGACTAAAATAAGTAATCTGATTTAAAATAAGTTATTAATAAGACGATCATGAATTCGTGTAGATTCGCTGAAGATGGAGTTCGCTTTTGGTCTTTATGTTTCTAGTTGTGTTTTTCACTTGCGGTCTAAGGTACAGATATTCTACCCTCTTTCAGTAAGGGTGTCTTCTTTCTCATGACTCATTGATCTTGTTTCGTTTTAAGATTCCCTAAGCCATTGCTATGTTCCCTTACACTTTGGTTCGTTTGTTTGATTCATTTTGACTTTGATGTTCGATATGACCCTTTTGCTTTGAGCCTCTATAATGATCCATTTGATATTCGTTCGTTACCTTGTGATATTAGTATTCGACTCACTTGATACTTCGAGGGTTCATTTGATTTTGGTAACTAGATGTGAAAACCTTTTTAATTATATTATGGAAATGTTTTGAGGAAAAACTATTTTTAAAATGATGTTTATGAAATATGCGCTACCACTTTTAATTGGAATTTGGCTAAGCTTTTATGAAAACTACGTTTAAAGACTACTTTTGTGAAAACCGTTATTAAAGATTATTTTTATGAAAATCATTTGATAAAGATTACTTTAAATGAACCATTTGATTTTGAACCTCCGATGATGACTTAGACTATTTGAACCTTTGCTTTGATATTGGGACTTTGACCATGATTCGATGACTTAGACTATTTGAACCTTTGTAATGATTTGGACCTTTGATATGATTTGGATCTTTGCTGTGATTTGGACCTTTGACCCTTCAGTTTGATACCCGAGCCAAGTTCGTTTCCTAGCCATGAAGGTAACATGGCCGTGTCATTGATGCACCAGTGGCATGACTCACGTGTGGGTGAGTGATTTCTCACACCGTCCCCATATTGTTCGTTGCATGCACATTATATTTATTATGGCCAATATTATTTTTCGGGGCACGTATGGGTTGCAATCCTAGGTTCGTGTCCGTGTTCGTGGACTTAACATGATTTGATATTATATATTGTTCGGTGACTGATGCATGGGTGCAATCCACGTCTTTCACAAGTTCGGGAGTTAGCTACTCCATTTGAAGAATGAGGACACCCCTCATATTATCTGATTATCTGAGAGGTCTCCCCTCTATATGATTATGAAGACATGGTTACTATATTTGGTTCGTGTTCGGGCTCGTGGTGGATTACTGACCTTCCCTTTTCCCTTTCTTACTTTGTACCTTTGTCTATACCTTATGTTATTCCATTGCACTATACCATATATGTTCGTTTCCTTTTGCTTTCGTTTTCGTTTATATATATCTGTTCACTGGGCTTTTTAAGCTCAGCCGCATTTCTTTTCCTGCGGCAGGTTTAGTAGGGAGCTGGGAATGAGTGGAGAGTACCTTGGACTTAGAAGACTTGATAGTTATTCTAGATTAGAGTTGATTAGAAGATATTATATTTTTAGAATTTGTATTCGCATTTGTAACCTTGTAATTTCAGCATTTCATTTGTAACCTTTGAGATTCTTGTATTACTATAAATGTATGCTTTGTTTTGATCTGATATGAAACCATTTTTGTGATATCTTTACCCTTGTCGGGTTGGGGTGTTATAGAAGTTATGTGTGCTTTGTATATTGAAAGCTTAGATCTTTTACAAAGTAACTTCTCTCCTACAAAGAGTATACAACTCACTGAGATAACTCAGTGGGTATATTGTTACCACTCAAGCAAAACTTGAGTTCCGATAGGAGACACCATAAACCCTTGTCTATTCAATCCCAAGTGTTTGTTCCGCAAAACACTTGGGTAATAGATTCTTGGAATTATTTCTAATAAGAATTTAAACGTTGAAAAATATTGTGTTTTTATATTCACGTATTATAACTGTTAAAAATATTCTTTGCATTGATCTCAGTCATAAGCTCACTTAGTTTAACTTAATTGTTATTACTCGGTGTGCTAAGGGAACAACAAGTGGTATCAGAGCCTCTGGTTTATAAAACCTTTCAAAAACCCAGAGTGCTCCAGGTTTTTAAAACCAAGATCCTAAAATGACTGATACCAATGTACCCCAGTTAGTCGATAAAAAGGGTGGCAGCTATTCTGCTGTAGCACCCAGACTTGAGGCTGGCAAATTTAGCAAATGGAAAAAACGTATGATTTGCTATTTAACTGGGATGGAACCCTACTACATCGCTTGTATCAAGGATGGCCCATTTGTCCCAAAAACTGCTGCAGGGCTAATTAAGCCTGAAGCTCAATGGACCATAGATGAGAGGAGGGTGGTCAATCAGGACCATCGCCTGAAAAGCATCCTTATATCATGTCTTCCTGACGATATAATGGAATCAGTCATCAACTGTTCAACAGCCAAGCAAACTTGGGATGACTTGGTAAATAGCTTTGAGGGTCCCTCAGATACCAAGGAAAATACTTTCAGGGCAAAGGACTCTGAAAGTCTCTCTCAGACCTACACCAGATACAAGACTTTGATAAATGAGCTATCAAATGATGGTGTAACTTTATCTAAGCATGAGACTAATGTTGGCTTTGTCAACAGTCTCCCTGAGAAGTGGCTCAACTTCTCACAAGGCCTGAGGAATGCTAACCACATTCAGACCCTTGAGCTCCCTGAAATTTATGGGAAGTTTGTCTATGAAGACAACTTGATCTCAAGGAGATACCCTGACTCAAAAGCTCTTGAGTCCAAAAAGGCCTTAACCTCCACACCCATATCAACTGCTTTCTATTCTAATGGTGTTGTGCAGGATTTTCAAGAGGATTCTGAAGAAGAAATTGATGAAAGGACTGGTGAGGAGTACCTGAACGACTTGAACTTGGAATTCCAAGAAAGGGCACTCCTTGCTAGTTCAAGACGTTTCATCAAAAGAAATCAGTCCAACTTTACAAAACCAAAAGCAAATGAGACCACTGAATGCTTTAAATGTGGTAAAAAGGGTCATTTTGCTAGGGACTGTTATTCAAAAACTATCTCAGAACCCTCTTACAAATTCTCGGGAACTAGCAAGTTTCAACCTAAAATGTTTCAGTCCACCCAACAATTTCAAAACAAGGGTCAAAAGGATTTTGAAACAAAATATAGGAAAATCAAAGCTAAACTTACACTTCTTGAAACTAACCCCATATTGTCTCAAGCTGCTCAAACATCTAAACCTATTCAAACAAGAACAAGGTATTAGTAGCTGATGCGTGGTTTTGCGACCTTACAACAGGTTTTACCTCTCGAGGGATCTCAAGAGGCTTACAACCCCACCAGGCAGTGTACCTGACCGATGTAGTATAGTGTAGTGGTAAGTACGGGGGATTGATCGTTCTCCACAGGGAATAGTGTTCGTTAGGTATGAAAAACTACTCTAATTAGGTCTAAGGGTGAAGGAAGATTATTTTTGTATTTTTATATTTTTTTATAAAAGCAAGTAAAATCTCAGGTTTGAAGGAGTGGGCGGAATTAGTTGCTAGTCAACTAACCCAAATAACTACAAATGCAAATAAAATAAATAACTGAAAATGAAAAGTGTGGTGGAACTAATATGGAGAGAAATGTGTTTACTTAGATTTCCTCACTCCCTAACTATCTTTTACCGGTTGATTAGTGTGTATTAATTTCGTGGATGACGGGTGTATTCCTTAATACCAATCGTGGGGTGGCGTACGTACTTCCCCAACTCTACAAGCTCCTACTTCACTCCTATGTCGAGCAGGCTAAGAAGCTCCTAACATGGGATCACTAGAATTCGCTCATGCATTAAATACAACCATAATAACCTAGTACGCATTGGTTCATGTTTCTTAAGACGTTCAAGCAAGTTACCGTATAGGAGGTTAGCCAGTTTTCTTAAGCCTAACATCGATAAACAATCATCCAATACAATTAATAACACACTAATAACCAATAATCAATAGTTAGGTTTCATTAGATCTAAGCAAACACAAAGAAAACCTAGCCTAGCATGTTAAACAAAAGACAAGAACAAGATAGAATCAAACAACACATAGACATATTGAATGATTAATTGATAACTTATCTTCAATGTAACATGGAAGATCTCAAGGCAAAAAGCCTTGAAAAAGCTGCTAAAATTGTCTTAGGGTTTCCTCCCAAAAGATTACACACAAAGTTCCACACTAATGACAAAAAATTGCAAAACTATATATATAGTTTCAGATCTGACGGCGTCACATTATGGAGTGTGACGCCGTCACCTCGCCGCGTTTAGGGTTCCCGGATGGCCTTCTTGACGCCGTCCGTATTTAGCTCTCCAAAATCCGCTCTGGCTTATCAAGGCTTGACGCCGTCAGAAATAAGCTTGACGCCGTCTCGCTTTAGCTTAAACCGTGACGACCTTGATCACTTCAAAGGGTGACGCCGTCAGAATTCCAATGCAAATTTCACTGGCTTATCATGTGTAATTTTCATATCCACCTTTTTTGCCAAGACATGACGCCGTCAAGAGTAATACTTGACGCCGTCAAAGGTACTTTTCCAGCCAAATTTGAGACTTTGTCGTTTTCTTCACTTTTATGCTCCAAAAACGTCCAAAATGCCTCCTTTTCCAGATTTCTTCTCCAAAGTACCTAAAATGACAAAAGGAATGATTTAGGGAAATATTTGATCAAATAAATACGATTTAGGGCTTAAATGACCCCCTAAAAGCGGTACACTTTTCGCTTCATCAAATACCCTTACACTTGAGATTTGTTTGTCCTCAAGCAAATGCGCTTTTATTCTAATCAAAATACAAGTTAGGGGTCATTTAACGCTAATATAAAAGTAATTACAACAAATAATTGTTCCACTTTAATCATAATAAGCACGGAGATTACATACTAGCACCTCACAAGTAGTGTTTAGATACTCACATCTCTCAAGTGTCATCAAAATAAATCTCATAAGTGAAAACGGATAATATCTCTCACTAGCTGTCATAGCAAATAGATTACCATAGGCTTGGGAAAGGATCAAAAACCTCCTCCACTAGGCGTAAGCACCTAAGATAAACTATCAAAGAGGGCTTTTAAACGGGTTATAACGTTAGGTGTAGGGATATGATAAACACGGATTGTTGGATAAGGATATTTTACTGGTGGCGAGTTAAAGATCTTGATTAATTACATGTACTATACGGCGTTGCTAAGCCAAGACTAGACTCGACTTAAGCTAAAAACAAAATAACAAAAACATAAAATGAAACGGGATGGTAGTCCGTATGTTTTTTTACTTTTCTTTTTCTCATTTTTTTGTATTTTTTTTAATTTTTTCGATTTTTTTTTTCTTTTTTTTTTTTTTTTTTTTTTCATACACTCTTGCCCTACCATCCAAAATAATACATCATAGGGGCGTTGCATCCCCTTACACTTGAACTTTTACATAACTTTACAAATAACTATTCTAATGACTCGAATTAAGATAATCGAAAAACTTGGAGTACTTTTAAAATATTTAGCACATATGGGGGTAATAATGTTGTTCTTCCCCATTACTCTACTACACTAGTACTTTACCCATGAGTCCCAATCGTCCCAAAACAATATGTACAAGGATATGACTCGACTTAGCAACCATGTAATCAATTAGATAATTAACTTGGGGTTTAAACAAATGTTGTCACAATAATGCACTAAAAATGAGTGCATACAAGGTAGGCTAAGGCGATTTGGGTGTACATTTAAGTGGGGTGTAACAAATTCTTCCTTTAAGTAAAATGCTTAAAGTTAGAAACGAAAAGACAGGCTCTGAGGGGTGTACTAGGGGTATCGTGTACTAAAAATGAGTACAACGCAAAGGGTGTGGGAGAATTACTTGACCAATGTAGCCAAAGTAATTATAACAAAAACATAGGTGTAAAACAATGGGTTAATCCTAATGCCTCTTATCATGTAGTAAATCTAACTACACGAATGTAGTCTCACTTGTGGCCTCGGAATGGTCCTAACGCAAGTTCTAGAATCTAAGTGCTACAGGTACACACATCATAGCATAAATGCTTTTCCTACCAATTCTAGGGGCGAACCTCACATATTTGGAGGTGGAAAATTTTTTTAGTGGTATGGTTTTGTGCTAGTCATATAACTCCTATCCGTGAGACGCTCATTAAGACCAAAGTTTCACTCCTAAATGTTGTAAAAAATTTTAAATTTGGCACTAAAATTGCCCTAACAGGTATTTATCTCAGTTTTATTACACATCTACCATCAAATAAACAAAAATCAAGCGTAATAGTATTCTCTAAAGTATCGTCATTTACCCTCCCCTTACACTTAAGATGAACATTGTCCCCAATGTTCAAATAACAAGATGCAAAAGTAATAAGGTAAAAGGATGAAATCAAATACTCCCCTGATTCGTTCGGTGGATAATGAGGTAACATGGTTAAATCTTCTTCCAAGGTAATGTAGAAGCTCCAAGACTAATGCATCGCCATAAGCTTGATTCCACATACATCTCCTTGTCCAAAATAACCTGTTAAACCTGAGAAAACAAACACGAAAACCTGCATAACTTCGGCGGGATAAATCTATATATAAGGATATAATGCTTGTGGAATGATAATTTTGCAGATTCCTGGAGATTATAAGTTAGAGATTTAATAAAAACTTTTTATGAAAACAAAACTTTCAAAATTTTTAGAAAATTAAAACCTGACGCCGTCAGGTTGTAATGCCTGACGCCGTCAAAAATAATCTGACAGAATTCTCATGTTAAGTTTCCGGAAAATTTCTGGAAAAACCTTCACCTTACTTCCTGGAAATCCTGCAAAACATCATTATGACTCGATACAAGCATTTGACTCAAACAAATACTAATATGTATGTTAATTTAATATTATTACGATTCATGTTCATTTGTTCTAATAAACCGATTTGGATTTCCCTTACACTTATCTTTTGCAAAATACCTTTATATGTAATTAAGACGAAGTTAAAAACAAGATAAAGCATTTTCACAATTTAGTTTTGAACATGAATCAATAAAAATAAACAAAATAAACATACATACGGAAGCAAATAAAATCAAACAAACAAACAAATAAACACACAAAGCAAATAAAGCTTGGGTTGCCTCCCAAGAAGCGCTTTTCTTTATTAACGAGTCTTGTAGCTAGACTCAAAGTCACCGTACATTACGTGACTCCATCATTGGTCACGGTTCCTAGCCTATTCTCATTTCCGGTTTTATATTCCGGTCCTAATTTCAAACAATCCTTGTAGAAGCCGGATATCTTTTCCATAACATAGCCTACTCCTTTACTTCTATCCTCATCATTCCTATAGTAGACCGCTTGCTTAAGCTCCTTCTCAACATTCGACAAGTGTTGGAATTGCTCTATCTTATATGGCATTTGGTAGTTTACCTCATCGGTCTCATCCTTAAATCTAACTATTCCTAAGGAAGGTTCATAAGTCATTCTAGAGACCTCAACAAATGGTTTTCCAAAAACTACTTGAGTTAAGGATGCATCGACTATTGGGTGGATATCTTCTACAATTACAAAGTCGGTGATATAGGTGAAGTTTCCTACATAAACCGGTAATCCCTTAACTCTTCCCGTGAAGTTACTCATCCAACCCTTATCAGGGAACATCCTATACCCAAGTTGATTTTTCATTATTAAGTTGTAGTGGGCTCTAGTCATGATGTTTATGGGCAATCTAAGGTCGATGTAAGCTTTCCACACATGCAAATGTCCGATGTGTTGCATGGTATGTTGATATTAGAAGGGTCGCCTATTTTTATAATTGGTCTACCTAGGAAGTATGGTGTCTCGGGGTCATCGAATAAGTCTTTATGATATGCGCGCTCTTCCTTAGTGGGTAGCCTATTGAAGTAGTCCTTATCGTCATCTACTTCTTTAATCTCACTTTTCTTAACTTCTTTATCAACCTCGACTTTCTTAACCTCATCCTCAGGTTCACTATTGTCCTTATTCCTATCAATTGGTTTAATAGTGACAATGTTGACGAAGTGGACATGTTTGGATGAAGAAGGGTCTTTTATTTGGGGTCCGTTATTTGTGTTCCTAGCGTCCTTATGTGGAGGTGATAGCACTTGGTTATTGAGGGCTTTCAACAAGTTGTCAATTTTATTGGTCATCTCCGTTTGTTGCTGATTGAATTCGGATTCGAATCTAGCTATCCGAGCTTCTTGAGATGCCATAAATTGGGACATCAATCCTTCAAAGTTATTGGTACTACCATTGCTGGAAGGATTGTTGTTGAAAGTACGGTTCGAGTTGGAACCGCTTGATTGGAAACGATTAGGTGGGTTGGAAGAATTGGTTTGTTGTGTGTTTTGGTTTTGTTTCCACCTAAGGTTTGGGTGATTTTTCCATGAGGGGTTGTATGAATCACCGTAGGGATTTGGCTCGGGTTTGAAAGTGTACCACTTGTCTCCCGCTCCATCGGTACGCGAGGATGCGTAGTCCGCAAAAGCTTGTTCGGGGAGTTCCATGCAATCACGAGTGTCGTGGGGACCACTACATAATTCACACGAAGAAGTGATTTTGTTCACTTGGCTTGAAGGTTTAGGAGCCTCGTAGGATTTCATAAGAAACTTGACTTGGTCTTCAAGTTCTATGATCCTACGGTCGGAAGTGCTTGAATTGTTCGAAGGCAAAGATATTGCCTTGACCGTTTTATTCAAATCACGGGGATCATTCCAACTTTCGTTGTCATAAAGAGCAAGATCTTCTAAGAGAGCCCATGATTGTTCCGCACTTAGATCACGTAGCTTCCACCGGCCGATTGGTCAATGGTTTGCCTCGTGGAGAGATTGATATGGTCATAGAAGATTTGGACTTGGAGCCAAAGTTCTATGCCATGGTGAGGGACTTTTTGGAGTAAGTCCTTGAATCGAGTCCATGCCTCGTAGAGGGTTTCGCCTTGACGTTGTTGGAACATCAAGATATCATTCCTTAGCTTAGTAGTTCTTCCCGGTGGGAAAAACTGAGCAAGGAAACGAGTGGTGAGATCATCCCAAGAGGTGATGGATCCTGCGGGTAGACGTTCTAGCCATTGACTAGCTTGGTCCCGCAGAGAGAATTGAAAGAGACGCAGTCGGGTCGTCTCTCGAGTGGCAACATCAAGGTCTATGGAATCAACGATTTTGAGAAAGTCCTTGAGGTGTTGATTAGGATCTTCGGAACGAAGTCCATGGAATGCGCATCCGCTTTGCACCAACCGGATGGTGTCGGATCGCAAGGGTGTGACATTGGCTCCTTGAGTGAGCTCAATGGTGTTTCGATAGCCATGGTGGCTAGGACGGGAATACTCTCCTAAAGTACGGGCTCTAGGAGGTGGTTGTTGTGGTGGGTTGTTGGGATCAAGGATATTACCACCTTCCATGATGTCGGATGGTAATGGTTACGAACAAAGAAACGAAGAAAAAAGATAGACTAAAGAAAACCTAGAAAAATAAAATAAAAATCTCACTAGAAAGGAATCTAGTGAGTAGACCTAATAAAATAAAGATTCAACCTAAACAATAACTATTCCCCGGCAGCGGCGCCAAAAACTTGATGCGTGGTTTTGCGACCTTACAACAGGTTTTACCTCTCGAGGGATCTCAAGAGGCTTACAACCCCACCAGGCAGTGTACCTGACCGATGTAGTATAGTGTAGTGGTAAGTACGGGGGATTGATCGTTCTCCACAGGGAATAGTGTTCGTTAGGTATGAAAAACTACTCTAATTAGGTCTAAGGGTGAAGGAAGATTATTTTTGTATTTTTATATTTTTTTATAAAAGCAAGTAAAATCTCGGGTTTGAAGGAGTGGGCGGAATTAGTTGCTAGTCAACTAACCCAAATAACTACAAATGCAAATAAAATAAATAACTGAAAATGAAAAGTGTGGTGGAACTAATATGGAGAGAAATGTGTTTACTTAGATTTCCTTACTCCCTAACTATCTTTTACCGGTTGATTAGTGTGTATTAATTGCGTGGATGACGGGTGTATTCCTTAATACCAATCGTGGGGTGGCGTACGTACTTCCCCAACTCTACAAGCTCCTACTTCACTCCTATGTCAAGCCGGCTAAGAAGCTCCTAACATGGGATCACTAGAATTCGCTCATGCATTAAATACAACCATAATAACCTAGTACGCATTGGTTCATGTTTCTTAAGACGTTCAAGCAAGTTACCGTATAGGAGGTTAGCCAGTTTTCTTAAGCCTAACATCGATAAACAATCATCCAATACAATTAATAACACACTAATAACCAATAATCAATAGTTAGGTTTCATTAGATCTAAGCAAACACAAAGAAAACCTAGCCTAGCATGTTAAACAAAAGACAAGAACAAGATAGAATCAAACAACACATAGACATATTGAATGATTAATTGATAACTTATCTTCAATGTAACATGGAAGATCTCAAGGCAAAAAGCCTTGAAAAAGCTGCTAAAATTGTCTTAGGGTTTCCTCCCAAAAGATTACACACAAAGTTCCACACTAATGACAAAAAATTGCAAAACGATATATAGAGTTTCAGATCTGACGGCGTCACGTTATGGAGTGTGACGCCGTCACCTCGCCGCGTTTAGGGTTCCCGGATGGCCTTCTTGACGCCGTCCCTCTTTAGCTCTCCAAAATCCGCTCTGGCTTATCAAGGCTTGACGCCGTCAGAAATAAGCTTGACGCCGTCTCGCTTTAGCTTAAACCGTGACGACCTTGATCACTTCAAAGGGTGACGCTGTCAGAATTCCAATGCAAATTTCACTGGCTTATCATGTGTAATTTTCATATCCACCTTTTTTGCCAAGACATGACGCCGTCAAGAGTAATACTTGACGCCGTCAAAGGTACTTTTCCAGCCAAATTTGAGACTTTGTCGTTTTCTTCACTTTTATGCTCCAAAAACGTCCAAAATGCCTCCTTTTCTAGATTTCTTCTCCAAAGTACCTAAAATGACAAAAGGAACGATTTAGGGCAATATTTGATCAAATAAATACGATTTAGGGCTTAAATGGCCCCCTAAAAGCGGTACACTTTTCGCTTCATCAGACAAAGAACAAGGTATTAGTAGCTGAAGCATATGATTGGGATGAAGAAGAGGTTTTCTCAGATGAGGAAATAAGAGTTAGTGCACTGATGGCACTTTCTGAAGAGGATCAGGTGGCTGTTGGAAAAAGCCATGCTAGGAATGGAGAGTGGGTCAACATCACCATGAAGAAGGTAACTACTTTACTTTCTATGGATGATGATTCTGATTGGCAGTCTTACATGAATTATATTTGTGTTGATCTAAAGTTTGTTGAGGAACAAAGGCTTAACCTGTTTTCAAAATATAACAATATTGTGTCAGAATTGAATAAATGTAGAGATGAACTGCTTGCACTGAAACAAGCCAAATTAGAATCTATTACTCTACAAATTCAGAACACTGAAATTTTGAAACAAAACCAAGCCCTTCAAATAGAACTTAAGAAAGAAAAGGTTGTTATTGAAAGCTGGACCAAAAAGAACCCTAAGGTCTTTGATACTGTGGGCTTAATTCCTAAGATAACTATAGGAATTGACCACCTCACTGAAACCTCCAGTGAGAGTCCCAGTAAAATGACCTTTGTTCCGGCTGGCTTATCCTTTGAGCAAGAGATGGAACCCAAGTCAAATGACTGGATTGTCAGGGACAACCCAGTCAGTAAGTTGCCAAACTTTGAGACTGGAAACATCTTGCTCCCTGAAAGTCAGGCTCTGAAAGGTATGCTTGGACTCTTTGACCAACTCAGTATTTCTGATCCAATCAGTGAGCCTGAATCAGAATCAACTCTTCCACTCCCTCTACTAAATACCCTTCAGGGTGCTGCACCAAGCTCTGACCTCCCACCATTGGTCTACTCCCCACACTCTCCAAATGAGAGATCATGAAAAGGTAGAATCCTCCTGAGAAGACCACCCCTTGAAGTCTCAGTAAATACTGATGACTCATCAACTTCAGTCCCTTCTGAAGTAGCAACCCAAAGTCCTGATCCAAGAATTGATCAGTTGACTGAAATGGTCAGGAAGCTAAGTGAGAAGATTGCATCTTCTGAAAAACCTTCTCAATTAAAGAAGGAACAAAAACTAGCTCCCTCAAAGACCAAACCCAAACCAACCAAACCCCTGAAAAAGTGTGAACTGTGCAACTATACAAATCATCTCACTGATGATTGCTATAGATTCCTTTATTGCATGATTTGCAAAAAGGAAGATCACAGGACCTCTGATCATAAACAATGCTCAGTCATGTCAAACTTTTCAGGACTTAAGGCTCAGTGCCTGAACTACCCTTCTGATTCTAAGTAGAAACAGAAGCAAAAGGCCAAGCCTTTTCCACCTTGCCCATTATGTGGATTCAATGACCATCATCCTGAGGATTGTCAAATTGACAAACACTGTGAATCTAGTGGAAGTTCCACTCAGAAATCCTCAGGAAAAGAGAAGGCCATTCAGTCAAGAAGAGGAATGAATAAACAATCCTCTCAGACTACTGAGGCTACACCTGCGACTAAATGCAAAACATTTGGTAGCTCAGTCCACTCAACCACTGACCATGAATCAATTAATACTTTCATAAAGACCTACAAAACCAAACCCTCCATGAAATGGAGTCCTAGAAAGAACTGACCCAGTTTACTATTTGTGCAGAGGCATGCCAGGGATCCTATTTGGCATCTTGACAGTGGATGTTTAAGGAGCATGACTGGTGTTAAGGAGTGTCTACACAAATATGTGGAAGAACCAGGACCCAAAGTGATATTTGCTGATAATTCATCATGTCTCACTGAAGGTTATGGTTCAGTAAAATGCAATGGTATTGTCTTTACTAGGATAGCTTATGTAAATGGTCTTAAGTACAATCTGATCAGTGTCAGTCAACTATGTGATGCAAAATACATAGTTCAGTTTGATGATAAGCAAGGAACCATCTTCAATGCAAATAAAGAAATTGTCCTCATTGCACCAAGAAGACAAGATGTTTATGTATTAGACATGTCCAGTCTAACTCAGGATGAAACTTGTCTCTTTGCTAAGGCCACTGATATACTCAACTGGCTTTGGCATAAGAGGCTCTCCCACCTGAACTTTAAAAACATAAACAATCTTGTAAAACAAAACAAGGTCCTTGGCTTACCATCACTAGTGTTTTCAAAGGATAAACCATGCTCAGCTTGTAAAGAAGGTAAACATCACAGAGCATCCTTTAAAACCAAAACCAACTTTTCCATCAGGAACTGCCTACATCTTCTCCATATGGATTTATTTGGACCTGTCAGTCCAAGGTCTATTAACCATGGGAAGTATACTCTGGTCATAGTGGATGAATACTCTAGATACACTTGGGTATTCTTCCTGATCAAAAAGAGTCAGGCAGCTGAAACAATCATGTCCTTTGTCAGGAACATTGAAAATCAAAATAACATTAAGGTCAAACAGATTAGAACTGACAATGGGACTGAGTTCAAAAATTATGAACTTGAATGTTTCTGTGATGAGAAAGGTATCTCCCAAAACTTTTCCTCTCCATACACACCTGAACAAAATGGTGTTGCTGAAAGGAAAAATACAACACTCATTGAAGCTGCTAGGACAATGCTAAGTGGATCAGTCCTTTCCAAACATTTTTGGACTGATGCAGTCAAAATCTGCCTGTTATACACAAAACAGATCCATCATTGTCAAGAGACATGGGAAAACCCCATATGAGTTATTCAAAGGAAGAATCCCTAACATCAGCTACTTTCATGTCTTTGGGTGTCCTATGTTTATTCATAATCACAAGGATCACTTAGGGAAATTTGATGCAAAAGCTGATGATGGATACTTCCTGGGATACTCACTTGTCTCAAAAGCCTTCAGAGTGTTCAACACAAGGAGACAGCAGACTGAGGAAACATTTCATGTTACCTTTTATGAGAGCACTGATGTAATCAGGTTCTCAACTGCCTCAGTAGAAGATATAGGAATTGATAACTCTTCAAGATATTCTCTTGATGAATATCTTCCTGAAAACAATCCTTCCTCTCAGTATCAAGATGATGCTAACATCTCCTATTACATAATCCCTCACAACCTACCTAACCCAACCATCACTGAGTTTGTTGAGGCACATGCAAACACTGATGAAATTAATCAGTCTGTTCAAAATGCTCAAAGACCAAACAATCTCAGTGATCAGGTTGACACTCAAGATCCAATCAATGATCATGTGTCACCTCCAGAACCAACCCCTCCACCCAATCAGGCCTCCACAAGTTCAAATCAGTATCCAGGACCTCAGGAAAGTTGGACTAGGTCTCAGGACATTGAACTTGTCAATATTATTGGAGAGCCTACTGAAGGCATGCTCACCAGAAGCATGGCTGCTAGTCTAAGAGCAGCCTCAGCCAATGAATGCCTATTTGTGGACTTCATTTCCACAATTGAACCCAAAAGTGTTAAAGAAGCACTTACACATCCAAGTTGGGTTCAGGCCATGCATGATGAACTGGAACAATTTGACAGAAACAAGGTAATGACCTTGGTCAAATGTCCTGAGAATGTCTCAGTCATTGGCATGAAATGGGTTTTCAAAAACAAAACTGATGAAAATGGCATAGTCATTAAAAACAAAGCCAGACTTGTAGCCAAAGGCTATAATCAACAAGAAGGCATTGACTATGAAGAAACATTTGCACCAGTAGCAAGGATGGAAGCCATCAGGATCTTCCTTGCTTTTGCTACATACATGAACTTCAAGTTGTACCAAATGGATGTTAAAAGTGCATTCTTAAATGGTTCACTGAAAGAAGAAGTTTATGTTCAGCAACCTCCTGGATTTGAAAGCCATGAGTCTCCTGATCATGTCTGTAAGCTTAACAAAGCCCTTTATGGACTGAAGCAAGCTCCTAGGGCATGGTATGAAACTCTTTCAGCCTTTCTGATCCAAAACAAATTTGTCAAAGGCAAGATAGACAACACATTGTTTATCTATAAGACAAATACTGATGTCATACTAGTACAAGTGTTTGTTGATGACATCATCTTTGGCTCAACAAGTTACAAGCTTTGCAAACAATTTGAAAAACTAATGGCTAAGCAATTTGAAATGAGCATGATGGGAGAATTAACCTACTTCCTTGGTCTTCAGATCAAGAAGACTGATAAAGGAACCACTATCAGTCAAGAGAAGTATGTTAAAAACCTACTGAAAAAGTATGAACTCAGTGACTGTGCCTCAGTCAAGACTCCCATGGTCCCCCCAAACAACCTTGGTCCTGATCTCACTGGTAAACCAGTAAATCAAACTCTCTTTAGAGGAATGATAGGATCACCGATGTATCTACTTGCATCAAGGCCTGATATCCAATTCTCAGTATGTCTATGTGCCAGATATCAATCTGACCCAAGAGAATCACACATCACAGCTGTGAAAAGGATATTCAGGTACCTGAAAGGTACTCCAAACCTTGGATTATATTATCCAAAATGCTCAGGCCTTGATCTTAAAGGATACTCAGACTCTGACTATGCTGGATGCAACATGGACAAAAAAAGCACCTCAGGCTCTTGCCAAATTCTTGGTGGGAAACTAGTCTGTTGGAGTGCTAAGAAGCAACAATCAGTTGCCTTGTCCTCAGCTGAGGCTGAATATGTTGCAGCAGCTAGTTGTTGTGCAAATGTACTCTAGATGAAAAGTCAACTCAGTGACTATGGAATTCAGTATAAGATGGTACCCATCTTTTGTGATAACACAAGTGCAATTGCAATATCCAACAACCCTGTTCTTCATCAGAGAACAAAACACATTGATATCAGATATCATTTCATCAGGGACCATGTCATGAATGGTGACATTGAATTACACTTCATCCCTACTGAATATCAGTTAGCTGATATCTTCACCAAACCTTTGGATGAACCAACTTTCACAAGACTGAAAGCTGAATTAGGAATGTTGGATATCGAGAATCAGTCCACTGATTGAATCCTTCCAACTGAAGTGTCAATTCTTAAAACCTCAGGTCCCTGACTCAATGTGTACATCAGTGAAAACAAATCACTGAATCCTCAACCTCAGGAACTAAACCCAAGTTCCTGAAATCTTTAGGGTTCAGGAACTAAACCCAAGTTCCTGAATCCTTGTTGCTCAGGAATCATTCCATATTCCTGAATCATCAGTGACTAATCCCAAGTCCCTGAAAAACCATCACTGAATGAAAAGTCATTCAGGGCCCTGAAAAGGACATTCAATACTAACTTAAATGCTCTAAGTATGTTAGTAAATGTCCGAGGTTGGTAACTGGATTCTTATTAAATATAAGAATATTTGTTCCTTTGCCTTTCTGGCATACACCTCATGGGCCCCCACTTCCCAACTTGGCATTCAATGCCCTCTCTCACACAATACACTGTGTGATGATGGAAACTCTGCAACTTCTCCTTTTGCAGAAACTGCTCAACTGTTCACCCTGCCAGTTGCGAAAAAAGAGGAAAAGTGGAGTGGTGGCATTTAATGCGGATCTCAAACATTTTATTCAAAATAATTTCCAAAAATTATATTTTGATTAAATAATACCGCTCAAATACCAAAAATAACCCCATCTCCACTATCCTATAAATACCCCAACCAAAACAAACACACACACGTGTTTTAAAAATCTAAGCTAAACTCTGCCCATTTTATCTCTCAAAACTCTGTGTGTGTTCATAGCAATTAGAAACCCAGTCCATTTGTCCAACCAAACACAAAAATGGCATCTTCTAATGCTATCACCCTCGCCCAAAATGTGAATTTTCCAATGGAGGGCGTGGATATGACCAAAAACAATGTGGTTGGAAATTTCCACTGCCCCCAACAATATGCGGGGTACAAGGATGTGGTTAAGTATTTACATAACTGCTTCCTTGCCACGGCTTTTACCAAAACCCCATCAGTCATTTATCATGACTATCTCAGGGAGTTCTGGTGTACCGCAACGGCTACTAGCCCTAAGGACACCAGAGAATCAATCATCACATTCACTGTGATGAATGGGAAGAAACCCCTCTCCCTAGACTACAAGACCTTTCTCAAGGCCACTGGTCTTGATTTCGCCCAGACCTTTGAGGCAAACCCTACTGACCAGGAAATTAAAGCAGAAATGCTATTCCTTGGGCCTCATGACGCTAAGCGTCCCACTTTGTCTCCTGAAGCCTTGTTAGAAAAGGCTCCCATAGTGAAGACATGGTTTCACCCCATCTGGAGACTCATGTCCTGTGCGCTTCATGACCTTCTTGGTTCTGACTACTTAAGGTCTGACGATCAAGGTACAAAACCTGACGTCTTGCATAAGACCAATTTTAGTAGTGACATCACTGAGGCACAACCCACCGCCCTGACCAACTACATGTTAGTAGTCATTCAGGGTGAGAATGCTATCTCCCCAGTACCTTCACCAACCAAGAAGGTGAAGAAGAAGAAAGGGGGACAGTCCAGTAAGGTGGTTAGACCTAAACCACTCGTCACTGAGACTGTTGCCTCAGGCACCCTTAACATTGTGGCCCAGACCTCTGAGACACCCACTGCAGAGACCCTTCTGACCACAAAACAACCGTCAACGGAGGTCACTGGGAAATCATCCTCAGTGTCCTCGGACATACCCTTTCCGCATGTTTCCTTTGACATAAACAAGTCAGAGGGATCAGGAACATCCACCCATTCACATCCTAATGAAGGCACTGATAAATCACAATCAGAGCCTGAGGGAGTACAGGGTTCTATATCCTCAGTGGGGCAGCACTACTCCACTGAGAAGGGGACCCTCACCCACTCACATCCCGCTAACGTCTCTAAGAAATCACACTCAGAGTCTCAGGGAGTTCAGGACCCTAAATCCCCAAAAGGACAGACCAATCCTGATGGGAAGGGGGTCCATACATCTTCACAAGGAGTGCCTCATGATTCCACTGGAAAACACCCATCAGTGGATGAAGGCGCTCAGGGGGACAAAGACTCGGAGGGATATAAACCACCCGCCGATACGGAACCCAAACCCACCTCAGGCATCTCAGGCACTTTTGTTCTCTCAGGAACTGACCCTAAAAGTCAGGCTGGGCAAACCCCCCAGTTATTATGACTAGTCAGGCTGGTCAAACCCCACCAGTTATTATGACAAAAGAGTCAGAACCTGGCCCCAACGAAGGTGAGCCCTCTTCTGAGGGGGAGCCGGATATCCTGAAGGCTCCTTCTCTGGCTGACTATGAAAATTTGTTAGCTGATGAGTCAGAGGAGGAGATTGATTTTGGTGATGATGATATCCCTGATGCTGAGGAGGAAATGGAGAGTCAATTAAACCCTCCTCAGCCCTCTGAGCAACAACATTCTTCTCCTCCTCCTGAGGATCAACCACCCAGTTCCCCATCAACCTCATCATCATCATCAGGTGCTTCAGCCACTCCTGAGTGGTTGCAAAAGTATGACAATGCTCGTCCGGCTTCTGAAAGGCAAATGGCCAAATTCCTTCGCAAAGCCAACGAAGGTCTTTACAATATACTTACGGATGAGCAATGGGATAAGCACACTGAAGTGGCAGCCTCCTATGCCGACTTCAGGGCTTCTGTAGAAGAATCTCAGGCAAAGATTCTTCAGGCCGCCAATCTCACTGATAAACAACTTGGCGACCTGAACAAATCTGTAGATGAAATAGCCACTGGACAGCATCAGGAACTCTCCAACATCCTCAAGGCTATTGAATCAGTCCAAGAACATCTTACAGATGATCCCACCTTTGTCAAAAGACTGGATGCATACTTGGCCTCTCAGGCGTCCACCTCCACCAGCATTACTGAGCTTCTAAAGCTCCTTCAGGGGGTAGATCTTCAAGGTCTAAGGACACAGCAAGAGTCCATTCATCAGGCTGTTATTGCATCCAAGGAGCACCTGATCCGAATCTCTTCAGCCTTTGAGCAGCTCTCAACAACACATAATGAGCTGGTCACCCACTACACCACCCAAGTCACTGAACTCACCACCCACCAAAAGGAAATGACTGCCGAATTAAGTGCCGTGAAGAATGAGACTTCTGAGACAAAGTCTATGATCTCAGACATCCTATCTATTCTTCAGGCCTTTCATGCTCCTCCAACTCCTCAATCAGCAGTTGTCTCCACTGAAGTTCCACCATCTGCTGAGGGGGAGAAAAATGATGATCCTCCGATCCCTGATCCTACTTCTGCTTTGGTAACTGTCCCTAAGACATCCACCAGTCAACCTCCTCCCATTGACAAAGGGAAGAAAATCATGGTGACTGAAACAAACCCTCCTCCTGAAGCACGCTTAGTCAAGGCTTCAACTGAAAGACGTGCAGATCCTGATGCATCGTTCTATGTTGATTTAGAGGATGGGAGAAGGGTCTTTGGGACTCAGGAAGAACTTGCTGAAATCTTACACCAAGAAGATCTCAGGAAGGACCAAGAGAAAGAGCAGGAACTCAACAGGTCTGTAATTTCTAAGGTTGCCAAAGAAGTGATCAAGGAGTCTGACAAAAAGGACATCAAAGGGGATGAGTTTCTGAAGCTTCAGGCTGAACTCCTTAAGGAACACAAAAAAAAAGCCAAACTTAAGGAAGAAAAGAGGCAGGGGATATACGAGAGGTACGTATGGCACATGACCAAAACCAAGGATGAAGGCACAATCACTGACATCTCCATTCATAACACAAAACCCCTGAGCATAACGATACATAGAGGTCCAAGAAAGTCTGAACACCTTCCAACAATCAAATTTTCAGACTATGGGTTAAGAGAATGGGATATGATGATGCCCATCCTAAGGAAGAAAACCTCAAGCAAGAATGCCCCAAACCTTATCAAGTCTCTGAGTGCCAAGTATGAGGAACTCGCAAGAGTGGCCAAGAGTCTCGGAATTGACCATGATAGGGCACTTGCTTCTCAGGGACTGGCTATCCCTGAACTTACTCAGAAGACCGGGAAGAAAATAAAAGCTGTGGCTCTTGAACCTGAACAATACATAGCTGCACTTCACTGCAACAGGATTACTCCTCAGGGAGTCAAGTTCCGTCCCAACCTGGTCATCAAGGAACCTGAGTATGGTATCTTCTTTGTGGATGAATTTGGTCAGGAAGCCTTTCAAAGAGTCTCTGACATTGATAAAGTGGAAACGACAACACTCCTTGCTTACAAACTGATGGCGCTAAATATCAGGAGTCCTGATAATGAGGAGTTTGTCAGGTTAATGGATCAAATGATGAAGGAACGACCTGATAAAGAGGTGTTGATGTCAAAGAGGGCTAAACTAGAACTCATGGGTCTCGTTCAGGAACCTTGAGTATTTTGTACTTAGAATAATAGGACTTGTAATGATATGAATAAATTGATGAATGTTTTGTTATATCAATATCCTTATTTACTTTCTAGTACATTCAGTATGAGCAGAAGACTTTAGCTCACTCATACTGATCACAACACTTAGGCATAATTTATATCCAAATAGGGGGAGATTGTTGGGTTCGTAAAACACCCAATTATCTTAAACAGGATTTGAACACAAATTAAGCCAAGTGTTTGCTAAACCGAGAACAATTCAAGTCACTGAGAGAACAGCCTCTCAGTGAGTCATCTTCAGGATGCTTAAGGCGAGTTCAATAAAGGCTCACTCTCAGTAAGGTGGTACTCCCTGGGTAGGACTTAAGCCAAAGAAGAAGATGATGGTTCAGTGAGTGTTGGACAAGAACTCACTGAACCCCAGTCTCCTCAACAACATTAAAGTGATTGAAGACTGAGGAACCAATGCCTGAAGAATAGGCGGGAACAAAAGGGAAAGATCTGAGAAGATAAGAGTGTCAGACCAAACACTCTTATCTTGTCAGATACCAACCTTCCCTATTGCGGTTAAAAGTCATGGAGTGTCAGCCAACAACTCCCAAAGTCTTATTAGCCCATTCCTATTGGTTCTTGAAAATGACAATTACTATTTATAATTGTCAAACACGCTACCTCAACAACTTGTAATATTTTAATCACTTATACTTAGATTACTTGTGTATAAATAGATCAGATGGAGAGAAGTTATGTGTGCTTTGTATATTGAAATCTTAGAACTTTTACAAAGTAACTTCTCTCCTACAAAGAGTATACAACTCACTGAGATAGCTCAGTGGGTATATTGTTACCACTCAAGCAAAACTTGAGTTTCGATAGGAGACACCATAAACCCTTGTCTATTCAATCCCAAGTGTTTGTTCCGCAAAACACTTGGGTAATAGATTCTTGGAATTATTTCTAATAAGAATTTAAACGTTGAAAAATATTGTGTTTTTATATTCACATATTATAACTGTTAGAAATATTCTTTGCATTGATCTCAGTCATAAGCTCATTTAGTTTAACTTAATTGTTATTACTCGGTGTGCTAAGGGAACAACAAGGAAAGAATTACCACTTTTTCCGAAATGAAGGTGTCACTTTTTTTGTTTTCCCGCCAGAGAATCTTAGACGAAGAGATTAGTCTTTAATTAAACGTTTCTCTTTTACCGAAAGTCAAAATTTATCAAGTCAAAATAATTCCCACGAGTACAAAGTACACATCTTGACAAAACTAACCCCAAAATTCAAAACCAAATCATTGAGAGGGAAAAAAGAAAATAATTCCAGATTTCAAATGGGCGATGGGCCCAAATAAAAAAAAAAAAAGCGCGGGAAACCCAAACACCCAAAATTTCATTTCACAAAAATCCCTCTTTCAACACATTTTAAAATCCCGCCCAAATCTCACCCTTTATATAAACCCACTCCTCTCATTTTCCACTTCACTTCCCTTTACACGCACATTAAAACACACACCAAACCCTAATTTTAACAGATCTGATTTTAATTGATGAAATTAGTTGCTAATCAGTTAATGCGACGTTGAGATCAGGTTATATGTGTATAATTCATGATTTTTTTTTGTAGTTAATTTTGATGAAATTGAGTTTTATATTGTTGATGTGGCTGTTAAACTAGTTTCATTTTGTTGTAGATTTATTGTTTTTAGATCTGTTAGATTTTAGTTGAGGAATTGATGTTATTATGAGATTAAATTGAGTGAAGATAATTCTTGTTAATTTTGATGCTTATTTGATATATTTTGTTATATTATTAGATATATGGTAGGTTTTTATTCATATATGGGATGAGATTTATACTTACTTTTTATGCTTATAGCTATAGTATGTCGTTGTGTTTACATCTGTTGTTTATAGTTATTATATTGTGACATAGCAAGAAATGAAACTTTTATTTCTTGATTTATGTAATGACATCTAGTTGTACTATTTTTAGTTACTAATTTGTATACTTGTCACTATGTAAGGTGAATTAGCAGGATAGAAATAAACCGTTTGCAGCACCACACCACAAAAACGAAAATTGGAATTTATGAAAGAAATTGAATTGGCAAAAAATAGCAATTAAAATGTTTATTGTATAATAAAAGAAGCATATATACATCTAAATTTGGTGGTGTTGACCAAAAGATTTTTGTTGTGGCCATTAAACACAAAAAATTTCAAATTGTCCATCTTTATGTTTTCCTCCACCAACGTATGAAGTGGCTTTGAAGTATTTTGTGGGTCACCAAAATTATTACCATGGTAAAATGTTACTAAATCACCTTGGCATCTTTCGAATGCAAGATAATAATACTCACATACTTCTTGCCAACCATAAAAACGAATTATTTAGTCGTGAGCAGTTTCGCATTGGGAAAGACCAAAGGGAAAGTGTTGAAACACGTATTGAGAGGGCACCTATTGTTAAATCTAGTATTGAACGTGTGGGATCAAGTAACGATGCGCTTCAAACTCAAGAACTTGATTTTGTAGACTTAGTTTTAGGCTCCATCTATTGTACAATTTGCCACCCTGTGGTTGAGGGTGCTGGCGAGGGAGTCTAGTTAACCTTAGCAAAAAAAAATGACATGACAACAACCGAATACTACAACCAGGATGAGAAAGAACAGCTGCTAAGATGACAGTCGAAAGATTAAGGTATGTTTATCTATATTTGTATTTGTCTTAATGGAATGTTAGGTGTAAGGTTTCATCTTACACTTTTTTCGACTTGATAACTTGTCATGTTAGTAGAGGTAGGAATTTTGAACAGTAAACGTGTTTATGGGTGCACATGTCAATTCAAGGTTTTAAATCGTCTCTATCAGGTGAAATGGGTAATTTTGAAAACTGAGCTAAAAGTGAAGCGGGTCGAGCAGATCTAAAGTTAGGCAAAGTGTTAAAAGTTAGATTACATTTCCAATATTATTGTTTTTAGATTCATGTTTCTACCGTAACTTGTTACTAGTGATAGGAATTTTGGACAGTAAACGTGTTTTGATAAGTTGAAGGATACTTTAATGGATAACCCTTTGTATGCAGGTTAACCATTTGGATGGTTACGAAACTTTATCGATACACTAGTAAAAGCTTGCATAAAAATGGTTTATCCATTAAAAGTGAACCGTTTAGTTAAGAAAACTTACCAAAATCCCTGCAAGAAACATTTAACTTGCCATTTGTTTGAAGGGTATTTGACCAATTGATTAACACTACGTTTGTTTTTGTTTTTCTGCGGGTTCTAGTTACACGCTTATGGCAAATATCAAGTAAAGAATTACAAAGTGGATTAGTTTTGCTACATATGGATTTTAAATAGCTTAAGGTTTGCTATAAAAAAGGCTGATTTTAGTATATGGATTTTAATCCAAATTGGTATATGGATTAAGTTTTGCATTATCCCTCTCTAATAGTGACATAAGGAGAGGAGTGGAGAATCTTAGAGCATCTCTAGTGGAGGGTTTGAAAATGGTATAGGCTAGTAGAGTAATATATGAAAAGTAAGACGAAACTAATCAATATTAATGAAAATATAACATCAAAACAAGAGAGACGATGGAAACAGAAACTCAGCATTCTTGTCTATTCAAGATGATAATGCAAAACTTAATCCATATACTAATTTGGATTAAAATCCATATACTAAAATCAGCCTTTTTTATAGCAAACCTTAAGATATTTAAAATTCATATGTAGCAAAACTAATCCACTTTGTAATTCTTTACTTGATATTTGCCATAAGCGTGTAACTAGAACCTGCAGAAAACACAAAAACAAACGTAGTGTTAATCAATTGGTCAAATACCCTTCAAACAAATCGCAAGTTAAATGTTTCTTGCACGGATTTTGGTAAGTTTTCTTAACTAAACGGTTCACTGGTAATGGATAAACCATTTTTATGCAAGCTTTTACTAGTTATAAACTATATTTGATGATGTAATTATATCATGCATTTTCTAGAATATGTAACTTCGATCACTATCATTTTCCAGAGACTAAAAACCAACTATTGCATTGGTTGAAAGATTATGCATGAAATATAAAATGTACACTTACTAAATTGGATAACCTAATTAAACAATTGTGTATAGATAACAATGAGATTAATACAATCAATTACTCCATACTACTAGAGTACTAGGTCAAACTACTTGATGTCATAAATAGATCGAAGTATACTTGACTATAATTTATGGGTTAAGTAACTGATAAGTTCATCATTAGTAAAATGTGCCATTGCGCAGATTATATATCTAATTTGAACATAAGAAAAGTTAGAAACAAAAGATCGAAGAGGAGTAGCTTTTGTTATACTTTTTGTTGTTGCAATTAGACGGTTCATTGAAATATCGATCCAACACTATGCGACCAAAAATAAGTTATAGGTAAAAGAAGATTAACTTCACGTTGCATAACCATTGTACCGGACACGTACAAGATTTCTTTCATGTAAATTTTTATTGCCTAGTTCCCTGCTAGATATATTTTCAAAAAAGCTTTTTTCCTTCAAACCTGTGGGGGCAAAAGTCAGGATGAATTGGGCCTATGCAGGCCAAGCTCCGTTGATATCAAAATTGGTCCATATATGATTGGTCTTACTAGTAATCAGACCTGTCAATGGTTTAGGCTTGATCCATTTAATATGATCCAACACATCAAATAATTTGATCCGTGTAGCTTTTTAGGAAATGCTACATGCATGCAAGTAGAGATGCAAAAAAAAACCGGTTCATGAACTGAACCGGGAAAAAAACCGAAACAGGTTTTTCTAAAAAACTGATTTTTGGAAAACCGGTTTAGAGAAAACCGAACCGCCAGTTTAGAAACCGGTTTGCATTATTTGTTCTCAATTGGTTTGAGAACCGGTTTTTGGTAAAACCTGTTTAAACTGGTTTAAAACCGGTTTAAACCGAACCGGTTCTTGATTTAAACCGGACATTTTCTCTCTCAAAACCGGTTTTACGTAAAACCGATTTTTGACTATTTGACTAAAACCGAAACCGGCTTTTAAACCGGTTCGATTTTTAGAAAAAACCGAAATGTGCACCTCTACATGCAAGTAGTCCCTAGAACCGAAAACTATTTACTTTCACATTTTTATTGTCTTTTGACAATCTAACTATCTAATAATGGAGGAATGACTACTATTAATAGAAATACTTAAAATTAAGCAATACAAGTTCTAAAGCTATAAGTACAATAATCAATACTACTTATAGAAACTTCCCTAATATTTACAACTAATGCATTGTACAAATTAATACATACAATTAATACATCCCATCACCAATATTTACAACTACCTAAGCTCAATGTATAAGTACAATGTGATAAAACTTTTGCTTCCACTCAGCCTGCCTTCTTACTTCATCCAGCTTGCCTCCTTTCTACCTCTAGCCACGTTTTTCCATCCGGCCTGCCTTTTTCACAGATTGTATGAAAAAAAAGATTCATGTAAAAAGAAATGCTTACATTCAAAACACAATTCATGTAAAAAAAGATTGTATGACAAAAAACCAGAGATATTATAAAAAACTTGAGATATATAATATTTTTTGTATAAATCTGAGATTGTAAAATTTATGTGAAAATCAGTTACTATTCTCATAGTTCCTGATTTACAGCCAATTACCTTACATATCTTAATATACTCTACTATAAAAACCCACTTAATCAAACATCTAAAGCATCATTTCACCCAATAAGTTAGATTACTGCTACTAGAAACAAAGACAAACCCATAAACTCTTACCAGCAAGAAAATGAATGCAGTAAACCCAATCAATGCTGCACCAGTGGTGAACCTTCCATTCAACATTCCAGATGATCCTTTCATTACAATCATTGTTGACCCAATAATGGTTGGCCTCATCTTTGTCCCTGAATGAAAAAAAAAATTAAAACAATTTTTAAAAGATAAATGCAAATCACAAAACACTTTCTGGTTGTATACAACTCATACATTTTCACAATTTTTCAGATTCATGAAGATTCTCGACAAAGGCAAAGAGAGGAAAATCTTCGCAATTGGAACTGGGATGAGGTCATTGATGTAGATATGATTCCGGATGAGGAGGTCATTGATGTGGATATGATTCTGGATGAGGAGGTAGACATCACTACTTTGTATAAAAAACATACTCTTTGTGGTTCACTCTTTTATGAGTTGCATACTTTGTAGGATGGTCATGCTCTTGATATAGAGCTGCTCTTTGGGCTTGGACTTGATGATGATGATATACTGCCAAATCAAGTTGGACCCAATAATCATGTTCGTAACATCACTGCACAGAGCGAAAACGTGGTTCAAGTGTTAAATAGGCAGCGCGTATATAGCATCCGTGATGAGATCGACCACATGGATGAGATTGAAGATTTTGATGACGAAGAATGAAATAAAACAATTGCTTAAATGTCTTAAAGAATCATGTTCAAATGTTTTGAACAGTTCTTTCATGTTTTCCTGATTTCACTATGATAATAAAAACCTACGTTTGCTAATTGTAACAATGTGTTGTTTTTGATCCAATACCAGCAGTCACTAAGAGCATCACATCCAATGACACAAAATTTGATTAAAACTAGAAGGGTACCCCGCGCGTTGCAGCGGCGGGTACCCTAAAATAAATGTTAACGGCATCACAAGTCAAAAGTGATAGCTAGGAGTAGTAGTACACTTGAGTTATGTTTATATGATTGTCTTTTAAGTGCGTGATTTCTCAATTTATATCTCAAAAGGAGGGATCACAAAAGGTAAATAATGTGAAAACCCGAGTTCGTTGTCCCGACGAAGATTGAATGGAATTGTGATTCGGGTTCGTGAATCGTGCAGTGAATAGTGAATAAAAGTGAGTGATAATGATTTTAAAACTAAAATGATGAAACATAAACTAAAAACAGTAAATAAGGCAAGGGAAAATTCTATTCTAAGGCAAACGTAAGGGAAATCCTAAAAACGCGTGAATAAATCAAAAACTACGTACGAGCGCAAAATAAAAAGTGAATTTGAAGCACTACTAATCCTACGGACATGAAAACAATTTTCCTACATTCTAAATGATAAAAGAAAATTTTGGGAAAAAGAAAAATATTTTTTGATTTTTATTTTATTTTTTATGAATTAAAAACTAAATTAACTATTTAATTGATTTAAAAATATTAAAACACTAAAGAAAAATCTGAAATTTTTTGAGTAATTCTAAAATTAAATGATCTAACTAGGAAAAATAAATTCAGATACTAATTCAGCTTAAATAAGCTGAACAGCCAAATAAGCACTTTTGGAATAAGCTAAAAATAAGCTAAAGAGTACCAAAAAATATCCAAAGCTCAAATTTCAACAAACACACTTAATGAAACTAGAAACTACTGAATAAGCATAAATAAGCACTATGAAATAAGCAGAATAGCAAATTAGCAGTTGCAATGTTAAGGTAGAAGCAGTGATCAAACACCAAATTAGCAGCTGAATAATAAGCTAAGTAAAAGCTATTTGTGCAAATCCAAGAGTAGAAACTGAAAGTTCATACCACAAGCTTCTTAAAAACCAATTATGCCCAATTTTGATTACCAATTGCTACCTTAATTTTCCCTAAGAACAAAAGCTAATGGGAACAAAAATGTGCAGGTATGATAGCAGTCCTAAGGGCTTATATTGCAGACTGATAAAAAGCTATTGAATAAGCTACAATATGCAATCCCAGATCAGAACCTAAATGCCATAAGTATAAGCTACTTAGAAGCCCAAAATTCAGAGAAAAAGCACAAGAGGATAAGCAGATACAAAGCCAACTAAAAGCTGAGATAAGCAGTTTAAGTAGCAGGTCTGCTACAAGAATCTGATGCAGCAGTGGGTCTAAATAGGCCTTAACTTGTTTACTAATGAATGAAACTTTATAAAAAACTAGTGTGATCACTTAAACCACTGAAGTGAAAATGAAAAAAGCAAAAAAAACTCACCTCAAATAAGCTCAGCTATAACAGAAGCTTACTAAGGCAGTTATGGTACTAATTTTGCACATATAAGTCAAAAACCTCAAAATGCATCAAAATTACTTTAATCCTACTGAAAGCTGCTTAAACAACCTAAATTATACTAGATCAAAACTTAGAAAGTAGCAAATGAACAGCAAATACTTATTTTAACCCATATTGACCCATTTCAAAACTGTCCCAAACAGCCCTACAAGTCAACCAATATGAGAATTAAACTACTTAAATCTAATTAAAGCTGATAAACTGAAACTTTAGTGATTCACTAACCTAATAAAACCTAAATGAACGATTAAAAGCTGGAAATAATCACTCAAATAAGCTGAAAAAGCAGTTGACTACTATTTGACTTATAGGGGAATTTAAAACAACAAAACATGAATGGACTGAAATAAATCAATTAACTAATATTACTTGAACATAATAAGATTAAATAAGCTGAAAAAGAAAGATAGTACCAGAATTAAGCTAATAAGCAGATTAACAGTAACTGTTTGACCAAAGTTGACTTCTATTAAAACTGAAATTTTGAGTACAATATTGAAATTCTGAAAGGAAGTAATACGGATAAGCTGAAAAATAAGCTACTACTACATAAAAACTACCTAAATTAACCTACTCCTAAAGCCTAAAAATCTAACTAAAACCTAACTAGCTAGCTCCCCAAACGTGAATGAGGAGAGGCTATTTATAGCCTTCCTGAGAAGCTTCTGGGAATTCTCCTGAATCAATCCAAACCCTTCATCACAAGCTTGCTCCCCAATCTTCAATTTCAAGCCGTAGGATCAAAAGGATGAGGTGGCTTGGCCAATCAGCTGGTCCCACGTGTCCTATTTGGTTGTCAGGTCCTTCTAGAAACGCGTGCAAGGACTAGATTGCCCTTACTCTCGGTAATTTGATGATTTGGTGAGTTAGGGTTCGTCGATGAATAGTAAAACTGGGTAATTGGGGATAATTTTTACGCGGGTGTGTGTGTTTGACTGAGTTTTTTATCATTTGACCGGGTTGAGTAAGGTGGGTGGATCAGGTAAATGGGAAGGGGTTGGGCTGTTTGTTGTGGGCTGGGTTATTTGGGAGTAGGGGTGTCATTCGGGCCGACCCGACCCGAACCCGAGCCGACCAGAACCCGACCCGAGTCAATTCGGGTCAACCCGAATTGACCCGAATTTATATTCGGGTCAATCGGGTCAACCCGAATTGACCCGAGTTCTAAACAAGGTCGGGTTCGGGTATGTTTTTTTAGCCTCGACCCGACCCGAACCCGATTGACCCGAGAAAACTAACAATTTACAAGGCAAAAACTCGGGTTGACCCCAAACCCGAGCTGACCCGACCCGAATTGACCCGACCCGAGTTCAAACAGGGTCGGGTTCGGGTATGTTTTTAGGAGCCTTGACCCGACCCGACCCGACCCGAGTTGACCCGAACCCGACCGGGTCAACCCGAATGACACCCCTATTTGGGAAGGTTGGGTTTAATTTTGGTTTGGTTTTATGTTTGTTCCGGATATATAAGTGAAATGGATTTTGGTTTTAAAGTTATAGGGACCATTTGTGTATTTGCTGGATTTTCAAGGGCTGATTTTGCCAATTTTTCAAAGTTGATCTAAGGGCTTATTTTGTCATTTGGTGAGACTTTGAGGATTGATTTTGACTTTTGAGCATAAAATTCTCTCCCGGCTTCGGCTTTTGACACTTTTCCAAATCTCGTGCTCGTTTTGTCTTTTTATCTTGATATTTGTCCATTTTTGCAATATCCATCCCTGCACAATCAAAAACACAATATCTTTGGCATTTATGGTTAGCTTTTGGTCTATTTGGGTCCGGTTTTGGTCAAATAAAGGTATGTATTTAAGCACATACCAGTGCGTCACCATTTAATATATAAGGTGGCTGCACCCGCACGTTGCGGCGGGTTTTTTGCTTCTAGGTTTTATGTTGCTTGTGTTTGATCTTTTATGTTGCCTGTGTTTGGTTATATGTTTGGTGCCTAAATTGTGTTTGCTTGTGTCTATACATATGTGGGTTATATTTTAAGTGGTTGTCATCCGCGCATTGTGGCGGAGGTTTTTGTTTTTAGTTTTTGTTGTATTTGCGGTGGGGGATTTTGATTTTTATTCAACCCAAATACCATATACAAATAAACTTGCTTAGATAGTTAGATATGTGACATAATAAATATAGAAATAAACTTGACATACTGGATGTTGTAGATTTGTTGCAATTATGAAGTAACATGAAAATACTACCATCATTGGTTGCAGCCTCACATTCAATCCATTTCTTCACTTTGTGATTCAACAACCTCATCGCACCTGGATAGTACTAGGACCCTTGGCCATATCCCTTGATGAGAAAAAAGTCTGCTATCCAATACACATCAATTGAAGTACTCAACAAATAGATATACCAGGCGCACAACAATTATGCTAAAGACCATTGACAAAGCGCAGGATGAATGTTATGCAAACAAATAATGTAGTTTTGTGGCGACCATATTTAGTCATACCTTTGCTAAATTATTTTAACCCTTTATATTAAGTTGTTAAATATACTCAAGCACCTAAAACATTTGATACAGAAACACCCGTATCCAAAACATCCCCTCATATAACTAAAACATGTCTCTGCAAGGGTATCCTAGCTCGCAGCCAATTTGCTATTGTAACTGATCCGCGTGTGAGTATATATATAAATGTAGTATCGGATCCCCGTGATACTTGGGAATCAACTAGTCAACCTCTTAGGAAAAAGGTCAACGTGCAAAACCCGTGAATACGGTGTGAGATACCGGATAAGTGATTACCCGGGTCGTGTCCCAGCGAGGTGTGAATCGAGGATTTCGTTTTTGGTTCGGAATTAAAATGCTTGATGACTGGATTTTGGATTTTGGTGTTTGATTAAATATCCTACAATTACGGGAAGCATAAATAGGCTAAGGGAAACCTAAACATATAAATCTCCAAAGCAAAATTAAGCACAAACTAATTAAACTAGAAAACGTGAATCGGGAAATCTAAACACGAGCATAAACGTCAAATCTATGGAAATCTAATCCTACAAGTACCAAATTATTTTTCCTAAGTACTAGATGACAAAAGAAAATTAAAAAAAAAAAAAAAAAAAAGAATTATAATTTTCTGACTTTTAAATTAATTATTATGAATTAAAAACTAATCTAAACTATTTAAATGATTTAAAAATAGCAAATGACTTTGGAAAAATCTGAAATTTTGCAGAAAAACCTAAAATGTTATTCTAAAGCTAGGAAAAATAATTGCAGAGCTTAATTCATCCTAAATAAGCAGTTTGGGCAGATAAGCAGTTTCAAATAAGCTTAAAAATAAGCTAAACAGCTCCAAAATTTACCAAGTTCTCAAATACAGCTCAACATACATAATTAAGCTTAAAACAACTGAACAAGACCAGATAATCACATGGAATAAGCCAATAAGCAGTTAAGTGTAGTTGAAAACTAAGGCAAAAATAATGAGTGAACAGCCCACTTCAAGCCAAGCTATAAGCTAGGAAACAGCTAATAATGGGAAACCAAATGCATAATCTCAAAGCTTATACCAAAAGCTAATTATAAACAAAGAATGCCCAAATTTAATGGCCAATTTCTTATTCAATTAAGCCAGAGATCAGATGCCTGTGGGAACTAAAAAACTGTGCAGGCCTGAGAACAGTTGTGAGGGGCTGATTGCAGACCTGATTTAAGCTTATTAAATAAGCTACAAATAAGAATCCAAGCACAGAACCTAAAAGCTGATACTACTACCTACTTGTATATCAAAAATCAGGCATTGACATCAAATAAATAAGCAGAAAATAAGGCAACCAATGAGCCAAAAACATGTGCAGGTCTGCACATTTTCTGATGCAGCAGTCTAGGTATTTTGCACTTAAAGCTTTCAAAACTTGACCAAACTTTTCTCTATCACTATAACTACTGAAATGAGCTCAAAAGTGCCAAAAATGGTACCCTAAATAAGCTCAGCTTATATTAAGCTTATAAGGGCAGTTTAGCTTCTAACTTTGCAACTAAAAACTCAAAACCTCAAAAGCACCACAAACAACTTAAATTCCTACAACAACAGCTTATCTAACCTAAATAAATCTCAATCAAACTTCATAAAATGACACATGAACAGTGAACATCCAGTTTGACCCACTTTGACCTATGATCCAAACACTCCTTAAAAGGACTGTTTGGAAGCTTAAGCTAGCAAATACCTTCAATAAGTTGTGATACTGAGTCTAAATGATCCACTAACTCATTTTAAATCCTACTAATCAGAATTCAATGGGAAATAAGCTCTTACTTAAGCAAATAAGCAGTTGACTATATATTGACTATTTGACCATTTTAAGCAAATCTATCATTAAATCTAGAACCAATGATCAGAAAAGCATCAATAGAGTAAAATAGAAATAAGTAAACTAGGAAAATGAAATTAAGCACTAAACACAAGAAATAAGCAGTAGAACAATGATTTTGACTATAGTTGACCAAAGAAGAAAACTACAATTTCATTAACTAAAATGGGAATTACAATACGGAAAAGATAAAGAAACAAGTACCTTACAATTTTTTAGCTAAATAAAACCTAACTTACAACTGAGAATTACTAATCTATTTATACTAAAAAAAAATAAAAACTAAGGTCTTCCTCTTGTGTTACTTTTGTAAGATAAACCTTCACAAAACATCATTTGTGCTTCTTTGAAAAAATCCCAGCTGTTGGATTAGTGTTGGATGATTTCAGCCCTTTATTGGCATTTTGGCGCTCAATTTGTGGTGTGGATTGCCAGCGTGGCATGGTATCTCGTGAAGATAGTACTTGGGGGGTGGTATCTCGTGAAGGGTAGGGGGAGGTTGAGTGTGTAAGAGGAGATAGTAGGTGTTGTAGGTAATGATGGTGGGAGATGGTCTGGGTTTTTGTGTTGGCGGGAAAAGATAAGGAAGGTGAGTGGGGGAAAGACTGAGGGTTGACCATTTGACTGATGGGTTTAACTAACTAAAAAAAAGGAAGGCCGGGTTTGGGTATTGGGTTTATGTTTGCATTTTGGGCTTGGGAATATTTTATGGGTTTGATGGGTTAAGGTTTGTTGTGGGCTAGGTTGGATTATTGTTTGGATTTGGTAAAGGGTTTATGGGTTGGAATTTAGGTGTAAGTAAAGGGACCATTCTTGTAACTTCTGAAAATCCAAGGACTGAGGCTGCCAATTCTGAAAATAAATTCCAAGGACCATTTGTGTTATTTTGATATTTTGGGGTTGACTATGACTTTTGACTTTGACTTTTGATCAAATGCACACTTGTTGTCGAGTCGATCCAAAAATGCTCGTTTTCAATCCTTTGTACCTGAAACACATAAAAACACAAAACCAAGGATATCTGCAATATATTTGGGTGTTTTTGGTTATTTTTGTGTCTTAAATGGGTGTAAAATGATGAGTATTTACACACTCATCAGTAACCGAAAAAAAAACAACTTTAATGTTTCCCATTAACCTGATTATATGGTGCCACTTATCATCTCATCTCCAGCAAGGTTCTCAAGTCAAGTTTAAACAATAAATGTGACTATAAAAACCTTGACCAAAATGGTGATTACTCAGGATTTGTAACAGTTCTATATATTTGGTGGGCTAAAAATCTGGAATAGATTTAAAATTGATGCTGGTCATTATTTCATGATTTGTAACTGTGAACACTAAATAAGTAACCTAGATTCCATATATTTGGTGGGCTAAAAATCCGGAATAGATTTAAAATTGATGCTGGTCATTATTTCATGATTTGTAACTGTGAACACTAAATAAGTAACCTTGATTTATAGCCAAATTAACCTAAATATCACCATATCATGTACTATAGAACCCCAATACAACTTATGCATTTTTACAACAACTTTTTTTCTTCTAGAAACTCATCCTAAGTATTCACAAATCAACAAACATAAACCAAACCATATCGTTTTGATAACAACAAACGTGGACTTGACATTATGAAAATAAAATTATTGTTGACAGACATGTAACTCAATAATCACCAGCAATGTTCTCAAGTCAAGTTTAAACAATAAATGTGGCTATAAAAACCTTGACCAAAATGGTGATTACTCCAGGATTTGAAACCGTTCCATAATTTTTGTTTGTAATAGTGAAAATCAAATAACTATCCCATATTTTTAGCAAAATTAACATAAATCAAGTAACCATCCCATTGTAACAGTTAAAATCAAATAACTATCCCATATTTTTAGCAAAATAACAATAAATATGACCATATGAAGTACCATAAAACCCATTCCCACTTCTGCATTTTAGTTCAACTATTTTTCAAGTATCTCATTCTAAGTACTCACAGATCAGCAAGCATAAAGCTATACACTTCGTTTTTATAAAAACAAACATAGACTCACCAATCACTTGTAACGCCCCGTACCCGTTTAGACTAAAATTTTAAACTTTTTACGCAAAAAGATTTGACTTTCATGGACCTACGGACACTCTTTTGACATCTGACAAAAATGTATAAACATTCAGCCATTGAGGCTATTTTTAAATGAAAGTACATTCAATTACCTTCGAAACAATAGGTCATACGACCCTTTTCTACTTACGGATTAAAAGATATGAATTTTTGAAAATCGACAAAATCTGGAAACTGGCCCATACCGCCGGCATGGCCCCAAAATCACCCCCATGCCGCCGGCATAAAGCCAAACCGGGCGGCATGGGCCCTCTGGTCAGTTTGGGGGTTTCCCAAACTCATCCATGCCGTGGGTTTGGCCTCCAAACCTCCGGCATGGACCTGCAACTTCCCAAAAACACTTCGTTTTCATCCCGTTTTCGCTATAAACAACCCATACGACTTTCGTTTTACACCAAACTTGAACCACTTCATTAATTTAACATAACCAACACGTTCCAACAACACTTGACCCGTTTACAACCCAACATGAGTACAAACACACTTAAATCCAAACGCCCCTTAAACATTCACTAAAAACACTTAAAACACACTTGACAACTCGTTAGACCCCCAAACCATTACCCGACTTTGACACACATTATACGACTTATAAAATAGACTCTCGGGGTACAACTTTGACTCGAGCTCGGTATTCCACCTAGCTCCTAATGCTTGTTATCTTCCAAATCCATTCCAAACTCTTATGCTACACTCCAAGCCTTCCATTCCGCCGCACTTAAGCCTACAAAAACATTGACAACTAAAAGAATAAGCTTAGGCTTAGTAAGTAACCCAACATAAAACATATATCATACACATACTTTCACATAAGCATCATAATCACATAAAAGCCTCTAAACTACCACATACCACTCATATCATACCCAACTTCATATCGTAATCACATTCATTCATCACAACCATAATCACCGCATACCTTGACTAGTCCAAAGCCGATAACTAACATACTCCTATCCAAGGTCACTAGCCATCCATCCTTAGCTCACAACCGTACTAACCCAACTCTTATACACTTATACAACCACAATACATACATGATAAATACACATATAACACATGTTTTAGGGAGAGCTACTTACCTTAGTCCAAGCTAACAACATCAAAGTCATCATCATCACCACTATCATCCATCATCATCATCATTCTTCTACAACATATCAAACCCTAATAACATAACAATCAATAACATAACAAGGGTTAGCATAACCCATTAAACACACTCATCTACTTTCCTACATCATCATATGATCATATCTTGATCATATAATGAAATCCCACTTTACCCTTAATCTATAATCTCATTAACAACAAGAACATAATTACTTACTTGATGATGATCATAACAAAGGGTGGCCATAAGCACTAGGACTTGATCATCTTCATCTTCTTGGATCATCATCTCACTTTCCCTCTCTTTCTCTTCTCTCTAAAATCCGGTCCTCACATTTTCTCCATAATTGTGGATAACTCTAGAATATCCTAGATATAAAAGTTAGGTGATAACTTTGGGCTTTTGGCAAGAATGGTCCTCCTAGTCTCTTTCTTCTCACTTTAACCACAACTAACTTATATCACATAATTAACACTTGACAATCTAGGTCCTTCTAGTTTATTCATCATATTCTATACTACTATATTAGTCATACTTGACTATTAGTTTGACTTTCCACGCAACTCTGTTGACCAACCAATCACATAAAGTCTTTATCCATTTTCCATCTAAGGTGGGGCCTACTCGAAACCGGGATACGGGTTTAACAATTCTACCCCCCTTATTTAGATTTCGTCCCCGAAATCTTTCGTCTATTTCTAACCAAAACTTAGTCTCATAACTCCTCTCATTCTTAGCACCTCATTTCCTAGTTTATCTAGTGCAACGATCTAAATGATCTTGCAACTCTATGCATACTATAACGTATCACTTGCCCTAATCCACATTACTCCCGCTTACTCCTATACCACACAACTCTTGCTTAGATTTTACGTAATACAAGACTTACTTATTATCGCCAATCATCATTCCAATCCGCCCTATTACCGTTACATCACAATCTCACTTGCTTCATCCTCTACCCTCACTCTTTGACTACTTGATACTTAAGAAACTCGTATTATTTGACTTTACATAATCACACTCGACTAATACGTTCACATTCCATTTCTTTCATTCATCATATTTTGTACCACACCGCAAGGCACATTATACCACCATTACAATTTCTCTATCCCATCAAGGTTCTCCTAAGTCTCAACTAAAGCCATGGTCAAATTCTAATCCTCCTATCTTAGTCCTTACAATTTCTACGAATTCTAAACTCCCGCTTTCTACTTCTCTAGCCCTACTCGTGCCGTGTCGGCAACACATAGCCCACTCGTTTATAATTCCTCATTTACATGGAGAGGCGTCCCAATCGATGTAAATCAAAAAATATAAACTCATGGTTATGTACTCCCGACATAACACTACAACTCCTATTTCAATTTTTTTAACTTTTATTATTTCATCCTGTTTATACTTCATATTTTCTTTTTTAGACTTGGATCCGTATCATTAACACAATCATTACGGGGATATTTTTATCGCCAAGGATATAGGCAACCCCATTTACCGATAAAGGCAATACTTTTCATCCCGAAGGATCTTTAACATTCATCCCGAAGGATTCCTTAACATTCCTTTACTTGGTCATCCTGAGGGATACCACATTTAACATTCATCCCGAAGGATCATTAACATTCATCACTTTACCACTTTCACATTTTAACACCGGATCCAAGCCATTAACATGTTAACACACACATAATTACATTCATTCATTATTAATAATTACAGCTAATCGCCTTAGCCGTAATATGATTATTTCATGGCAATACCCTAACCTCATACATGCCCATATCATTATAGCTATTAGTTCTTAAGAAATTTCGCTCTATTTCATCATTTACTCAACCCCCATGCCTTTTCTCATTTTGTAACTTTACTAAGTTCATCACGGACTTGTTATGTAATAATTTATATCATTTCTTCACCACACACATTCAACGTTATCACACGTTCTTAATCATGCTCCTAATACTTTGACTTTCGCTAACCCATCTCTAATACCTCATTAATGATCATCACACTAAGTATAACTACTCATAAGACCATACTTTGGTCATTCCTAGCCCACAAGCCATTCACTTTCCTTACTAGTCACATTTCCTATAAACCACCACACAACTTATTACATCCATTCACCTTCGCTAAACTACCATAGCACACAGTCACATAATCATGTAATGATTACCGAGACAGCCCGAGGTGCACGGTAATCCTATCACTCACACATCAAGTCTCCCACAACATATATCACATAAGACACCTCCCTAAGTCCCCATCATTATACCCATATAGCAATCACATAATTCATCTCAAAACTCAACATTCATATCCTATAACTTACAAAATATTTGCCCGCATTTCTTAAACTCAACTTAACGTGTCTACGAGTGGTTTAAGTCTAGGCAACCTAAAGGAAACCTAATTCACATAAACCGAAGCTCTGATACCAAGTTGTAACGCCCCGTACCCGTTTAGACTAAAATTTTAAACTTTTTACGCAAAAAGATTTGACTTTCATGGACCTACGGACACTCTTTTTACATCTGACAAAAATGTATAAACATTCAGCCCTTGAGGCTATTTTTAAATGAAAGTACATTCAATTACCTTCGAAACGATAGGTCATACAACCCTTTTCAACTTACGGATTAAAAGATATGAATTTTTGAAAATTGACAAAATCTGGAAACTGGCCCATACCGCCGGCATGGCCCCAAAATCACCCCCATGCCGCCGGCATAAAGCCAAACCGGGCGGCATGGGCCCTCTGGTCAGTTTGGGGGTTTCCCAAACTCATCCATGCCGTGGGTTTGGCCTCCAAACCTCCGGCATGGACCTGCAACTTCCCAAAAACACTTCGTTTTCATCCCGTTTTCGCTATAAACAACCCATACGACTTTCGTTTTACACCAAACTTGAACCACTTCATTAATTTAACATAACCAACACGTTCCAACAACACTTGACCCATTTACAACCCAACATGAGTACAAACACACTTAAATCCAAACGCCCCTTAAACATTCACTAAAAACACTTAAAACACACTTGACAACTCGTTAGACCCCCAAACCATTACCCGACTTTGACACACATTATACGACTCATAAAATAGACTCTCGGGGTACAACTTTGACTCGAGCTCGGTATTCTACCTAGCTCCTAATGCTTGTTATCTTCCAAATCCATTCCAAACTCTTATGCTACACTCCAAGCCTTCCATTCCGCCGCACTTAAGCCTACAAAAACATTGACAACTAAAAGAATAAGCTTACGCTTAGTAAGTAACCCAACATAAAACATATATCATACACATATTTTCACATAAGCATCATAATCACATAAAAGCCTCTAAACTACCACATACCACTCATATCATACCCAACTTCATATCGTAATCACATTCATTCATCACAACCATAATCACTACATACCTTGACTAGTCCAAAGCCGATAACTAACATACTCCTATCCAAGGTCACTAGCCATCCATCCTTAGCTCACAACCATACTAACCCAACTCTTATACACTTATACAACCACAATACATACATGATAAATACACATATAACACATGTTTTAGGGAGAGCTACTTACCTTAGTCCAAGCTAACAACATCAAAGTCATCATCATCACCACTATCATCCATCATCATCATCATTCTTCTACAACATATCAAACCCTAATAACATAACAATCAATAACATAACAAGGGTTAACATAACCCATTAAACACACTCATCTACTTTCCTACATCATCATATGATCATATCTTGATCATATAATGAAATCCCACTTTACCCTTAATCTATAATCTCATTAACAACAAGAACATAATTACTTACTTGATGATGATCATAACAAAGGGTGGCCATAAGCACTAGGACTTGATCATCTTCATCTTCTTGGATCATCATCTCACTTTCCCTCTCTTTCTCTTCTCTCTAAAATCCGGTCCTCACATTTTCTCCATAATTGTGGATAACTCTAGAATATCCTAGATATAAAAGTTAGGTGATAACTTTGGGCTTTTGGCAAGAATGGTCCTCCTAGTCTCTTTCTTCTCACTTTAACCACAACTAACTTATATCACATAATTAACACTTGACAATCTAGGTCCCTCTAGTTTATTCATCATATTCCATACTACTATATTAGTCATACTTGACTATTAGTTTGACTTTCCACGCAACTCTGTTGACCAACCAATCACATAAAGTCTTTATCCATTTTTCATTTAAGGTGGGGCCTACTCGAAACCGGGATACGGGTCTAACATCACTGCTGAACACAATTATCCTGGAGATGATTGGGACATGGTTGAAACACACCACAACCAGCAACTGGGCTTACAAAGCAGCACTGTGAACGCTCCTACAAGTGATCCTATGATGGTTGATTCAAACCTGCATACAGAAGTAAAATTTTAAATTCCCATCTTCTCAATTTGTTGCTTGTCATGCCTGCAACATAACAGTTTTATATTAACACACGATTTTATATTCTGTTTGTTTGATGAAAAATTAAAATGGCAAACTCCTTCAAAACATTTTTCCAATGTCTGTTTTCACAGATTCTCAAAGTTGTCACGATGCAACCATCGTGATATAAAAAAAAATTCATGACTTCACTACCAACACCCATATTTAACAAAATATATATCTGAAAAACATTTAACAAAATATATCTAAAAAAATTAACCACAAATTTCTTATTTTTCGTTCAATACTCATAAGAAATAAAAATACCAACAAAACACACCACCATTTCACCTTCACCACATGAATAGATCTGAGCCACACTATCATCAAACAAGTAAATAAAACACAACCTTCATGAATAGATCTGAGGTGGGACGAAAATATAAAGGGAATATGTGGTGGGTTGAGACGTTCACGATTGAGGGTTCAATGGGTGGTGGTAAAGGCGGCCATTGTTTGTGTGTTTTTGGGTATTAGATAAAAGTGATACAAAGTAGACTTCACCCATTGTTTGTGTGTTTTTGACGGTTCAGTGTTCGAGTCGATTGAGGGTTTGCGTGTTTTTTTTATTTTTTTTTTTGTTTTATTTAATATAAGTTATGTTTTGTTTTATTAACACACACGTGGGGGTTTTTTTTAACATAAACTTATAAAATAATACTTTTTGATATATCTTTGCAGATATTTGATCCAACCTTCACAGTTGATAGTTTTTTTCAACTCTATGAAGTTCGGTTATGGTACAATATTGATGTAGTTCGAGTCCAATATGTTTGGAAGGACACCCTAGAAAACAAGCTATATTTGTTTTTACTTGATAAGCATGTAAGTTCTAAATACAAAGATATTGATATTTAAGTTTTTATTTCAATATATAAATCGCTTGGGTGATTGATTTGAAAAATACCCCTTTGTATTATAGAGAGACATAATAGCAGCAATTGTGCCAAAACCTTTACTACAATTATACGAGGGCCGAAGTCTTGTGGGTCGTGTGTTTTCGTTGAGATTTTTCCAAGTAGATGTAACCGACCCGAATGATTATCCAAGGTTTGAAAAGTATAGTTTTGTTCGAATCAATCATGTGATTAATATAAACAAAAAAACACAACTTATTGAGATCACGGATGGAGAATACAACAACTTCGCCAAATACCCGATCATGCCTTACATTAAGTATCTTGTGGAAGATCGGACTCCACGAAGAATGACGACCGGTACATCTATATTTTCCACTTAAAAATTTATTTGTCTACATGTAAATCGTTTTAACTTATCATATGAAAAAATATGCGATAGATGTCATTGGAAAAGTCTCGAAAGGATATTTTATGGGATACCCACATCCTAATGGCGAAGTTGCCCTATTTTTACGAGATTGGTCGTAAGTATACAATCACATACTGTAATATTTTCAATAATACAAAATTTCATTTATTAATTCACTAACAAACATTTGTATCTCATTAGTGGCTCCGAAGTTCGGTTGATATTGAATAACTGTGCAACTTCACACTTAGCAATGCTTGCTAGAGCAATAAAGGAGCAAGGAATAGTATACGCGTCACGAGTCAAACTTATACACCATGCTACAGGCAAGTTATTATGACTTGAAAAATATATACACAATTTAATCATCTTACGATTACAAATATTATACTACTACGGTTGACTAATGTGTTTGATGTACTTTTTAGATAACTATTTGGAGTCTACACCTTTGACGTTGATCGAGTTTAACCCGGATATGGACGAAACAACATACATTGGACGTCTTCATATACCTCCTTTGTATATTGAAGAGTTTAACCCAGAGATGCTAGGAGTTGAATACCTTGAACATCTCCATATATGAAATATGCTTAAGATATAAACATCGTCATTTTCCTTTTTTCTTTTTTTCTTTTTCATTTTTTTTTCAAGAAATCGTGGAGTTTGTTTTTATGGCCAATTATTGGCAAACGCATTTTGGTAATAAAGATATTTCTATGTTATGCTTGTTGTTTATTTTTTTTGTTCCTTCGTCTTGATAAACTTTAATCAATTATGTTGTTGTATTATCGTACAATTGCACAAAACGCAAACAACTATAACCAAACATCCAGAATAGCCGATACAATAACACCGTGACCCAAACACCCCTTGAGATAACCAAAATAGCAGCCCAAGTTTCTGTTATTAATCATCAAACACTTAAATGAAACACCCTTAAGTTCTGTTATACATAGTAATATTCACCATCGAATAAGGAGCAAACCAAAATAGCAGCCCAAGTTAAAATGTAGCCCAAAGTATAATGAAAACATTATGAAAAAATATTAGCTCATACATTTTGCAAGGCATGGTATAACAAACATGGTAGAAAGAAAAAAGTCAAAGTAGTGATTTACCAAATAAGGATTCTGCAATTTCAAACAAACCAAACGCCAAACGCCCTACTTTCAAAGTTAGTTTTGCTTTCATTAGTTGTCTTTTTAACCCTTTATATTATGTTGGTAAATATTGTCAAGCACCAAAAAAATTTGATACACAAACACCCATATCCAAACACCTCCTGAGATAACTAAAACAGTTCAAAAGTATTTGATATCAATACTCCAATTATATGCAACCAATTTGCTGTTGTAACGTGCAGAAAAACAGCTTGAATGTTACCATTAAACTGATCATTTGGTGCACTTATCATCTACTGTCAGACAAAAATTGCTGAAGTAACAATTATTTGCAGTAACCACCTTTTTTATTATGTAGCAACAAAGAACATCTCAGAATGAGAATACAAAGTTGGGAAAAACAGTTTGTGGTGATTTCTTTCAGACCAACATCGATATAGAGAAAGGTATGTCTACTATACACAACAACTATCATTATAACATTTTTGGTATTTTTAAAAAGTTGTTATAATCATAACAGATGATATCCTTAAACCTATTGTTGTAGAAAGAAAGAGACAATACAATCGAGAATGTTATAGTAGACGGACAAAGGCGAAGAACAAATACATACAAAGTTCAAATGGTGAAGGAAATAGCCAATCTATTAGACTTGCTACAAATATCACTCCATCGGATACGACTCAAGCACAAATCATTATAGATAAAGGTATGTCTACTATATACAACAAGTGTCATTATAACATTTTTGCTTTTTTTTTTAAATGTTAGAATCATCCAAAATGTTATCCTTAAAACCTATTGATTCGTTGAAATCAACATATATATTTTTCTCCAAAGGAAGTATGTGTAACCCGGGTCGTTATCCCCAACGAAGGTTTGAATGGAATTTGTGTTCTCGATTCGTGGAAACGTGTCGTGAATAGTGAAAACGAAGAGATTTTGGATTTTTGCTTTTCGAAACTGATAAAGTACTTAATTATAAGCACTTTTTATAAAAGACAATATTTTTGAAAACTTAAAATAAGCACAGAAAAAAGTAGAATAAGGTGGCCGCTTATAAAAGACTTGATTGAATTTTTTTATTTTATTTTATTTTTTTGGTATTTTTCTTTTTTAAAACTTACAAAAAATATTTAACTTTTGAAAAGAGAATATTTTTAAAACTCAAAAATAAGCCAGAAATAAGCTAAATAAGCAACAGTCACTTATAAGCTAACTTAGGACTAGTTTGAAGGAAATAAGCTATAGGGCTAATTTTAAGCTAAATGATTATTTAAATAAGCTACTTATGACCTAAATACAATGAAGGAACAGAAAAAGCCAAGAAAAGAAGCAAATAAGCACTGAAATCAAGGCAAATAAGCTGATAAGTCTGCTGATGTACTATGGTGAACAGGGCAAATAGGACTGTTTTCAAGGCATGAAAAAGCTGTGTATAAGCTAGATTTAGACTATTAAACTGAAACTACAACAACTTCATACTATGAACTTATTATAAACCAAGAGCTAGACCTAGGGGTGGCTTAATTACAGCTTATAAAGAGGCTACAAATCAGCCAAATGGCTGATTAGGCTGCTGATCTAAGCAATGAGCAGGGGAAAAAGTGCAGTTTTCAAGCCATGAAAAAGCACTCCAAGAAAAATCTTAAAATTCTAAAAAAAATGGCAATAGCTAGATAAGCCAGCCAACTCTATTCGTGCCAAATTATAGCTTATAACAACTTATATTGAGCTGATTAAAAATCAAAGAAAATCGCTGAAAACAGCAAAATCCAAAAACTTTAGTCTGCTATACACTATTTGGCTGTTTTGAGTGAATTTTAGAACAAGGCTTTTGGGGATTCAATGCAAACTTGGAATAGACTATAATAGGTATGAAAAATGCAAAAGAGAGGCTGAAATAAGCATGAGCTTATTAATAGCTTATATGGGCAGTTAAGGTTCTAATGATGCATAATCCCACTCAAATCTATCAAAAGATTCAAAACAGCTTTATAGCTACTACTAACACCTAATAAGCACTACAACAATCAATATCAAAGTTTGAGAAAGGGCAAATGAACAGTGAAACTCACTTTTTACCCATTTTCACCCATAAAGCCAAACAGTCCTTTATACTTACTGATTAGATTTTAAAACTAGGAACCACCAAATTAGCCTATGAATCTGACTTATTAATGAATGTCTAACTTGTTTAAGCTGAGATAAGCAGTATTTATCTAATATTAAGCACCAAATAAGCTAATGTCTATATCAAGCTAAGTTGACTGTTTTTAAAGTTTTTTAGTGAAAATGAGACTTAAGCTTATACTAACTAGAAAACTAATCCTACTATGTTTCAAATAAAACAGATAAGCAAACAAAAAGCAATAAGCACCAGAATAAGCAATAGTACAGTAACTTTGACTAACCTTGACTTTTTTTGATTTCTTGGAACAAAACTTAGTAAGCAACAATAAACTCATAATAAGCTGTCACAGGCTTATATGAGCTTATTGAACAGGAAATAAAAGCTTTTGAACTATAAACAACAATTGTCTCAAATTACTGAATTGAAATTAACTTGAATTATCACTGAAATCGTACAACTCTTTTAGAACTGAAATTGAAACTGAAATTAAGATTACAAAAACATGAGATTGACTAAACCTAAAAGCTTGTTCTACATTCGACTTAAAAATAAATTACACTACTCCTATATTAAATTAACTACTGGCCTCTTCTGTGTGCTGCTGAGGACTATTTATACCACTCAAAAAGCTTCCTTGGTCACTCTCTCTTTCTTCTGAGCTTATCCCAGCCCTCGAATGGGATCCAATTAATCTCAGCCGTGAAATGGCTTTTTGGCGGGAAAAGGGTTGTGGGGTTTTAGCGACAAACAGTGCAAGTGGGGGAGGTGGGAGACATGTGAGGTAGCTGGAAAGGTGCAAGTGTGATGATGGGAGAGTGTTCACAGTCTGTAAAGGGCAAGTGGGGGGTGGCAAGGAGATAAGGGATAAGCAGATGGTGGTATTGGTTTAGGCGGGTATTAGTTTTGAGGGAAGTGGTTTTCTGGTTTTTATCTAAAAATAAGGGGTTGGGTTGAATGGGTTTTTAGGTTGGGCTTTTTGAATTGGTGGTGGGCTGGGTTTTATAGATTAGGATTTGGGTTGGGTTAGTTTAGGATAAGGGTTAATTTAGGATTAGGATTGGATTTAAGTTTTGAGTTTAGGGACCATTGTTGTAAAATCTGAAAGTTCAGGGACCATACTTGCCAAATCTGAAAATTATCTTTAAGGACCAATCTTGACAACTTGATATTCTTGAAGGTTGATTTTGACATCTTGATCATAAATGTGGTCCAAACTCGTAAATTCCTTTCCCGGCTTCGGCTTTTCACAACTTTCCAATCTTGTGCTCGGTTTTTGTCCGTTTTGCCTTGTTTTCAATCCTTTTGTACCTGAAACACATAAAAACACAAACCACGAATATTTACAATATATTTGATCTATTTGGGTGTTTTTGGTCATTTTTGTGTCTTTAATGGGTGTAAAACGATGAGTATTTACACACTCATCACCTATTGTAGTAGAAAGAAGGAGACAATACAATCGAGAATATTACGCACGAAAAAAACAGAAGACCATAAATATACAAAGTCTAAATGGTGAAGGAAATAGTCAATATATTCTACTTGATACAAATATCACTCCATCAGATACGACTCAAACACAAATCGAACGAGTAGAGAGGGTAACACTAGGAAGACTGGAAAATATTCCAATGATGGCAATGAGATCGACTTCAACTGAGGCCATTAGTGAAACATCAAAAAGTATGTATTTCCTAAAGCTTTATGTTAGTTTAGTATTGAAAAATATGTTCACGTTAAAATGGATTTCTTGTAGGCGGTAGTGCAACCACAAATTTCGTTCCTTCAATTATAGATGACAACGATCCGTTTGATTTTGTTTATGATGGCGTCGTCAAAAACCACCGGGTCTTAAAGGACTAATCACCATGTCATATTTGTGGAGCCAAACGGTTTAAATATGAATTCCCTTCATTATGTTGCATGAATGGGAAGACAGAGTTGGCAGACGAAGAAGTTTCAGAAGACTTGAAATATCTATTCACATCGCAGTGTCAATTAGGCAAGATGTTTCGGGACAACATTCGTGCGTACAACACAAGCTTTTCATTCACGTCAATGGGTTTCAAATTGGACAGTGCCACGACAGATATGACATCTGGAGTATATACTTTCCGTGTTCAAGGTGGAATATATCACAGACTCGATCAGCTGGTTCCAAGGGAAGGAATACCTCGATACTTGCAGTTGTATTTCTTTGACGATGATTATGGGATTTCACGTAGACTCCAGTGGCCAAATCTTGATAGAGATGTCGTTGAAATATTAACACCTGTTCTTGAAACAAACCCGTACGTGACAACGTTTAAGAGACTTGCAGACCTTGGACCACTCGACAATTACAGAGTGACCTTGAATGCATCAGTAGAACTTGACCAAAGGGTTTACAACCGTCCAACCACATCAGAGGTTTAAATAATACTATTTACTCTATCAAATATACTTGTACCACATATATAGTTGTTTTTCCTATCTTATTTGGGTATATGAATCTACAGGTTGCTGGTATATGGGTTGAAGGAAATAACAACATAACCGCATACAAGAGGAGCATTGTTGTATACGAGAGGTCTGAGCACCCTGAACAAATTAAGCCTCACTACGGTTCTTATGATCCATTGTCATGTGTTTTGTTCCATCCAAACGGCGAGGCTGGATGGCATCCTAAAATACCAAGGCGGGGAGCGTCCATGAGTGACTTTGTTTACGACAACGAACTTATTGATGAGGATTTAGCAGGTAATCATCCAATGGACCATAAATTTATACAATTTGCATAAAGGTAAGTAATTTACGTATGCTTAAAACACCACATGTAGATGAAAGCTCTGAAAACACAAGAAAGAATAGGAACACTGTAACTATGCGGGAGTATTAATGTTACAAGTTCCAGATCCGCTCAAATGATAACCTCATGCTGTTGGGGGGGAGATTGTTTCAACAGTTCGTGGTGGATACATACGTAAAGATTGAGACGTCACGTTTGCTTTTCTGTGCACGAAACCAAACCAAGATAAGAGCAGATCTATACCAAGGTATAGTGGACTGTATCAACGCGGGTGAGGCTCAACCTAACAGAGTCGGACAACGCGTTGTGTTACCCGCATCTTTCATCGGAGGACCGCGTGACATGCGACGACGTTTTTTAGATGCAATGACGATAGTCCAAGATGACGGAAAACCTGACATATTTCTTACCATGACGTTTAACCCAAATTGGCCTGAAATTCAGAAAGAGTTATTTCCAGGTCAGAAAGCGCAAGACCAACCAGACCTTATAGCAAAAGTGTTTCGTGCAAAACTGGAGGATCTTAAGGAACGCCTATTCAAATACGATCTTCTCGGCGTTGTTAAGTCCTACGTTTATGTCATCGAGTTTCAAAAGCGTGGCTTGCCGCACGCACATTTTCTCTTAATAATGGAATCAGAACACAAGATGCGAAGTCCAAACCATTATGACAAGATTGTATGCGCCAAAATTCCAGATCCGGAAATACACCCTCAAATGCACGAGTTAGTTGTAAAGCACATGATGCACGGTCCTTGCGGTCGTTTACGGCCATCGAGTCCTTGCATGCAGGGCGACCCTAAAAAATGTCGTTTCAACTATCCTCAACAATTCAACGAAGAAACAAAACAATCAAAAGACTCATATCCTTTGTATCGCAGGCGAAACAACGGAAGAGTGGTTACTATACGAAATAACACCCTTGATAATCGATGGGTGGTTCCGTATAACCCAAAGCTCCTAATGATGTTCAACTGCCACATAAACGTTGAGGCATGCTCGAGCATTGTTTCGGTAAAATATATCTTCAAGTATGTCTACAAGGGTCATGACAAACAAGTCGTCCACATCGATCCAGAGGCAGAAGGTGTCATAACTAACGAGATAAAGAGATTCCAGGATGCACGTTATGTGTCTCCCCCAGAAGCAATATGGAGGATTTTTGGTTTCTCTTTATCTCACATGCAACCTTACGTCATGGCATTGCAGATTCATCTCCCTAACCAGCAAATGGTTAGGTTTAGAGATGATGAGTCGATGACAGATATCGTCGATAGGGAGAGAGATAAAAGATCGATGTTGACAGCCTTTTTCGAGAAGAACAAAACGGACGTGAGTGCGAGGAAATATCTGTACCGAGATTTTCCAAAGCATCACACATGGAATTTTAGTTCACGGAAATGGAATAATCGGAAAAAAGGATCAATGAGAGGGCGATTGGTTTCCGCTAACCCCGCTGAAGGAGAGCGATTCTACCTTCGTGTACTTCTTACACATGTTCCTGGGCCTACGGGTTGGGATGATCTCTACACTGCCAACAGGGTACTGCACACGACATTTCGAAGAGCTGCTCTTGAAAGACGGTTAAGACAATCTGACAACCTATTAACAGAAACACTTGCTGAGGCCTCACTGAAAGACTTTCCACCCGCTCTCCGGAGGCTATTCGCCACTCTATTGATTTTTTGTGAGCCGGGAGATGTTCGTAAGTTATGGAATGACCATTATGACTCGCTTTCCGAAGATTTTAATCATCGATATCAAAATGCACATCTTGTGCGCAATATAGTCCTCAAAGACATCAACGTTTATATGCAATCTATGGGTAAGAGTGTTGATGATTTTGATCTTCATGAGCTAAACCCTTATCCCAGCATGCAATTTGGAGGTTTTCGAGAAGTGGAAGAGGAGTACTCCATTATTGTGGAAGAAGAACACCTCTGTGCCCGCGAGACTTTAAACCCCGACCAACAAGCCGCATATAATGAGATTATGCGGCACGTAGATGATGATACTCCCGGTGTGTTCTTTATAGATGGACCGGGGGGAACTGGAAAGACGTATCTTTACAAGGCCTTGCTTGCCGAGGTTCGATCGCGTGGTCTCCTGGCAGTCGCGACTGCATCGTCCGGTGCTGCGGCTAATAACATGCCGGGAGGGAGAACCGCTCATTCACGGTTCAAAATTCCCCTAAATCTGGATAACAACTCTGTTTGCAATATTAAAAAACAAAGCGGGACCGCTCAACTTCTTCGTTGTGCCAAAATAATAATATGGGATGAAGCATCGATGGCAAAAAGGCAAGCAGTAGAGGCGGTAGACCGAACCATGCAAGACATCACGGGGGTTCAACTACCGTTCGGTGGTAAGATAATGGTTCTGGGTGGCGATTTTAGACAGGTGTTGCCGGTAACAAGACGTGGTACTCGCGCACAGATTGTTGACTCAAGCTTACGTATGTCGCCTCTTTGGTGTTTCATTAGAAAGATCTCGCTGACTCTGAATATGAGAGCTTTAACATATCCGTGGTTTTCGGCTTTCCTACTACGGGTCGGCAACGGAGACGAGGAAACGTTGGATGAAAACTATATTCGAATACCCGATGACATGATCATACCCTACACAAATGAGGAAACATCAAAAGCTGCTTTGATCGACACAGTGTTTCCATCTTTGCGAGTCAACGGTGGTTCTTCGGATGATATCATATCTAGGGCGATTTTATCAACAAAAAATGAACACGTTGTTGACATTAACGATAAGTTGATAGAACGCTTTTCCGGAGCGGAAAGAATCTACTACAGTTTTGACACAACAGAAGACGACACAAATAACCATTATTCGGTTGAATTCCTAAACTCGCTAACTGTTGGTGGTTTGCCCCCTCATTATCTTCGGCTCAAAGTTGGGTGCCCGATTATACTTTTACGGAATTTAGATCCCTCAAATGGGTTATGCAATGGGACAAGATTGATATGCAAATCTTTAGAGCCGAACATGATCGACGCAGAGATCGCTGTCGGCCAACATGCCGGAAAGAGAGTATACGTGCCTAGAATTCCGTTATGTCCGTCTGAAAGTGACATGTTCCCGTTTAAGTTGAAAAGAAATCAGTTTCCAGTCCGCCTTAGCTTTTCCATGACTATAAATAAGGCGCAAGGACAGACAATTCCAAATGTTGGCGTTTATCTACCAGATTCAGTATTCTCTCATGGTCAGCTTTATGTGGCGTTGTCGAGAGGGATCTCACGTGGAAACACAAAGGTATTAGTAAAGTCTGCCAAAAAGTTCGATGAAGACGGAGTGTACACGTCAAACGTTGTGTATCGAGAAGTCCTGCGTGAAGAGTAGAATACACATGTGTATATGATTTTAATATTTTAGCTATATATTTTGCAAAATCATTTTAGCAGATGTATTTTTAGTCTCACCAATCATTGTAGTTTATTCCATTGTTACACTTTCAAATATATCACGAAGCAATTGATACACATATTGTTTGTCTTGTGATATCGTGCCAACACGTTAGTAGAGATTTGGTGCCGATAACATTTGTTTTAGGGTACCCGCCGCCGCAACGCGCGGGTACCCTACTAGTTTGGAATAAAGCATTGAAAATTATTGAATTTACTAATTAGCATGCTTGTTTCACATCATATTACCTAAGTTAATTTGATAAAAATATAACAACAATTGCAATTAGCATAACTTTTATGAGTTTAAAACTATAGTCTAGAAAAGTTAAACATTTTTCGGGCTTATAAGGTAATGTAAATTTCGGAAAATACATAAATTTACTTTATGAGCTTATTAAGTAAATCTTAATGAAGTTATAAGCTCAACATGATAAACTATGAAACATTGTAAAAGTATTCATTTTAGAAGAAAATGTTTGTTAAAAGTAGCTTAAGTTAAAATATTTACTTTTATATGATGTTAGTGATGATAAGTAAGTCGAAGTTAGTGATGATGAGTAAGACAAAGATAACAATGACAGTGATTAGTGTCCGGCTAAAAACTAGAAGTTACTTGTTTATTTTATCAAAACTAGTGAAGTCTTTAAATCCAGGTTGAACCAGAGTTTCACGGGACACCCATAGATTTTATCCTACATATTTTGTAAAAAACTCACTAATATTAAGTTGTTTTATGAGTTTCAATCCAGTTTGAATGTCCGTTCACATGACACTCAAACTGCAGAGCGTATTAGACATTGTTATTATAGCCCATTGGGTATGGTTGTTGTATTATGTTTAGTTGTTCATGAGATTAACCCAGTTATACTTATTTTTTATCATTCCTTTTATTTAATGAAAGGATTAGCGAAATTGATATCATAATAAAATACACCTAGTAAAATTCGAAGTTTCGAAAATTTTGGATATGATTCGTTTCTCATATATCAAGAATTTTGACCTAATTTTGCATAGGAAAAAGAAGAATTCATGTAGTTGTCATGCACCACCAAAAACCCCTCTAAGTCCGACCATGTGTATCATCATGGGTAATATCGATGAAAGCGTAGGTTAGATAATATGGTAGGGAATTATGAGTTTGCGTCACGTGCGAGTGTTTATGTGTAGGATGAGTTTAGTGATAATGTGACCTTTGTGTCATTGGAAGTATGGTGAGATGGGTATTGGCAATTAGGTAGGAGGAGTTTAAGAGGTGAAAATTGGGGTTGAAGTAAATGTGAGTTAAAGACTCGTCTTTTTCCAGATAATTAAGGAAAACCTTATCCATTTACATAGTGCAGGAATGGGTTCGAGACGTAATAGAAAAAGATATACTCCAATAATCCAATAAATTGAGTTATGTTGTGACGTTAACTAATGAGCTTTGCTTCGATGTTGTTGTTCAAACATCTTCGTGGATTTTATGGCGTTATCGAAATAGTGTATGTTTTGATTTGAAACCACCACGAACTGATACTCTCATGGAAGACATCAAGTCTCTTAGCAACTTGTTAGTAATACAAATCGCTATTTAAAAGGGAAATAACTAAAGAGACAGAATAGTAAGTGAAGATCAATGATATAATTATATGAGTTTGTCTAACTAAATCCTCAGGTCGTTGGTTTAAACGATTAAACAATGAAAGCTTGCGTTCATTAAATACAAATTCACATTTATTTTTGATAATTTAAAACTTTAATTTGCGGTGTATTAAATGCATTTTTCAGTTTAAAAAAAAATTTGTATTGAATTAATACATTTAATCAATGCTCTAAGGACACTTGTTGGACAATCTCTAATTAGAGTTTAAAAAAGAGTAAACTGCAAAATACATCCTTATTGTTAGCAATTTCTGACATCTTACATCCCTGTCAGAAACAATTGGCACCTTACATCATTCGTTAGCAAACATTTAACATCATACATTCCTCGTTTACAATGAGGACTAACGGTGCAAATTATTTCTCCGTTATCTCTTAACGAGATTGAAAATATTACACCGTTAGCCTTTAAGACTAATGGTATTTGCAACGTTAGTCCTCTTTTTACGTTTTTATACGTTTTTTTGCGCTTTTATCCGTTTTTTGTATGTTTTATCCGTTTTTAACGTTTTTTGTACGTTCTATCCATTTTTGTCCTTTTTATGTTTTCTCTACTTTTTGTAAGTTTTTATCAGTTTTTTGCGTTTTATCCGTTTTTTTGTACGTTTTATGAGTTCTTTTTTTATATTTTATCCGTTTTTTATCCTTTTTTTACGTACAAAAAAATTGATAAAAACGTACTGAATGGATAAAACGTGCAAAAAATTGTTAAAAACGTAAAAAGATGACTAACGATGCAAATACCATTAGTCTTTAAGGCTAACAGTGTAATATTTTCTATCTCGTTAAGAGATAACGGACAAATAATTTGAACCGTTAGTCCTAATTGTAAACAAGGGATGTATGATATTAAACATTTTGCTAACGAATGATGCAAGGTGCCAATTATTTCTAACAGATAAATAAAATATCAAAAATTGCAAACCACATGTGTATTTTGCAGTTTACTCTTTAAAAATAAAGCTCTGCCATAAACTATATGCATTGAATAATTGTAGAACGTATGACCAATCCATGTTAAAAGTTAGGTACACTTGTAAGGAAGAAAATATCAAAAATAAAAATATAATAATAATAATAATAATAATAATAATAATAATAATAAGTTATCTAAATTCTAGATTTGGTGTTAAACTTGTTACCAAATTTTTGGGAAAGGTTGTAATAAAAAATTCATGTTAATAACACTAAATTTTGGGGGGCATGGCACCCCCTTATAATCTTTCGTCTCTTGATGTGGTAACAACTAATAACAACCAACGTTTTGAAAAAACAAACTAGCATTGGATAACAAAAATAAAAAATTGCTAAGCGTAGCACTACATGTTATGTGTAAGGATTAAAACTCAAAAAATAGGCATAACCTTTAAGATTATATTTAACAAAAAAGTAAAACTATAAGATGCTTTAAATCAAAGAATAGTAATCTCGGTAATAAGTGTGCTAATTGAACATTATTTTTGAGAAAAAAAATAATAATAATAAAAAATAAAAGAGAAAAAAAAAAATCTTCGTAAATTAACAAGAATAAGATTGTTGTTTGCGATACCTTAAAAATGGAGAAAGTTTAAAAAGTTTAGAAAGCAAATAAGCTATTGTCACGTGTCCACCACCCACTCTTTCTTTTTTTTCTTTTAATATTTTCGGTTAGAATGTATTTTGGTTATTTGACCCTTTTTTATTTTTTAATTTCACTCTAAACTTCAAACGTAAATAACTTTCAATGGACAAACTTTAAAAAAAACTCGATTTCACCATAGTTTTTATAATTTAATTCTCTTTAATTTGGTATGCATTTTGATATATGTATCGTAACTTTTTTTCAGCTTTTTAAGTGTGTTGATTTTCTTAAAATTTTTGCTATAATTTTGTCTAGTTTAACGGCCGAATCATGCAAAACTTAAAACTCGAAAGTTGTAGCTTTTTGGCAATTATTTACCCAGAAATTCGAATTACTCAAATCTAATATGATATGAGTGAGATATCACACGTTAAAGATGACGTATTAGTCATATTTAGTGCACACAAAGTGCTTGATAAAATGCCTAAAAGAGATTTATCTTATAAAAGTACATTTAAATGCACCAATTGGTGTATTACAATACATCTTTTGTTATTTTTGTTATATTTAGCTTTTTTTAACTGATGAACAAAGACTAACTGATGAACAAACAACCAACTGATAAACTGATTAACACTGTGACCTTAACTGATAAACATTGTGATTTACTTTAAACAGCTGATGAACACTATGATTTTCTTAAGGAAACTGATAAACTGATAAACAATATAATTTTTTGATGAACAACATATTTTATTGATTAACAACACTTGTATTAATGATCAAAGTATACGATAAACAATGTTTTTTATTGATTAATATTGTGGTTTAATTGATGAACAAAATTAAATATAATTGATGAACAAGACTTTTTATTGATAAACAAATGAACAACTCTTTTATTGATGAACAATACTTTTTATTGATGAACGATATTTTTTGATGAACAGGATCTCGTTTTGTGGACAAAAGTATGTCTTGTTCATCAGTTAATATAGTTCATCACCTCATTAGTCTTGAATAAGATTATTAATGAACAAAGACTTACTGATAAACAATACTAATAGATAAACAGGATCAACTGATGAAAAAAATGTACATTTTTTTTTAAAGTTAACGATTAAATTTCATCACTTTTTGAATCTTACATTAATAAAATGATTAATAATGCGTTGTGGTACAAAAATTAGAGCTAGTAACGCAATTTTAACACTAAAAATCTAAGCTAGACATTTCATCAAACACCTTGTGTGCAACAAATATGAGTAAAACGTCATCTTTAGCGGGTGATATCTTATTCATATAACATCTTATTTGAGTGATTCAAAAACTTGTGTAAAGAGTGAACCAAAGTCTACAACTTTCGTATTTTAAGTATTTTATGATTCGACAATTTTAAAGGTTAAAAATATGGTCGAAAATGACAAGAAAATCAAGACTCAATAAATATGTAAAAAAAAAAAAAAGTTTCAAAATAATTAACAAAATTTATACCAAATTAAAGAGAATCAAATTTTAAAAATTGTGCTGAAATCATTTTTTTCTAAGGCTATGCACAGTCGTCGGTCGAGGAGGCAGGTCGACCGAGGTCACCATCGGTCGTGTCGAGTGTGGCAAGGTGGGTCACCATCGGTCGTCAGTCACCATTTAGGAGAGATGGGTCAATATTTCGACCGACTTTGCACACAACAAAAATCCAAAAATTGTTATTTCCGTTTGATATTAAATTTAAAAAAAATATATTTTTTTTAAACTTTACCACTTTACAATCTTGTAAATAACAACCTCAAACACACTTCTAAACACATAATTTCAAACAACATTTCTATCAATACTTTCAAACACATTCTCTTAATTATGTCTTACGAGCTATTTTTTGGTTCTTCGTCTTCCGACGATAATGAAGAAGTTATGAGTGAGTTTACGAAATTTGCAGAGTTTGCTTGGAACGCGTACCAAGCATCACAGCCAAAAGTTCGACGAAAGTACATACGTAGGAATCATGAGGGTGCTCATAATTGTTTAGTGGCGGCATACTTCTCCGAAAACTCGCGGTATGACGCAAGAACATTCTGTCGGGTGTTCTGAATGAGCCGAGAACTATTCACACAAAGTGTTCAAGAGGTAACCGATTATTCTCCTTATTTTCAACAAACTCTTGATGATAGGGGCATACCTAGTATTAGCTCATTGGTCAAGTGTACTGCGGAAATTTGTCAATTGGGATACGTGGCCGTTCCTGATTCTCTTGACGAGTGTCTGCAAGTGGCTGCAACAACATCCCGTGAATGTCTCCGTAAGTTTTGCAAGGTTGTCATAGAGTTATATGGTGCTGAGTTTTTGCAAAAGCCTGCATATTTTGACATTGAAATATTACATGCTCATAACGAGCATAAACATGGGTTTCATGGGATGATGGGAAGCATTGATTGTACAAGTTGGGAATGGGAGAATTGCCCAAATTGTTTGACAGGTCAATATGCTAGGGGTGATCACGGGTCATATCCATTCATTTTATTGGAAGTGGTCGCCTCCCAAGATTTATAGATTTGGCATGCGTTCTTTGGTGTCTCCGGGATGAATAACGACGTAAACGTTTTACATCGTTCCCCTGTTTTCAATGATATCAAATCTGGGAGAGCACCAGACCTTGAATTCGAGGTTAACAACGTACCATATAAAAGGGGATATTATCTTACTGACGAGATATATCCACAATGGTCCGTTCTTATTAAGTCCATTTCAAATCCTCCTACGGGTGATGATAATAGAATATTGTACAAGAGGAAGCACGAAGTAGGAAGGAAAAATGTGGAACGAGCTTTTGGTGTGTTGAAGAAGAAGTGAAAAATGGTTAAAGTTTCGGCTCGAGGGCTATATAAACAAGATATCCAAGATATTATGTATACATGTATCATATTACATAATATGGTCATTCAACACAAGCGGCGGGCGATATATCCTACATGGTTCGAAGCTGAGGGCCACCGTGATCACGATCCCTTAAGATCGCATGAAGAATCGTTAGTAGTTACTCAGGAGCTCCATGACTCATCAACTCACCTACACTTAAAATCTGATTTGATCGAACACATTTGGAGAAATCGTAGAAATCAAGTCAATCCAGATAATGAAGACGAAGACGCAAGTGAGGATGACGATGAAGATATTTTGTAATGTTTTTAATGTTATTTGAATAATTTACGTAATATTTTTAATGTTTATTTGAATAATTTATGTAGTGTTTTATTTTTAATGAATTTTTAATTTGTTATTTAAAATATTTGAATTAAATAAAAATAAAAAAATAACTTGGCCACCGACTGTGGCAACTTGGTCGTCGTCAGGTCGTCGGAAAGAGAAAGCTGATGTGACAAGGTCGTGGAGAGTTACGACTGTGCATAGCCTAAAAGTTTGTCGTTTAAGAGATATGTGCGTTTGAAATTTGAAGTGGAAAAGCAAAAATGGGTCAAAAGACCATTATACCCCTGAACGGATTTTTTTTAATAAAATTGAGTGGGAGACACGTGTCGCTTTATTAATGGCTTTTTACACTTTTTAAATTTATCCACTTTGCAATAAATCCACACCTTATAAGAAAAGGGAAAATATTGTCGATCAAAATAGAGAAGTGTATTTATAAGAAGGGGCAATTTCATATCTCCTCTACTTTTAGTTGAAAATTTTATATATATCCGAACATGCATTAAAAATATTATATATTATTTATTTAATACTTGCACTTTGGGTATATATGAAATTAATCTTAAAAATAAGGTGATATATGAAATTAATCCTTATATAAGAAAAGGGGAAAATATTGTCAATCAAAATAGAGAAGTGTATTTATAAGAAAAAGAGAAAATATTGTCAATCAAAATAGAGAAGTGTATTTTCTTCGTAAATTAACAATCACAGGAGAGAAGCGTATATTTTTTACTTTTTATTATTATATTTTTTTAACATCGAGTAAACCTCATTTTTGGTCCTTGTGGTTGTACCAATATTTCACTTTTGGTCCAAAATTCAAAAAATCGCACGGATTAGTCCAAAAGTCCACGTGGACTTCACTTTTGGTCCAATTTTCTACCCTAGTTAATGGTCGTTAGTCCTTTCAGTTAAGTACGTTGCACCGTTAGTCCTTTAACCTAACGGTCGTTAGCAATGTTTGCACCGTTAGTCCTTTCAGTTAAGTACGTTGCACCGTTAGTCCTTTAACCTAGTTAATGGTCGTTGAGTCCGTTTTTCTTCCGTTTTCATACGTTTTCGTCCGTTTTTCTTACGTTTTTTCCGTTTTTGTCCGTTTTTCTTACGTTTTTTACGTTTTTATCCGTTTTTCTTACGTTTTGTCCATTTTTCTTACGTTTTTGTCCGTTTTTCTTATGTTTTTTTACGTTTTTGTCCGTTTTTCTTACGTTTTTTCCGTTTTCATACGTTTTTGTCCGTTTTTCTTACGTTTTTTTTTTCCGTTTTCATACGTTTTTGTCCGTTTTTCTTACGTTTTTTGGGTTTTTTGTCCGTTTTTGTCCTTTTTTTTTTTTTACGTTTTTTGTCCGTTTTTCTTACGTTTTTTTTCCTTTTTTTACGTTTTTTGTCCGTTTTTCTTACGTTTTTTCCGTTTTCATACGTTTTTTGTCCGTTTTTCTTACGTTTTTTTCTGTTTTTTGTCCGTTTTTCTTACGTTTTTTCCGTTTTTTTTTTTGTTTTTTTTTCTACGTTTTTGTCCGTTTTTCTTACGTTTTTTCCGTTTTTTTTTTTTTTTTTACGTTTTTTGTCGTTTCTTACGTTTTGTCCGTTTTTTTACGTTTTTTGTCCGTTTTCACGTTTTGTCCGTTTTTCAACGTTTTTGTCCGTTTTAAATTTTGTCGTTTTATATTTTTTTCGTTTTTTCCGTTTTTCTTACGTTTTTGTCGTTTTTTACGTTTTTTAATTTTTTTTAAATTCGGATAAATTTTTTTTTAATTTTTAATTTTTTTTTCTTTAAATTCGGACAAAAAAAAATTTTTTGAATTTTTTTTAAATATTCGGACAAAAAAAATTTTGATTTTTTTTTATTTTTTTAAAAAATTCGGACAAATACGGAAAAAAAAGGACAAATACGGAAAAAAACGGACGAAAAACGGACAAAAACGTATGAAAACGGACAAAAACGTAACAAACGTAAGAAAAACGGACAAAAACGGAAAAAAAACGTAAGAAAAACGGACAAAAACGTATGAAAACGGAAAAAAAAAAAAAAAAAACGTAAGAAAAACGGATAAAAACGTAAGAAAAAACGTATGAAAAAAACGGAAAAAAACGTAAGAAAAACGGACAAAAACGTAAAAAACGTATGAAAACGGAAAAAACGTAAGAAAAACGGACAAAAACGTATGAAAACGGACAAAAACGTAACAAACGTAGAAAAACGGACAAAAACGGAAAAAAAACAAAAAAAAAAACGAAAAAACGTAAGAAAAACGGACAAAAACGTATGAAAACGGAAAAAACGTAAGAAAAACGGATAAAAACGTATGAAAACGGACAAAAACGAAAAAAAAACGTAAGAAAAACGGACAAAAACGGAAAAAAAGAAAAAAAAAAACTGAAAGAAAAAACGGAACAAAAACGTAAGAAAAAAAAAAAACGAAAAACAAAAAACGTAAAAAACGAATAAAACGAAGAAAAAAAACTGAAAACGAAAAAACGTAAAAAACGGAAAAAACGGAAAAACGGAAAAAACGAAAAAGAAAAAACGAAAAGGACAAAAACGAAAAAAAAGAAAAAACGGAAAAATGAACGAAAAAACGTAAGAAAAACGGACAAAAACGTAAGAAAAACGGACAAAAAACGGACAAAACGGAAAAAAAAAAACGTAAGAAAAACGGACAAAACGTTGAAAATGAAAAAACGTAGAAAAACGGACAAAAACGTAAGAAAAACGGACAAATACAGAAAAAAAACGTAAGAAAAACGGACAAAAACGTATGAAAACGGAAAAAACGTAAGAAAAACGGACAAAAACGTAAAAAAAAGGGACAAAAAACGGACAAATACGGAAAAAAAACGTAAGAAAAACGGACAAAAACGTATGAAAACGGAAAAAACGTAAAAAAACGGACGAAAACGTATGAAAACGGAAGAAAAACGGACTCAACGACCATTAACTAGGTTAAAGGACTAACGGTGCAACGTACTTAACTGAAAGGACTAACGGTGCAAACATTGCTAACGACCGTTAGGTTAAAGGACTAACGGTGCAACGTACGACTAACGACCATTAACTAGGGTAGAAAATTGGACCAAAAGTGAAGTCCACGTGGACTTTTGGACTAATCCGTGCGATTTTTTGAATTTTGGACCAAAAGTAAAATATTGGTACAACCACAAGGACCAAAAATGAGGTTTACTCTATTTTTTTTTTAACATCGAGAAGTGTATATGTGAGCCACAAAGTTGTGATAAAAATTGTACCCTGAGAGTAAAGAAAAAGATGTCCTAGTAGAATGTCGTAATGATGACGTCTTTTTGTTTTCCGTCGTTTCAATATCGCTTTGGTAAAATTTTCTCGTTTTTAGTTCGTATGTCACCATATTTAGGCTTCACACAGTAATGACCACTAGCGACTTTCATTTTATCTATCTCATCGGTTTTCTTTTCTTCAGCGACTTATAGGCGACTTTTTACCACAATAAAGACGACCTTCATGTATATATATATATATATATATATATATCTTTTTTTTCTTTTTTTTTTTCTTTTCCGAACAATTTTAACAATAAATTTAAATTTTATTAATAATTAAAAAATTACATAATAATTCAAATAACATTAAAACATTACAATAATAAAATGACTAAACTAGTATTGATTTTAACGATGCCAAATGTCTTCCTCCAAATCGACTTTTAGGCTTAGATGAGTTGTTCTGTTGACTATCTCCCGAGTAACTTCAAACGATTCTTCATGCGTTCTTACGGGATCATAATCACGGTGTTGCTCCCCTCGGAAAAATGTGGGAGATATCGCCACCCCGTTGTCATGAATTATCATATTATGTAATATGATGCATGTATACATTATATCTTATTGTCGACTTTTGTCCAACCCTCCAGCCGGATGTTTAATCATTAGCCACTTCTTCTTTATTACACCAAAAGCTCGTTCCACATCTTTCTTGCTGCTTCGTGCTTCGTCATATACAATATTCGTTTGTGATCATTCATCCCTGGATTTTTTATAGACTTAATAAGAACGGACCATTTCGGATATATTCCGCCAGTAAGATAATATCCCCATTTATAAGTCACGTTGTTAGCAATGAAGGGAACATCCGGTGGTCTCCCCGATTTGAGATCATTGAAAACAGGCGAATGCCGTAAAACATTCACTTCGTTATTCGTCCCGGGGATACCAAAAAACGCATGCCAAATCCATAAATCATAGGAGGCGATCGTTTCCAATAAAATGAATGGATCTGGTCCTTGATCGCCTCTAGCAAATTGAGCTTGAGGCAATTCGCCCACGGCCAATCTATACAATCAATGTGTTGATCCCAGCTATACACTTGATCGACTCCTTTAGCTTGTAAAGGTTTAGTTATGCTAGATGAATTTACACAACTAGGTATAGAAACTGTGTTGAATTACTAAGGTTTATGCGGAATCTAAACGATAGTATTAAGAAGAATAGTTAACAAAATTGTAAACAAATCAACAACTTCAATATTATTAATACGAATACTCTTTAAGTATTAGGGTTTACAACCTTGAAGTTATGAATAATGTGTGTCGAAATCTATGCCCTAGGACCTCCTTTTATAGGCTAAGGAGTCCTAGTCGGCTTACAATAACTTTTTATACAAGATAAATCTTTAAAGAATCTTTTCTATAATTATCTAACCGACTATACAAGTTTATCTTATCAGCAGTATTAACTAAACTCTCTAGCAGTCTTAATTCTAACTCTAGCAGCAGTAATCCTTCGGCAGTTGAACCTCTGAAGTAGCAACATTAACATTAAGCCTGGTAGCAGTAACTACTTAGTGTATATTTTGTTGAAGTTCTCAGGATTTGTTGGTTTGATGATACAAAACAAGAAGAATGAAACATGAAGGACTTAATGTGACAAGAAGGGAAACTAAAAAAAGATGGAGCTTCTAGAAGATTTACTTAAAAGATTTAGTTTCCTTATTGTATTATGATTCTCCTTGTAAACCTAGATGATCTCTATTATATAAAGAGACATTAGGTCATTAGTTTTAGAAGTGCACAAACTACAAGATGTAGTCGATTAGAGGGGGGTGTGTGTGTAACCTAGACGTAAGTTATAAACGTCTAGGGTTAGAGTTTTAGTTATTAGTTAGTTAGTGCAGCCTCAAGGTCAACAAGTTCTACCTTGATCAAGTAGAATTGGGGCTGTAAATAATATTAGTAATGATGAATAAACCTTGTTCATAATAATGTTGATTCTATGTTTGAATATTCCGCCTTCATTATTATGTGTTCCTAGATATAATATTAGACCTAGTCTAAGAGCTTCAACGATTCTACACAATTGGTATCAAAGCCAGGGGCTCGTGATATCTAGGGGATGTTACAAGGTTTTTATTGTCGAAGTGAAGAGCAGATTTGTCAAAGTCTTACTGCTTAGAAGAAGCAGATTCGATAAAGGTTTTATTTATTTGTGTTTGATGCTGCTGTGATAAATTGCGTGGCGACAAGAAGGTAATAACAAGGTTGTCGAAGCATTAATTGTGGATCGAATTAAGTGGGAAGGCGTTTATTTATTCTCGTACTGATTGGTCGATGCTGTTGGTCCACAAAAAGGTCATTAATTGATAGCTGCTGTTCCAAAGTAATCAAAACCTCGTACTAATAAATTTTGAGAAGGTACGAATTGTTTTTCTAAGTTGGAATTTAATTATCTTAGATAGTGGGTCGGTGGAATTAATTGGTGTCCAGAGTATATTATTTGAAGTTGTCGTTTGGTGCAATCAAGATACTGTATTCATCTTAACCTCGTTCTATATTAACTATTGGTCATGATCTGATTGGACCAATCATGGGACGGTGATATGGTGACTAAGCTGATGTCGATCAGAGTCATTAACATGGGTTGTGAGATGATAACGTGGGACGGTGGCATACAAGATATTATATTGGTGAAGAATTGATCAAAGTTCGATCAAAGTTTTATGAATGCATCAAGTGGGGTCCGAGATTGTGAGGCATTGGAGGAATAGCAGTTGGTGACATATATTAATCTGTACTGCTCACGTGGGATGATTTTATTTAATGTACTGCTACATTAAGAGAAAAGTACTGCTCATTGGATACTTCAACGTACTGTTATGTTTAAGGTACTGCTGCAACGTACTGCTACTCGTTCAAAGTACTGCTAGCTTTTTGAAAGTACTGCTAGTTTTATGAAAGTACTGCCGTTGAATTTTGACTCTGCTGCTACGAGTATGTTTAACCTACTGCTGCGTTTAGATGATTTATGGAGACAATGCATGATTTACAAGCAGTGAGGGGAAGCCGAGATGGGTTTTTATGAGATTGGTTCTACTTTGGCTCTTGGTTAATTATGAGCAGTTTGTTAGATTACACACACAGGTTATTAGTTTCACACACACAAGATGGTTAGTTGGTTTATGTTCTTAAAGGTTTTAAAAGGCTCGTATTTTTTCGTATTGGAATAATTGATTACGAAGGAGATTGTTTATCACTTATTTGAAGTTGAAGTGGAGTTTCTTGGATACGTGTTCTTATCATACCTTATAGTAGGAGGTAACTTGTTTGTGCGTTAAAGATGTGACAACAACTTGATGAATCTAGCAATGTGTGATTTTTCTTATGATGCTCTATGCACACATTGGCTATCACTTAAAGGAGTTACATTGTAGTGCTCAGTGTCTCATATTAGTTGAGGATTTTGTCAAGAGATTGCGGTCTACTTAAATGGTGGTATAAGTTTGGAGTCACATGGATAGTACAAGACATAAGACACAAGTTTGGGTTATTCTACTTCTTCATCAAGTTCGTTATATTTGGTTTTCTTCATAAGTAATCATTACAAGGAGCCTACAGAATTGAAGATTCAAGAGATGGTAAACATATTGGTTTCAAGGGAAGCTTATTGATTAATTGTTTAACCATCTACATGCATCACTCAAGGGGAAGTTTATAATTGCATACGTTCTCTATTTGTTGATAACAAAAAGGGGAAGAGATGTTAGAAGAGATTTGGAGTGGTATGGCATGGCTTAAGGGGAAGACAAAGACTTGTTTCATTCATGGCGAGATTTAATTATCTCAACTTCTCTACTTCGTCTAGGGAAGTTCGTACAAGAATGTCTTTGTTTTGTCATCATCAAATAGGGGAAGATTGTTGGGTTTTATTGATTTGATGATACAAAACAAGAAGAATGAAACATGAAGGACTTAATGTGACAAGAAGGGAAACTAAAAAAAGATGGAGCTTCTAGAAGATTTACTTAAAAGATTTAGTTTCCTTATTGTATTATGATTCTCCTTGTAAACCTAGATGATCTCTATTATATAAAGAGACATTAGGTCATTAGTTTTAGAAGTGCACAAACTACAAGATGTAGTCAATTAGAGGGGTGTGTGTGTAACCTAGACGTAAGTTATAAACGTCTAGGGTTAGAGTTTTAGTTATTAGTTAGTTAGTGCAGCCTCAAGGTCAACAAGTTCTACCTTGATCAAGTAGAATTGGGGCTGTAAATAATATTAGTAATGATGAATAAACCTTGTTCATAATAATGTTGATTCTATGTTTGAATATTCCGCCTTCATTATTATGTGTTCCTAGATATAATATTAGACCTAGTCTAAGAGCTTCAACTACTTAGTGTATATTTACTTGAAGTTCTCAGCAGTTATAATATACACTAGCAGTCTTAACCTTCATTAGCAACAACAACTCTATAACCAGCAGTAGAAACATACTTAGAGCTTTTTCATTGTAAAACCTGAGCAGTTGTAATTTCTTAGAGCAGTCTTAACTATTCAAGCAGCAGCAACTCTTGGAAACTTTAATTCCCAACAATCTTCCCCTAAACTTGATATTTTCATCTAAAATCATCAAGTTTTCTTTGAAGTATAATCCTTCACTAGGAGGATGCTTACAAACACTATTCCCTCATTTTCTTATAATTAGCCCCATAAAATTGTTTCTACTGCTAAGGCCGTAACTATTAATGGAGAAGTACAGTTAAAGGCTAATGTAGATGGCCAAGAAATATCTATCACTGAGTCATTGGTTAGAGAATCACTTCAACTAGCAGATGATAATGGTATTGAGTGTCTCTTATACTCTGCAATTTTTGATGGTCTTGAAAACATGGGGTATGAGAAGAAAAATGACTTTTTGAAATTTTACAAAGGACTCTTCTCACCTCAATGGAAATTTTTAATCCATACCTTCTTACATTGTTTATGCCCTAAAACAACTGGCTGGAATGATTTGGCACTATTATGGCTTCTGCTGTAATATGCCTAACTACAGGACAGAAGTTTAACTTTTCTAAAATGATTTTGGAAGGTTTGGTTAAGAACTTGGATACATCAAGCAACTATTTTCTATATCCAAGATTTTTGCAATGGTTTTTGGATCAACAACTTTCTCAACAGAAGGTTCACAAAAGAACATTTGATGCACCCTTTGCTCACAAATAAACTATTTGCAAACATGAGAAGGGTATGGTGGCACTTGTCCAATCTCAAAACCAGGGTGAAGGTTCAGTAATCCCAACTGAAACCCATCACACACCCTCAATTTTACCATCACCTAAAAATACCTATACCCGTAGGTTCACCCAAAAGGGCACTCAGCTACCTCAGGCTAGTGCTAGTATGGCTGCAGATGAGGCTGTGCATAAGGAGAGGGGTCACAGATTGGTAAGGGCTGCCACTACTGCTGCTAGCTTAGATGCAGAGCAGGCCAGTGGTAACATACGTAAGACCCAAACCAAGGCAACACTTAATGAGTCAAGTTCCTCTGGAACTAGCTCAGGTAGTAGTCCCAGCCAACAGGATTCTATGGGGGGTATGGATGCTCAAACTGGGTTTGATGCTATACCTAACACACCCAATGATGCACCACTCGGGAGAGGTAACACACTCCGAAGTGCTGAGGGTAGTCTTGAACTAAAGGAATTGATGGAATTGTGTACCAAATTGACAAAAGATGTTTTTGACCTCAAGCAGACTACCACTTCTCAGGATATTGAAATTAAAAGATTGAAGAGAAGGGTTAGGTATCTTGAAGGGAGGCAGAGGTCAAGAACACACAAGTTTAAAAGATTACACAAGGTGGGTACTGCTCAAAGGGTTGATATTTCTGAAGATGCTAGTTTGGGGGAGGATGCCTCTAAACAGGGGAAGAGTGATAGCAAGGGTTCAGGGGAGGATACTCAGATGGATGAGCATGTTGAGAGTGATGAGGTTAATACTGCTAGTGAGCAAGTTAATGCTGCTAGTGAAAAAGTTTCAGCTGCTGGGTCAAAAGTTTCTACTGCTGCTTCAGAAGTTAGTGCTGCTGCTCAAGAAACAGCTGCTAGTGTTGCTGAAACAACTGAACTTGATGATGAAACCATCTTAGCTAAGGTTCTTACTGATCTCAAGAAGATTCCTCCACAAATCAAAGAAAGTTCAAGACCCAAAGCTAAAGGTGTGATTATCAAAGAACCATCTGCAACAACAACAAAAACAAAACAATTACAACCACCACCACAGGGCAAAGGCAAGGCAATTTTAGTTGAAGAGCATGTGGTGAAACACTTATCATTGAAACAACAACAACAACTTGCTAAAGATGCTGAGTTTGCTAGAAAGCTTCAACAAGATGAGGAAGAAGAAGAAAGTCTAAGACTCCAAAAATCTTAAGAAGAAGAATAAGCTACTCTTGTAGAGATCAACTCATGGGATGACATTCAAGCTAAATGTGAAGCTGATCACATATTAGCTCAAAGGATGTGGCAAGAAAAGCAAGAGGAGCTATTTTTAGAGGAGAATTCTAAGTTGTTTATGAAGTTTTTAGTTGAACAGAAGAAGTTCTTTGCCAAGAAAAGATCTGAAGCAAAGAGGAATAAACCACCTACCATGGAACAACAAAAGCAGATCATGATAACCTATCTGAAAAATATGGGTGGATGGAAACAAGCTCAATTTAAAGGGATGAGCTATAACAGAATTAAAGAAGAGTTTGATATTGTTTTCAGAAGGGTTAAGACTTTTATTGCCATAAATAAAGATGAAGTGGTAAAGGGGTTCAAATAGAGCTGGAGAAGAACTGATATCTGAAAGCAGCAAGAAGCAGAAAACACATGAGCAAACAGAGAAACTCCAAGAAAGTGATGCAAATGAAACAGCTAATCTACAACAATTGATAGAAATTGCAAGTGATCATGATGAATAAATTGTTGATGTTGTTCCTTTGAAGACTAAAGTACCTATCATAGATTGGAAACTGGTTATCATGGAAAGACTGCTTGGTGGGAGATAATCAGAGTTGGTGGACAGTCTCAAAGGTTTGTCACTTTTACACAAATGCTTAGAAATTTTGACAGGGAAGATTTGGAGACCTTATGGTCATTAGTCAAAGAAAAGTATGGTGATTCTAGACCAGAAGACATTTTGGATAGAGTTCTCTGGGGTGACTTTAAGGTTATGTTTGAAACTTATCATGAAGATAGAGTTTGGCATGATCAATATAAAAATAAAGTTTTGCTTTTGAAGCTTTTTCAGTCATGTGGAGTTCATACTGTGATGATGAGAGGACTTCAGATCTACATGTTAGTGTAAAAAGACTATCCTTTAGCTAAGCATACACTTGACAAAATGCTCAATGGTACTGTCAAACTTCAAGTTGATCATTGGAGTGAAATGGTATATCAGCTTCTCAAGAAAATGGAGAAACAACTTTATGGTGCTGATTATAAGAAAATGAGGGAATAGTGTTTGGAAGCATCCTCCTGGTGAAGGATTATACTTTGAAGGAAACTTGGTGATTTTGGATGAAAATATCAAGTTTAGGGGAGGATTGTTGGGAATTAAAGCTTCCAAGAGTTGCTGCTGCTTGAATGGTTAAAATTCCTCTAAGGAATTACAACTGATCAGGTTTTACAATGAAAAAGCTCTAAGTATGTTTCTACTGCTGGTTATAGAATTGTTGCTGCTAATGAAGAGTTGCTGCTGCTAATGAAGGTTAAGACTACTAGTGTATATTATAACTGCTGAGAACTTCAAGGAAATATACACTAAGTAGTTACTGCTGCCAGGCTTAATGTTAATGCTGCTAGTTCAGAGTTTCAACTGCTGAAGGATTATTGCTGCTAGAGTTAGAATTAAGACTGCTAGAGTATTTAGTTAATACTGCTGATAAGATAAACTTGTATAGTCGGTTAGATAATTATAGAAAATATTCTTTAAAGATTTATCTTGTATAGAAAGTTATTGTAAGCCAACTAGGACTCCTTAGCCTATAAAAGGAGGTCCTAGGGCATAAAGTTCGACACACATTATTCATAACTTAAAGGTTGTAAACCCTAATACTTAAAGAGTATTCTTATTAATAATATTGAAGTTGTTGATTTGTTTACAATTGTGTAAACTGTTATTCTTAATACTATTGTTTAGATTCCACATAAACCTTAGTAATTCAACACAGTTTCTATACCTAGTTGTGTAAATTCATCTAGCATAACTAAACCTTTACAAGCTAACGGAGTCGATCAAGTGTATAGCTGGGATCAATACAATGCTTCCTATCATTCCAGAAAACCCATGCTTGTGAAAGTGATATGGATAGAGTCTTCCAATGTCATTTATATGTTGGCTTTCGAAAAAACTCTTCACTATATAACTCCATGATGACCTCACAAAATTTTCGGAGACACTCACGAGCTGTTGTCGCACCCATTTGCCGATATTCGTCCAGAGCATCAGGATTGGCTCCGTATGCCAATTAACGAATTTCCGAAGTACACTTCATCAATGGGGAAATAAAAAGTGCACCAGCATAACTAGGAGTTTGTTGAAAATAAGTTGAATGATCGGTTATCTCTCGAACAATTCGTGTGAATAGGTTTGGGCTCATTCAAAAACGCGTACGGAATGTTTCTTAGTCATACACCGGGTGTTAGGAAAAGTAAGCCGCCACTAAACGATTATAAGCACCATAACGATCCCTCTCAATTTGGTTTCGTGATATTTATGGCTTTGATGCATGAAAAGCCTCCCAACAAGCTTCCATAAAATTCGCAAGTTCGCTAGTAACTTCATCTTCTTCGTCTGAAGATTAAGTGGCAAAAAATAGCTCGTAAGACATTATCTAATATATTAAAAGGTCAGAAATTATCTACAGTTCGCAACAGTGTTGCTACAGTTGATCTACAGGACAAAACAATACATCTACAGTTGGCCCATGACTTGCAGCCCAACCCATTAAGCAGTAGCAGAAAATCCACATTGCACTTCCACTATAATCTAGATCCTTCACTTTCCTAATGAGACTGCCATCTCCAGTCATTCGCTCCTTCTCCTAATCATCCTCTTCTTCACTCGAAATGAATCTAAATAATCTTCTATCAATACACAACAAAAAAACAGGGCCTGAATCATCACCTAAAAAAATCCGTTACTAAAAAATTAGGGAAAAAAAATGAAATCAACCAAAAGGGGTCATCAAGAAGATGATGATTTTAAAAACAACCAAAGGTAAGATATTTTATTTATTTTAATCCGGTTGATGTTTTTATCTTTAAAAAAAAGGTGTTTTCTTTTTTATCCAATTATGAGTTTTTTGTTTGTTATTTTGATATGGGTTTTGATTTAGTAGACCAAATTGAAGATTGAAGAACCACCAATTTGTAATTGTGAGGTAGGTACTAACCCTAATTTTTATACAATAATTTCACATATAAGATGTAAGGTTTTTTCATTAGTATAAATTTTTGAATATGTTCATATTTTTAGGGGTTTTTATATGATTAAATAGCTTTTGAACCGAAAGGCAGGAGGTTGATCACCATTTGTGTAATGCAGGTCAGTTAAAGCAGGTCAGTTAAAGCAAAGTTCTTTCACATTTGTGTAATGCAGGAGGTTGATCACATATAAGATGTAAGGTTGATTTTCTATGATTATGATGATTATGTCTTGCTTGATTAAATAAATTTTTGAATATTGCTTTCTTTCACATTTGTGTAATGCAGGTCAGTTAAAGCAAAGTTCTTTCACATTTGTGTAATGCAAGGCCTACAAGTGGAGAATCACCACCGGCATACATCTCTGGGTACTTTTGACACACCCATTTTATGGTAATTTTCAACATCATATGTATCTTACAACGTGTTGCAGATTATTTGTTATCGATATTATAACTCGACCCGTTATCTTACATTGTTGTACTTTGTACACTTTAAAATGGAAGAATACCTATGGAACAATGACCCTACTTCACACATGATTTATTGTCATAGCTTTAAGTGCAATAAAGAAGATCATCATTCTGTATTTTTTTATTCTCTATATCGCATCTTCATTCTAACTAAACCTCATCGGATTGCCCTTTATGCTCACACTAGGAAGAGCTGATTCTGTGATTATGGGTTAAGGTTTAAATCTAATTAATATTGCCATATAGAATGTCCACAGTCAAAATATTTTTGCATGATTCTTATCCATACACTTAAAATGGCTTTTCAGCTTTTAAATAATGCATTAAACAAGCAAGACCCTTAAATAAGCTTACCCAAACACCCCTAACTATTAGATTATAATTTTCCTCCTTTTCCTTTTTGTTTGTTCTTCTCTAAAGAATTTTCATATGATTATAATATGGTTTTCTGTTGGTTCGGTTGGTTTGGTTTCAGGGGGATGTGTTCAGGAGCTGTGTACACAGGTGTGTTCAGGGTTGGCTCTACAGATGGGTTCATGGGAAATTGTTCAGGAGCTGTGTACAGGGGTGTGTTCAGGGATTAGTTCAGCAGGTGGGTTCAGGGGGGTGGTTCATCGTGTGGGTTCAGGGGGTGGATTGAGTAGGCACAAGCATGAAGTTTCAAACTCTTATGGGGTCAGTGACAACATGCTCACAGTTAAACTTCTGTCATTGGCTGTTGATTTTTGATCGTCTGCTGAAATTGTTTCTGATAGTTCAGAAGATACCGCGCAATCTAGGCACATTGATGGACAATTTTTCTTTGTCATCGGGTAAGCTCAAGACCTTTTTTTAGTATGCTCTATAACTATGAAATGTTCATGAGTTGCTTCATTGTCATTCAGTAACATACGTCCATATTAAGTTTGATCATGTATATATTATATGGTTGCTTGCTGCACTTTTAATTTATTTAATTGCATTTTGGTTTTTGATATATTTAGATCTACTTGAATTGGTTTAAGTTCCTATTTATGTGTTCCTGATGTTTATGTATATTTTTATGTTTGTTCCGCCAGATGAGACATCGGAGTCGTCTACCGAATTACCTGATTACTACTGTGACATTTTCATGGAAACAAAGACCGAATCAGACATGTTTCAAAACAAAAATGTTTGCCACCATCTTATCTGCTCTGATTGCATTGGCAAACACGTTGAATCCAAGATCAAAGAAAACAAAACCACCGTAACATGTCCTAACCCACAATGCAAAAGGGAAATAGTACCCAAAATTTGCCAAAAGATTGTTTCCAAAGAAATACTAAATCAATGGAAGAAGCCTTTAACGGAATTGGAGAAATTCTGGACCAAGCATCAATTTTGAAATCTGCTGCAGCAGCTGGTCAACCTTCAGGGTAATGTTTTTTATATAGTTGTTTATTTTAGACACCTTTTCACGTAATCTCAGTTGAAAAATACATCTTTTATTCCTTTGGTAATTACACTTTTGAGAGTGGTGTTGAATATTACTCCCTCTGTCCCTAAATAAATGTCCACTTTGACTTTTTATAGTCTTCCTTGTTCAACTTTGACTTTAAATAATTTTGTTTGTGTTGTATAATAATTGATGAAAATTATACTAATGAAAATACATTTAAAACATAATTCATTCATATATTTTGCATCAAGTATTATATAATACAAACGAAAATATTTAAGGTCAAAGTTGAACAAGAAAGACCGCAAAAATTCAAAGTGGACATTTAATTAGGGACGGAGGGAGTATGAAATAATTACTGGGAAGTGGTTAATAAAATTCTGTTAAAGCAATTGTCTAGAATGTCTTCAGTTTTATGCGCTTAATTGAAAGTTACAAGTCCTTGCTGTTTTTCAGGCAAGTTCTGCATGGTAATGCCGCTATTATGTCGCCTCAAATCCAAGGTCAGAACCAACAACTTCCCGGCTCTGCACCGGTCAGTACTCACGCTATGCATATATTGAGCTCAAATGTGCCAATTCCGAGATTCATATTGATATATATGTTTGACTTATGTTGACCTTCACTTGAATAGGAAATAAGAACAGAGATGAACCCTATGTTGAATCATCCTAGAGCTGGGGCAGGTCCTGAAGTATCATTAATCGGTATTCCAGGTAACTTTGACTAAATCAAAATCTTTATTCATTTAGTATGCAATTAACCATCACATAATATAACTGAAAAAATGAAAACGCACTTTCTCTATAGGATCAAATCAAGGTGGTAATAATTTGAGATTGAAAGGATGGCCTCTCACGGCAAGTAGAAGCTGATTAATTTGTATCTTTCAAATATGGAAGTCAATGTTCTAACTTTATAAGCAACATATATGGTTATAGCAAGGATTAGATCAGTTACGGTGGGGTTTAATGCAACAACAGAAGTCATTCATGCAAGGCTCACAACCGTTTCATAAGCTACAAATGATGTCACCACAACATCAACAACAACTTTTGTTAGCACAACAAAACATTTCATCTAAATGCCCAAGATGCAAACAACTCTATTGCCTGCATTCTAAGGTTGTATGGCATTCGGGGATTGATTCCAAGGAGTTTCAACGCTTAAGAAAAGGTGAGCGTGAACCAGCCGACATTTTGTTGATGAATCTTGCAAAGATAAATGGATGGAAGAGGTGCCCAAATTGCAAGTTTTATATCGAAAAATATGAGGGTTGTCCCAAAATTAAGTGCTGGTTAGTCTCCTTATTTTAAATTGGTTAATATTGTTTAAATAAAATAACTGAGAAGTGTGAATATATATGCTGTTGCAAATGTGGATGTGAGTTTTGTTACAATTATGGAAAGAATCATTGTTCTTCTCAGTATGGTTCATGTGGATCTCATGAATGATGATTTCTTTTCACGTATGGTCTATATATTGAAAATCATCAGATGAGCCCTATTGACATGGACCTATACTAATATGTACATTAATTGAATTGTTGTTTATATGCAGGAGTTACCAAGCGACTGAAGGAAAATATTTAAATACGTCGGGCTGGATAGTTCAGGCTTCGACGGATGCATCGGTGCTAACATAACTTATTTGAGTGATAATCTTGAAGGACAGAAGCAAGTGTTGCTGTTAAACATAGAAGGCCATTTGGCCATCTTGGTGCTCCATTTCTGTTTCCTCGACACCTCAATAGCTCAATTTTGAGATCAACACATCCATTTTCCAAATAGGTATGTTTTTACTCATTCCTTTAATTGTATGTTCAAACTTTTTTAATTAGATTATAAAAAGGAAATGCTGACTATTTCCCTTATAATTTAACCATATTTTTATTTGGGTTTTTGGAAATATATATAGAGATTTATTAACATCAATATGTTAAGAATGACATATATAAATATGAAACACACCTTAGAATCTTTATAGATGTCTTGCCTGCAAAGTTACTATTGTGTAATATGTATTTCATTATAATACTTTAACCATGTGTTTTTTCCTGTCTTAATCTTGCATCTTTGTTGCTTCATTATATAAAACTTATTCGACATGTGATTTTCTTATCTGCTTAAATGCCACAGTTTTTATACATGAGTATCATTGGACCCCCATAATGCAAATTCACGTATTAGGATTACCATATGAAGTCTTATTGGGTTATAAGATAAAGTTAAACATGGAACCGACTGTTTTAATGTAATTTCGTCATTTGGGTTACGCTTTTAGAATAATAGCTATAGAAGTATTTTGTTTATATAAGTCGACAAGTTGCTAAACTAAAATGATTGATTGTCTATGATATTTTCTTTAAAACTCTTATATTTTAATTACTTGGCATTTGTATCAACTTAGAATTATTTTATGTGCAGTTGGACCTCATACTGATGACTTATTGGTACAGTGCAAAGGCTATCCCAACGGGATTCTGTGTAGTTGATTTGAGAAAATCGACCAACGACCCGATTGGTTCTATGGTATTTCAGTTTCATGTGTCTGCAGGATACTTTACTTTTCAATCGTTTACTCAATATTTCATTTTCACTTCTACATCTTTTATTATTCATTCTTCTACAAATATACAAAAAATATTTATATCTTATACCTAAATCGGAATACCTATTTCGCTATTCAAAAACGTCTCCCTCCGGAAAACCCAATTACTCAACTTAAAAAAAAAATAATAATAAATAAAAAAAAATTGAGGTGTCAATTTAGAAAAGCTCATAAAGCATTAGTGTTCCTGTTAATGCCTTGAAATTTCTGCCTTTTTAGAGCGATGGGTGATGTCTCAGATCACATAGGCAGGCCTACAGACAATGGCCAGGTACATATTAAGCTGTTTGAATACAATAATCCAAGTTTTCATTTTTCTAATGTCTTATCTTTCCTACCTCTTTGGCTTTGTAGATAGGCATAATTGACCCTGATTGCAGACTCATTGGACTCCATCTGTATGATGGACTATTCAAGGTAGTTGCACCTGATGTAACTTTTATATATTTTGAACTTTAGAGGTCCTTTAGACATTACAATACATCCGATGTTACTTTTTATTTCAGGTTATTCCATTCGATAACAAAGGACAACTTAAAGAAGCGTTTAACATCAGGTAACTATTGGCATTCTTCTTCCATAACATGAAATCATAATATGTGCTTAAGCTTGATTCATACTTCAAAGTATGTGATAAGCTACAACCTGGAATCATAAACATATAAAACTTTAGGTTGGTTTTACTAGATGTGCATGGATTCCCTATTTTTTAATCTTTTCAGGACATTATTGTCAGATTTAACACGTGTGGAACTGATGAGATTGCTAATGGATGACGAAAGATTAGGATGGGATGAAGCTTGCGCTGTAACCTCAAAGTTTTTTTTTTTTTTTTTAAGGAATTTTTAAATTTCTGAAATTTCTTATAAATTAATATTGACCAATAATTCATTGAAGGGTTTGAATTGCTAAATTCTTTTGGACAACATGGCTACAAAAAAACTAATGGCAATTCACCCCGCCGCAACGCGCGGGCTACCCAGCTCGTTATTTAGATTTGAGAGAATGTATTTAAATGTGTATAAAGAGAATTGTAGTTTGAATTTGTGAATAAAATAGTGAAATGAGTGGGTTATTTCTAGTGTTAAAGGTTTAAATTTTAAAAGTTAAAAAAAAATTTTTTTTTTTTTTTTTTATTATTATTATTATTATTATTATTATTATTATTTTTTAACCAAACGCTCATAAAGTACAAATAAAGGTGGAGTTCGAATCGGCCCGCTATACGATCGAAATTATATATATATATATATATATATATATATATATATATATATATATATATATATATATATATATATGAAAGAAAGAAAACCGATAAAAACCGAGCCGAACCGACAAAAACCGAGCCGACCCGACAGTCTGTCGGTTCTGTTTCGGTTTAGGTTTTTCACAATTTTCGGTTTCAGGTCGGTTTGGTTCGACCTAAAGCCGACAAAAACACACATAAACACATACAAATCGAACCGAATCGACGGACCCAACACAAAACCGAACCAACCATATTCGGTTCGGTTTCGGTTTAGGTTTTTCACGATTTTTGGTTTTTCAATTTTTCGGTTCGGGTCGGGTTGGTTTTAGACCGATGCTCAGCCCTAGTGGTTAGTTACATTATTATAAATATTTTAAGATTGTGAATGAGGATCTGAGTATAGTGAGAATGCTTCGTTTGGGATATTAATTTATAATTGTTGATTTAATTCACTAGTATACTTTAATTAATAATGAATTGAATCTATAAATCACAAATTTTATTTACAAATATTTTATAAAATCGAGTTATATTAATGATTATTAAATTTGACATGTTGTTATTATGGGGGCGGTGCCCTCCATGACTAGTCTTAAAAAAAATTAGATTTTAGTGTTAAATTTAAGCTTTTTTCGAAAGTGCCATCTACCCTAAACTTAAATTGCCCCACCCACAATTACTAAAACCCAACATTCAACACTCTAAAACCTTATAAATTATTCATCTCTAAGTAACAATACTCGATTTATTATTACGATCCTAGTTTTGTTTTTTCGCATTTTGTTGCTATCGTTAATAAATAAATGGAAATAAAAAATTTTCCCCCACAACCTATTTTTCTAGTTCCGCCACTATATTATAGTATACCAATTAGTGCATTTAAATATAAGTTTATATAGAAAATCTCTCTTATGCATTTTATCAAACACCTTGTGTGCACTAAATATGTTTAAAACGTTATCTTCAAATGCAATCTCACTCATATCATATCGGATTTAAGTGATTCAAAATCTTGGGTAAATAATGGCAAAAAAAGGTACAACTTTCGTGTTATAAGTTTTGCGTAATTCAACCTTTAAGTTGGACAAAATTATGGCCGAAAATTTCAAGAAAATCAATACCTACTTAAAATAGAAAAAAAGAAAATTTCGATTTATATATCAAAATTCATACCAAACTAAAGAGAATTAAATTCTGAAAATTATAGCTAAATCGGTTTTTCATAAAAATTTGTCATTTGAAGGTTATGACAATTTGAAGTTTGAGGGTTAAATTAAAAAAAGGGGTCAAATGGGCAAACTACCCCTTTGACTGACAATATTGAAAAAAAAAAGAACGTGATTTCCTTTTAGCCTCTTTTAATTTGGAGCGATATTACTGTTTTAGATAAGGAGTTGATATGCACAGCACTAAAAGTGATGTGCAAACCACAAAATCACACTAGTGATGCACATAGTACAACACCACATATGCATGATTGTAGTGTGCACATCACTTTTAGTGATGTGCATATCAACTCCCTTTTAGATAATATTGCAAAATGAATTGATAAGATTACTTTTTAGTCTTTTTAATTTGTATCTACTTTTTAAACGAACGCCTACGTTCACAATTATACTATAATCGTGAAATTTTTAATATTGATTCATTTTTATTACACATTTGCAGTTACATTCACTTTAAAATGAGTTTTGCAGTTAAAAAAATTGAATCAAAGTTATAAATTTATCATATTAAGCCTGTTCTGTTTTCTCTGCAAATTAAATGTTTCTCAGAATATTCAGATTCTATGAATGAGCAATTAAGTTAATGTTGGAAATTTAGTTCAATTGAGGGATTCAGGTCACACCTGGTAATGGGTCTGGAGGTACGGCGAGTACACCCATCAGGTCACTGAATTACCCTGACTCTAATAGTGGTAAAGTGTGATTCAGGTCACTGATGAAGTTCAGCGTGTTATTCTGAATGTTATTCATCAGGTTGATGAATTCGGCTTTATACTCTTTGAGTAATAAGCTAAAGGATCTCATCAGAGAGTTGTCTCATCAAATATTTATTTTGTCAGTAAATGAACCACCCTGTGAGCACACTCAGGGAACAACTATTTCCGAGGCAAGCTCATCAGCGATTGCAACCACAAGCTGGACTAAATTCAACCTTGTTTTTAGTTGCTTTAACCTATTCAATAGCAGTTTTAACTGCTACTTAATGACCACGTTTAACAGTCATGTAACCACTATTTTCTATAATGGAGGAACATTATAATATAATTATTGGGCCGGTTAATTCTCATAATTCCATAATTGGGCCTTGAGTAATTCCTATAAATTGGAACACATGCTTACATGGAAAATACACGGAAAATATAAGCGCTTAGAAGCAAAAAGGTTATTGTTTTGTGCCTAAATCAAGAACATACATTTGGTCTTATCTCAAAGAGATATTTGTGATACTCAAGCATGAAGGTCGAATATTTTCTTTTGAAAAGTGATTATACGAGTCTATTTTAAAAGATACATAGAAATTTAGTTTGCATTTCAATGTTTGAATTTCCACATGCAAGTTTTTTAAACTATATGCTGTAAATAAGAGCTTTAAGTGTGGTGACAAGCTTTGGCTTGTCATTTGGGCCCCACAGTGTACCACATCACCATAACACAACCCCTCCTTATCACAACTAAACACAACAAGGTTTTCAAGGTACCACCACTTCCTATTTTATTTTTTTATTCAATTTTCCAAATAAAATAAAATTCATTCATTAAAATTAAAATACAATACAACATATTAAAAACATACGAAACTTAAAATAACGATACGGAAAAAAACCATACGGAAACACATAATAATAATACGACGATGTGGAAAACTAGAAGGGGGGTTGAATAGTTTTACGTCCTTTTAAATTTATGAAAACTTTTGTTTACTTTTTAAAACTTCGATTCTATCTTATGTGAATTCAACTCTTGATCAATATGAACATATATACACAAATATATATAAGTAATGCAAGTAAGGTAAATATAATGAAATGAAAGAGAGAGATGGAAAGATCAAACCACAACACGGAGATTTATAGTGGTTCGGCTACAAGGACACCTTCCTTGCCCTACTCCACTCCTCGAGTCACCTACTCGAGAGTTTTCTTCACTATGTCAACAAACTCCCTTATGGCGGAGAAACCTTACACAACTTTAGCTTACACCGGCTTAACGACACAAAGCTAGATGTCGAGTCCTAATCGTAGCTAGAACCAATCTCACAACTAGTACACAACTTCTACACGACTTAATCACGACGACTTCACGACGGCTTCACGACTTCTTCACAACTTCTTTTTCACGACTACTTCACAACTACTTCTACACAACTTCTTTACAACACAACTAGTTACTTACACTAGGATCTACTTATCACAACTATACAACACTTTACACAACAACACAATTGAATGAGGTAAGTAATAACACTTCTTCACTAGTTGAAGTAGAGTTCTTCTTTTGCACTTTTGGTGGTGGAAGCTTGGATCACTTAGAAACCAATGCTTAAGAAAATATGATCAAAGGATTTACAATGTTTAGAAAGGATTTAGAACAGAAAGTTTTAGTGTGCAAAAGGTGAGTAAAAATCCAGGAGAAGGCTGGTATTTATAGGAGAAAAACTGGACAGCTGGAGACCTACTGGAGCGTGGCCAGCCCCCTTAAATAGGGGGCGGTCCCCTTAATTTTAAGGGGGCCGCCTAGTAAAATTAAGGGGGCCGCCCTAGGTGTCCGTTGCCCAGATTTGTCCTTTTGTGGGGAAGGTTTTTCTGGAACATTTTAACTGATTTTGGTTAAAATTTTGAATTCATATTTTTATAAAAGATTAAACATTTTTATTTAATACCAAAAATATTTTTCAAAACTATATAAAATGTTTTTGATGTTTTATATAAAAAATCTAGTTATTAAGAAAATGTTCCTTTGATCATATAATGCATTAAGCATTAGTTCATTCATACCTTAAGTGATTTGAGTTGTAGAAATAGATATTTAAAACTAAATACTTGTTTACGTCATAATTTTCCGATTTAATGATTTTAAATTTTGTGATTATCAAAACGTAGAGATATCGAAAAATATTAATAACGTGTTTAGGCATTATTTATATCAACAATCTCCCCCTTTTTGATGATTACAAAATCTAAACTCATTAAATCTAAAAATTAGTTTTTAGACAAGTATTTAGTGAGTTTACATCTATTTCTCCCCTTTTTTGTAGAATCAAAAAGGTTAAGCCGACAAGTTTTAGAATCTAAATTTGTCGGGACGAGAACTCCCCCTTGATGTGTACTCCCCCTCGTTTGGGGGCACCAAGGAAACGAGCTATGGAACGCTTGCAAAAAAAATGTTAGAAGCACAAGTATATGTAACAACAATAAGCAAGCATATAGAATAAGATCATTCATTTAATAAAAGTGTTGTGTATAAATACACAACCAAAAGATTACAACATGAAGCATGCAAGCATACAAACAAAAACAACTAATGAAACTACATAATCGTCCTAGAAGTACATGGTCTTCCATGGAGCTTTGCTTACTAGAAGGTTTTGAAAAATTATTTTTAAGCATTGCATATGCTTAATTGGGTGAAAATGGAGGTGGTGGTGGTGTAGTGGGTGAAGGAGGTGGAGGAGGTGGTGGTGGTGGGTTGGCAATCATGTTTTCAAGAGATAAAAACATGTATTGTATCTCATCTCTAAGACCAAAGATTAAGGTCCGGTTATGGATGCAACAAAGACAATTGTCACCATGGCCTTCAAGCATTGCCCAAGGTATAGGAAAGAATGGTTGTGGGGTTGGTGATGGTGAAAAGTGAGCATCAAGGGGTGTGATGGGTGATAAGGAAATGGCAAGTTGGGTGTATGAAGGTTCTTGAGTGGATGGTGGTGATGATGCTCTTGGTGATGATGTTAGGTGAGTGTGGATGTAGTCATTGATGGATGAAGTGGATGGAATGGAGGAAGATGAAGCTCCATGGGTAGAGGGTGTTTTTGATGGTGCATTAGGTGCACTTGGGGATGAATTTTGAGGTGGTGGTGATGGAGTTTTGATGTCATCTTGGGTTATGTCTATGAAAGGTTGTTTTGGTGGTATGATAACAAGTCTTTGCTTCCTTGGAGTCTTAGAGATGGAGGATTTTGGTGATAACATGGTGGTTTTGGATGATGAAGGATGATGGAATGAGAGGTGATTGTATGGAGGGAATTTATAGTATGAAAATGTGGTTGGTTTAGGTTGATTTTTAAGGTTTTGTAGGAAGATTCCAATACCAGTTCGTCCATAAGGAGAAATGGTAGCTGGGGCTAGGTAAAAGTGGTCACAAGATGCAAAAGAAAACAGTAGATTTTACAGTCCAGATGGCCAGTCCCCTTAATTGTTGGGCGGCCCCCTTAAAATTAAGGGGACCGCCTAGGAAATTAAGGGGGCCGCCCATCTGGTGTTTTCCCAGGTGACCAAATTTGAAAAATTTCCAGAAAAAGGTCATTTTTAGGGTGTATTTGCAGCAAGTTCCATTTGGATCATGTACATCAAGAATGATTAAATATTATCAATAGCATATTAAACAAATAATATACATATTTAAGACTAAAAAAAAAAATCATATTAGAAGCATAGGCATATAATATCAAATAAACTAGTAGCTTAGTTCTAATAAGTTTATCATCTAACATAATAAAAGTCATAGCAAACAAATGTTAAGATAATAATACTACATATAAATGTCTAATCATAACATCAATAAAAATCAACTAAACACTCATCAAACATGTCTATTTCTTCTTCTTTCCAAACATCCTTCCAAGTGTCTTTCCAATAGACTTGAAACCGCCTCGTACTTCTTGGTGCATCTGCTGTGTGGTGTTGAGTAGTTCGGTTTGTCTTTCAAACAGTAGTTCGTCTATTCGTTCGGAAGGAGAAGGAACTTGATACACGGTGTAATCAAGATCCGGAAGATTTTCAACGAAGGTCCTAGGTGATGGGGTACTAGCACTTGTTGTGCCCTCCTCCTCCTCATCATCATCATCATCATCATCGTCTCCTTGATGTGACGTGGAACCACGAGGTGGAAGTGAGACAGATTTACAAGATTTTCCCTTGTCGCTTCGAGGGCGACGTTCACGGACACGAACAAGTGGATTAAGGACCGGTTGAACAGACTCATAAATTGGACTCTGAAGATGTGGATAATGCATCATGACATGATTGTAGAGGCGAGTGAGAAACATGCCATACGGAAGATTTGCATTATGAGTGTTTTTGGCGGACATGATGTGGAAGACAAAGAGATATGCCAAATTGTACGGCTGTTCAGCGACAATACAATACAACATATGAGCTATGCTCGCCGTGACATGATCACGGTGACCACCGGTACCGAACGCATTCTCACGAATGAGTTCTTCCCAACGCTTCATGTCGGGGCGTAACTCCTTGAGGAGGATTTGGTTAGCATGGATGTCAACATCTTTTGGCTTGATTCTTCGGCTAGTCGTACCACGAGCTAGCCCAAGATATTGACGAATTTCTTCTGAGGATGGAATCTCAGAGTAGTAAGGACCCTGTTGAGGTCGATATTGCTCAAGAGATGAGAGATCCCACTCATTAGAAAAGACAGCTTGACCGGAGTAGGGGATTCCTAGAATTTGACCGAATTGAGCGAGAGTAAGAGTAATGAATTCGTGTTGAATCATAAAGGATATGAGGATACAGCCATTGGGATCGGTTTGCACCATCACTTGGCTATAGAAGTCAAGAACAAAGCGGGGAAAGATAAGCTCATTGATTTTGTAGAGACAATCAAGACGAACGTTGGAGAACATTCGTTCGATATAGTCGGATTCATAGAACGATGGATATTCAACTCTCCCTTCATGAATGTTTCTATCTTCAATGGGACGATAGAAACAAGCAACAGCGGGAGAAATGCCTGGAGTGGCAGAGACTTTAGGAATGTATTCTTTTGTTTTTGAGACATCACCGACTGTAGTTTTGGGCATTTTCACCTATACAAGAAAGCAACAAGCAAAGAAAAATAAGAAAATGACATGCATATATTATATATGCTACTTATGTGGAACGTAAACATACTTCGACTCTAAAACTTAAATCCTAAGAAGTAGTTTACAATGTTCCTTAGTTTTAATTTTTAACTCGCTTAAAATGTATTTTATGATGTTAAATAATAGTTATAGGGACATTATGATAAGAAATCAAAAATATCCAAACGTTCTTTTATACGTCATAAGCTACTTTGAAATGTGGCTAGACAAACATTGGATTGTATATCTAGCTATTTCTTACGAGTGTTCATGTTAAGTAACTTAGATTTTGACTCAAAAGTTTCTTTCAAAATGTTGTGCCAAATGCTCCTTTAAATATGAAAATAACTAGTAAAATTTCAATATACATATGAATTATGTATCTTGATGACTTAAAACAACTAATTGCGTGTTTATAAACTTGACAAGTAGTTGTAAACTTAATTATGATCAAATTTTGATGATTCTAGCTCCTAATCCAAACACTCTCTTATATTTAACAAAAACATTTTTTTTTATGATTCGAAAAATATATTTTTAAGATTAGTGAGTTGTAATAAACCAATATGATTAGTTTTAACAAGTGTTTATGGCATAATTCAACAATGTGATTAGTTTTGAAAAGGAGTGATTAGTTTGACATAATGGTTTTTTTTTTAATTACTTAGTTTCTAGGTTGATTAAGCATTCTAATCCTATGGGGAGCATTTGGTTATAAGATTTCTAGACTTAATTTTAACAAAATTGGGATGAAAAGAAAATTGAGTAAAAGACCTAATTATGATTAGACTCAAAATTGAATGGAATTAGATGAAATGTGAATTAGAAAACTTACAAAATGTGTTGCTAATCAAGATACAAGTGTTTGCCCCTTGCGAAATTAGTCGGAGATGGTGATTTGGTGAATGGTTTTTGAGTTGAGGTTCGTTCACAGCAGATGGAGTGAAGAGTGTGTTTGAAAAGTGGGGTGTTTGGTAAAGATTTTTGGAAGAAAAAGTTTTTGGAAGCTACAGTAGGCCGGTCCCCTTAATTATTAAGGGGACCACCCCCGTTTACTAGCCGGTCCCCTTAAACATTAAGGGGGCCGCCTACCAAACTTGGAATTAGTTCGGGTTTAGTTTCTGATAGCAAAATAATTTTATGTATATATATATATATAGATTTATTATATATCAAAAATACGTTGGGTTTTAATGGCACGAGGAAGGAATACTTGACATTTTATTAACATTTCGTTAAGAAAACATTTCTTGAAAATTTTGGATAAAATGATCAAGATGTCAAGTCGACAAAGGTTTTAGGGAGTGAGAGTAAATGTGCATATTTATATATTTATATTGTGTGTAAACGTGGGATGTTGAATGGAGTCGAGAAATGATGAGGTAATGACGGAGATAGGTGCTGACGGCGACGGGAGTTTGTTTCATCCATAGTTTTCTTGACACGACGGTCGAAGTGCTACTTCTACGTTAATCCACTTAACTCACTTCTCTTCATCACCATGAGTTATGTGATAGTGGACACGGAAGATTTTCGTGTTGAACGTTAAAGTTCAAAAGAGGCAAAGGGGGAAGAAAAGGTTCGAGGACGAACAATTTCTTTTAGTTCTAGATAGTCAACAAATGACGTATCTAGGTTATGTGCGGATATATTAATATATGTATATAGTATATATACGTATATGTATAAGAAATTATCTACTAACTACCATACAAGTACTAACTAAACTAGGCATTAAAAACTTATGGGGGCATGCAATTGGCTAGTTCATTAATCTACGCACATAATGATGAGCATGAAAGAGGAGCGTACCTTTTAGTCTTCAACATGTGGTCTTCAAGCGCTTCAAAGCGTTTATGTTTGACTTGTAGAAGTCAATCAAGGAAGAGATGCCAATAATCCAATGAGATAGCAATTTAGCCACTTGGTCCCCATTGTCTCATTGATCCAAAGTTGTTTGAACCAAAAATGGGTTGTAGTTGACTAGGATGCATGTATGGTGGAAGTATTCCCCAAGGATTGAAGCTTGGTGTATTCGGGTAATTCCACATTGGGTAACTATTGTAATACCCGAAATATGATAACATGTAAAATGACCAAATTGCCCCTGGGAATTTAAATCTAAATAAAACATATGTAAAACATCAAATAAATTCCAAACTTCTGGTAATGAACAAGATATGATACCAAATAATTTTGACAACTCCATTTAATATTTTGCAAGCTACAAAATTACCATAATGCACCTAGAAGTGCCGAATATTAATTCTAATATTATTAATCCATTTTATGGTAATTAAACACACATTTAAATTACATTTAAAATAAAAATAAAAGCCCATTAATGCCCATAACTAAAATCCGTGATTCCAGCCCTACAAGCCCTCCCCTATGACCGGCTTCCCTTAATTAAATAGCAATCACAATTATTTATCCCTAAATAAAAAAATTCCGATCCAAAAATAGCAAACACAAACAATTCGTTTAGCAAAATCCGGCCACCAAAAATCCAAAGAACAATTTTCTGAGTTTGTTCATCATCATAAGAAGCCAATAAAAATAGCTTTCGATTTGTGGAGTCCCCGATCAAGATTTATCGAATTTATTCCATTTTATCCATTCGCAAGGTATTAATTCGTCTATAATTCGTTAAACCTTTATAAAATTCGTTCCTTATTTTTCTTATGCCCTTCATATTGTGTATGATCTGGTAAAAATAGCTACAAGGTCATTGGATCGCTATTGAGGTCGTGGAGAATTGTTGGTGTCGAAACCCTAAAACCGAGTAGCACAAATCCTCAATAATTCATCCGATCATTTTTAACCACTTCTGGTATTTTTCTAGCCTTCTCCTAATCATATATAACATGTGAAAATTATTGGAATCGAACCATGCAATGTGTTTTGATCGAATGAAAAATAATGAGACATAAACCCTAATTTCGTATAACCGGATCTAATTAATTCATGCAATTTTTATTGAGCTTGTACATATTTTTCGTGGGTCACATATTAATCATATAACATGAGAAAAATAGTATCTTGATTTGTGGATGTCGAATTCATGGGTTTTGGAATTTATGTTATAATCGGTTTTAAAGAATAAAAGGAAAAGTTTGGGAAAAATACTAGGCCGATTGATCTAGGGTTTATAAGGAAGATATCTGGAAATTAGCATGTTATAATGATGATAGAATGATGATAAAATGATTGGGGAATTATAGGGTTCGATTTTGATGAGTATTATGTAAACCGATCCATAAATAATTAGTTAAGGGTGTGTTTTGTAATTTGTAAAACTTGTGGGTCATTTTTTTTCATACTCTATAAATCGTGGCTGATGTAAATAAAATATAAAATGGGGGCCCTTTTTGTAAATTTTGCAACTTAGGGATTTATTTGTAAATTATATAATATATGTAACTCGATTTGGAAATAAATAAAATATAGGGACTAAAAATGTAAATACTGGAAACTTGAGGTCATTTTGAGTAAATTATAATATTAAGATAGTTCGGTGTAATTTTGGATAATTATGGGGGCTAATATGTAATTATTTGGAATTTATGAATTAATATATATGTTTTATAATTATAGGGACTAAAAGTGTAAATATGTGAAACTAAAGGGCTAAATCGTACCATACATGAAATTAGAAGGTAGATTCTGTATATAATTAAATCTAAGGGTTAATGGTGTAATTAAAGATATTATATGGATTAAATTATAAATTATGTAACTTTAGGGTTTATTTTGTAACTTTTATAAATAAAGGGTTTAAAATGTAAAATATGGAACTTAAGGGACTAAAGATGTAATTCTGAATAAATGGGGTATTTAAATAAGTAAATCATGATATTTTCATTCTAGACCTTTAATTTGATATATTTACAATTAAAACCCTAAACTATGCAAACTTGTCACATTTAACCCTAAACTTTTATAACCTGCTAAAGTCAACCCTAATTCTATAATGACACTAAATTAATGACTTAGCTAAATCATAATACTTAAATCTTACTAATTATAGAAATCTGCTAATTTTGGAAACTTTCTAAAAATGGAAACTTGCCAAATAAGGAAACCTGCCTAAAATAGAAAGTTATTAAAAAGTAAAGGAAAACCAAAATGGTAATCTGACTTAGAATCTTCTGTAATTCCGTCTTCTATTCCTCTAGGTGTGAAGAAGGAGAGATCCTGATCTGTTTGTGCTTCTATTTCTGTTTTTGCATTCCTAATAAGGTACAGATATTCTGCCCTTTTTCAGTAAGGGTGTCCTCTTGCTTATTTCATTCAGTATCTATGATTCATCTTAGTATTTCTCTGAGCCTTTGTTATACTCTGATCGGGTCTTCATTATGCATATCAGTTGGTTATAATCTGAGCCTTTTATATGGGGCTTTCCAATTTGAATCTATGTCTTTGTTATGTTTTCCCTAATTCATGAACCTTGCTTTATTTATTTTTGATACATGATATGATCTGTCCATCACCCTGTAATGTGAATATTTATGACCCTGGAATACTTTGAAGGTTCATAGGATTTTATAACTAAATGTAAAAACTCTTCTTAATTACATGTGAAAATGTTTTGAAAACTTTCTTTAAAGGACCTACTTTATGAAGACTGTTTAAGGTTTACTTTCACGAAAGCTATTTTAAAAGATTACTTTTTGAACTATGATAGGAACTTTTATATAAATCTTTAAATTGAACCTTGTTATGAACCTTGAAACAAGATGATATGAACCTTCTGATTTTGGACTCCCTGATACTTGACCCTTCTGACATTGGACCTTTTGCTATTGAACCTATTTTCTGATTCCTGATTTATTGCTATGCTTCCTTGTTCTGTGAACCTTGTTTGTTTCTTTCATGATATTATGAGCGTTTGATATGATCTTTCTGATATATGATCTTTCTGATTTATGATCCTTCTGATTGATGATCTTTCTGATATATGATCTTTCTGATATTAAAACTTTCTGATATTGAACCTTTATGATATTGACCTACTGTTATGACCTTCCTGATATGAGTCTCTGATATGAACTTCTGATATTCTGAAATGGGAATTGACTTATGCAACTAAACTAAATACTTAATGCCTTGCCATAAACCTGAATACTTGAAACTGACACCTGAGTACCTGACACCTGACACCTGACACCTGACACCTGACACCTGATACATGATACTGATTTCTGATACATGATACTGATTTCTGATACATGATACTGATTCCTGATACATGATTCTTGATACATGATACTGATTTCTGAGACATGACACCTGACACATGATACATGATACCTGACCCTAACCCACAGTTTGATACTACGAGCCATAACTAGTCATGAGGGTTTCATGACCATGTCATTGATGCACCGATGGCATGACTCTAGGGCAGGAGAGTGATGACCTGTTCCGTCCCTTTTCTGTATTTTATTTGGTGTGTTGGGAGGTTTATGGCCACCAGGGGCGTATGGATGCATCCTAGAACTGTTCTGATTACTGATTACTGATTTCTGTATTACTGGTGACTGATGGTGTGTGCGATACACGTCTTTCACACTCTGGGAGCTGATCACTCCATATTTTCTGATTTCTGGGATTAGTGAGAGGAACATCTCTCTGCATGGCGGTATGATTATGATTTCATGTTCATGTTTCTGGGCTCGTAGAGGATTTCTGTTACCCTACACCTTGTAACCTTATAACCTGATTACCTTGCTTTCCATTACTATTACTGTCACCCGGCAACCTGGTATGTAATTTAACACTTTACTTGATTTGATCTGACCTGGTATGTGGTAGGATCGTGGATTACGTGTTTATACTTATTTTTCTGTAACAAGTGTTAATCATGTTATATCTGTATAATTTTTATATACCTGTTCCTGACTCTTGTGGTATTCATTCTTCTACTTCGCTATTTTTACCGTTACTGCTTGTTACCGTTATATCTGTTCACTGGGCTTTTTAAGCTCAGCCGCACGTTTTCTTTTCGTGTGCGGCAGGTTTAGTTGGAAGCTGGGTTATTTATAAAGAGGACCTTGGACTTAGAAGAATTTTACTAGCAGTTTGGAATTAGCTATTGATGATGGTTAGAAGAACTCATGTTAGACTTAGAAATCGTTGTATTGAAATCCTGTAATTTCATATTTTCTTTGTAACCACTGAATTCTATTGTATTATTAATGTCATGTGCTTGTATTTGTTCTGATAAGAATCCGTATATGTGACACCTTTGCCCTTGTCGGGTTGGGGTGTTACAATTATGGTATCAGAGCACAGGCTGACGACTTGTAATACATTTACCCTGTCCTGTGCGTTTAGGACCATTAAGTTTCCACTGTAGGCGCTCATAAGATAACCGTTGAGGAATTGCTTTAGGATCTTCCCATAGGAACCTAAGTATTACCGGTGAGGAATGGGTAGACTAGGACATCTATGACATCTATGTAAGTAGCATTGCTTCCGCATCACTCTGATTCGTGCCTTGTTATGGCATTGCTTTGGTTGACCTCTGAGATTTTAGAAGTACTAGGTGGATTAAGATAAGATGTTTAGTTCACAACTTGAGATAAAGTATGATCATCATGATGGTATACTCATATGAGGCTGGTATTATGACGGTTCGCGAACGTGATAATACCTACGTCATATGACGTACCCTCATTGTGATCATAGGATATTTCAAGGAGTGTCTTTGAAACCTTAGAAATTCTGACATTTGGCTGAGATCATCTGTGTTTAGTAAGATGTTAAGTTCAATCTACCTATGCGTTTAATCTGCTTTCACCGTTATGCGTATACTCTGCCTCTATTCATTAGATATCTGAATAAGTTGGAATTCTCGATTTGCATTCTGTTGATCTCAGTTATCAATCGTTAACCCTTTGAAGAACTCTCTACTGTGAATACGGTTAATTTGATCCGAAATTTAATGCATGCTTCCGTATGAGCTTTCCTGAAGACTCTCCTGTCATCCACTTTGTTACAAGGTCTTTTGGTCAGCAATAACGTAAGTAGTTCCCTTCTGAGAAACTTTGAACTCCCTTCGTTGATTCGAGTCATGAGAATTATTTGCTCCGAAGATCCTTTCTGAAAGAACCTCCCCGGCACGAAAACGTTTGTGATGATCTTTTACGATTTACTACGACTTCGTTTAGCTTTGCGACTTCAAATTTCGAGGACGAAATTTTTTTTAGTGGGGAAGAAGTTGTAATACCCGAAAATATGATAACATGTAAAATGACCAAATTGCCCCTGGGAATTTAAATCTAAATAAAACATATGTAAAACATCAAATAAATTCCAAACTTCTGGTAATGAACAAGATATGATACCAAATAATTTTGACAACTCCATTTAATATTTTGCAAGCTACAAAATTACCATAATGCACCTAGAAGTGCCGAATATTAATTCTAATATTATTAATCCATTTTATGGTAATTAAACACACATTTAAATTACATTTAAAATAAAAATAAAAGCCCATTAATGCCCATAACTAAAATCCGTGATTCCAGCCCTACAAGCCCTCCCCTATGACCGGCTTCCCTTAATTAAATAGCAATCACAATTATTTATCCCTAAATAAAAAAATTCCGATCCAAAAATAGCAAACACAAACAATTCGTTTAGCAAAATCCGGCCACCAAAAATCCAAAGAACAATTTTCTGAGTTTGTTCATCATCATAAGAAGCCAATAAAAATAGCTTTCGATTTGTGGAGTCCCCGATCAAGATTTATCGAATTTATTCCATTTTATCCATTCGCAAGGTATTAATTCGTCTATAATTCGTTAAACCTTTATAAAATTCGTTCCTTATTTTTCTTATGCCCTTCATATTGTGTATGATCTGGTAAAAATAGCTACAAGGTCATTGGATCGCTATTGAGGTCGTGGAGAATTGTTGGTGTCGAAACCCTAAAACCGAGTAGCACAAATCCTCAATAATTCATCCGATCATTTTTAACCACTTCTGGTATTTTTCTAGCCTTCTCCTAATCATATATAACATGTGAAAATTATTGGAATCGAACCATGCAATGTGTTTTGATCGAATGAAAAATAATGAGACATAAACCCTAATTTCGTATAACCGGATCTAATTAATTCATGCAATTTTTATTGAGCTTGTACATATTTTTCGTGGGTCACATATTAATCATATAACATGAGAAAAATAGTATCTTGATTTGTGGATGTCGAATTCATGGGTTTTGGAATTTATGTTATAATCGGTTTTAAAGAATAAAAGGAAAAGTTTGGGAAAAATACTAGGCCGATTGATCTAGGGTTTATAAGGAAGATATCTGGAAATTAGCATGTTATAATGATGATAGAATGATGATAAAATGATTGGGGAATTATAGGGTTCGATTTTGATGAGTATTATGTAAACCGATCCATAAATAATTAGTTAAGGGTGTGTTTTGTAATTTGTAAAACTTGTGGGTCATTTTTTTTCATACTCTATAAATCGTGGCTGATGTAAATAAAATATAAAATGGGGGTCCTTTTTGTAAATTTTGCAACTTAGGGATTTATTTGTGAATTATATAATATATGTAACTCGATTTGGAAATAAATAAAATATAGGGACTAAAAATGTAAATACTGGAAACTTGAGGTCATTTTGAGTAAATTATAATATTAAGATAGTTCGGTGTAATTTTGGATAATTATGGGGGCTAATATGTAATTATTTGGAATTTATGAATTAATATATATGTTTTATAATTATAGGGACTAAAAGTGTAAATATGTGAAACTAAAGGGCTAAATCGTACCATACATGAAATTAGAAGGTAGATTCTGTATATAATTAAATCTAAGGGTTAATGGTGTAATTAAAGATATTATATGGATTAAATTATAAATTATGTAACTTTAGGGTTTATTTTGTAACTTTTATAAATAAAGGGTTTAAAATGTAAAATATGGAACTTAAGGGACTAAAGATGTAATTCTGAATAAATGGGGTATTTAAATAAGTAAATCATGATATTTTCATTCTAGACCTTTAATTTGATATATTTACAATTAAAACCCTAAACTATGCAAACTTGTCACATTTAACCCTAAACTTTTATAACCTGCTAAAGTCAACCCTAATTCTATAATGACACTAAATTAATGACTTAGCTAAATCATAATACTTAAATCTTACTAATTATAGAAATCTGCTAATTTTGGAAACTTTCTAAAAATGGAAACTTGCCAAATAAGGAAACCTGCCTAAAATAGAAAGTTATTAAAAAGTAAAGGAAAACCAAAATGGTAATCTGACTTAGAATCTTCTGTAATTCCGTCTTCTATTCCTCTAGGTGTGAAGAAGGAGAGATCCTGATCTGTTTGTGCTTCTATTTCTGTTTTTGCATTCCTAATAAGGTACAGATATTCTGCCCTTTTTCAGTAAGGGTGTCCTCTTGCTTATTTCATTCAGTATCTATGATTCATCTTAGTATTTCTCTGAGCCTTTGTTATACTCTGATCGGGTCTTCATTATGCATATCAGTTGGTTATGATCTGAGCCTTTTATGTGGGGCTTTCCAATTTGAATCTATGTCTTTGTTATGTTTTCCCTAATTCATGAACCTTGCTTTATTTATTTTTGATACATGATATGATCTGTCCATCACCCTGTAATGTGAATATTTATGACCCTGGAATACTTTGAAGGTTCATAGGATTTTATAACTAAATGTAAAAACTCTTCTTAATTACATGTGAAAATGTTTTGAAAACTTTCTTTAAAGGACCTACTTTATGAAGACTGTTTAAGGTTTACTTTCACGAAAGCTATTTTAAAAGATTACTTTTTGAACTATGATAGGAACTTTTATATAAATCTTTAAATTGAACCTTGTTATGAACCTTGAAACAAGATGATATGAACCTTCTGATTTTGGACTCCCTGATACTTGACCCTTCTGACATTGGACCTTTTGCTATTGAACCTATTTTCTGATTCCTGATTTATTGCTATGCTTCCTTGTTCTGTGAACCTTGTTTGTTTCTTTCATGATATTATGAGCGTTTGATATGATCTTTCTGATATATGATCTTTCTGATTTATGATCCTTCTGATTGATGATCTTTCTGATATATGATCTTTCTGATATTAAAACTTTCTGATATTGAACCTTTATGATATTGACCTACTGTTATGACCTTCCTGATATGAGTCTCTGATATGAACTTCTGATATTCTGAAATGGGAATTGACTTATGCAACTAAACTAAATACTTAATGCCTTGCCATAAACCTGAATACTTGAAACTGACACCTGAGTACCTGACACCTGACACCTGACACCTGACACCTGATACATGATACTGATTTCTGATACATGATACTGATTTCTGATACATGATACTGATTCCTGATACATGATTCTTGATACATGATACTGATTTCTGAGACATGACACCTGACACATGATACATGATACCTGACCCTAACCCACAGTTTGATACTACGAGCCATAACTAGTCATGAGGGTTTCATGACCATGTCATTGATGCACCGATGGCATGACTCTAGGGCAGGAGAGTGATGACCTGTTCCGTCCCTTTTCTGTATTTTATTTGGTGTGTTGGGAGGTTTATGGCCACCAGGGGCGTATGGATGCATCCTAGAACTGTTCTGATTACTGATTACTGATTTCTGTATTACTGGTGACTGATGGTGTGTGCGATACACGTCTTTCACACTCTGGGAGCTGATCACTCCATATTTTCTGATTTCTGGGATTAGTGAGAGGAACATCTCTCTGCATGGCGGTATGATTATGATTTCATGTTCATGTTTCTGGGCTCGTAGAGGATTTCTGTTACCCTACACCTTGTAACCTTATAACCTGATTACCTTGCTTTCCATTACTATTACTGTCACCCGGCAACCTGGTATGTAATTTAACACTTTACTTGATTTGATCTGACCTGGTATGTGGTAGGATCGTGGATTACGTGTTTATACTTATTTTTCTGTAAAAAGTGTTAATCATGTTATATCTGTATAATTTTTATATACCTGTTCCTGACTCTTGTGGTATTCATTCTTCTACTTCGCTATTTTTACCGTTACTGCTTGTTACCGTTATATCTGTTCACTGGGCTTTTTAAGCTCAGCCGCACGTTTTCTTTTCGTGTGCGGCAGGTTTAGTTGGAAGCTGGGTTATTTATAAAGAGGACCTTGGACTTAGAAGAATTTTACTAGCAGTTTGGAATTAGCTATTGATGATGGTTAGAAGAACTCATGTTAGACTTAGAAATCGTTGTATTGAAATCCTGTAATTTCATATTTTCTTTGTAACCACTGAATTCTATTGTATTATTAATGTCATGTGCTTGTATTTGTTCTGATAAGGATCCGTATTTGTGACACCTTTGCCCTTGTCGGGTTGGGGTGTTACAACTATTATTATGACGGTTTGGTCTATTTTGGTTTCTTTTAGGTTGAGGTGTTTTAGGCCGAGGGTGAGGACTAGATGGTCTTCTAGGAGGAGGTGTTTTTTACCTAAGCTTTGGTTTAGAGTTTTCTACTTCGGTTTTTAAAGATGGTTTGTAGAAAGCTTTTATTTCCTCATTATTGGCTATGGGTATTTTTCTATCTTTTATAAGTATATATTTAGGCTTTGACTCTAATAATTTTTTATTACTAGTTTCACTTTCAAACTTTACATTTTTAGTTTCACTAGTTGTAGCCTTAGTTGAGTTAAATCCTAATCCGGTTTTATCTCCTGATATTCTTTGAATGCTTATTATATCCCTAAGTGAATTACTACTATTTTCAAATTTGTTAAGTCTACAAATTTCTTCCTTAAGTATTTCGTTTTCATTTTTAGTTTCTTGACACGTTTTACATTCAAAGACTTCTTTGCCTTTTTCTAAGTTATGTAGTTTAATTTTTAATTCTAGTATTTCTTTTTCTAATTGGTTATTTATGTGTTTTAGTGATTTATTTTTAGTCATTACTTTTTGACCTAATATACATAACCTATTATATTCGTTATCTAGGTCTTTTTCATCTAATGATAAATTTTCATCACTAAAGTATTCGGTTTCGGAACGTACCTCACTTGATGTCTTAGCCATAAGACACTTCTCCTCTTTTGTGGCTTCTTTCTCGTCTTCTTCACTGTCACTCCATGCTCCTCCAATGAACGCCTTTTGGTTTTGCTCCTTTGACATCATAGGACATCTTCCAATGAGATGATTTGGATCATCGCATTTGAAGCACTTCCTCTCGCTCTTGCTACCTTTGTCGTCTTTGTTTCTTTGGAGTGTTTTCCTTTCGTCATGTGGTTGTCTAACGAATCTTCCTCGTCTTTTGAAAAACTTCTTGAAGTCTCTTACGGCCATGGCATATTCTTCATCATCACTTTCGGAGGTTGAGCTATCCTCGTCACTTGATGCTTTCCTAGCTTTCAACGCGATTGACTTGCTTTGCTCTTTCTTTCCTTTGACCATCTCGAAGTCTTTCTTGATTATTGCTTCGTAGACTTTCAAGTTGCCAATCAACTCGTCAAGTTGAAGAGTTGACAAGTTCTTCGATTCTTCAATCGCCGTAACTTTAGCTCGCCATTTTGGATGAAGAGCCCTAAGAAATTTCCTGACAAAATTATTACTAGAAAAACTCTCATCAAGTGCCTTTAAACTTGTGATGATTGTGTTAAACCTAGCAAACGCATTATCAATTGATTCCTCTTCCGGAATCGTGAATTATTCATATTGTTGAACAAGAAGATCTATTTTATTATCTTTGACTTGACTATTACCTTGGTGAGTTATTAGTAAAGAATTCCAAATTTCTATTGCGGTTTCGCACATAAAGATTCTTTCGTATTCTTTACGTGGTAACGCATTATAAATAATCATTTTAGCCTCATTATTTTTAGAAAGTTTTCTTTTTAAATCATCACTTTGTTTTTCAAAAGGTACAATTTCATCCTTTTTAGTTTCAAGATTATGTTGAATAGGTAAAAAATCACCATTAGTAATAACATGCCAAAGATCTAGATCTTTTGATTTCACATAAGTTTCGAATCGATTTTTCCAATATAAAAATCCATCACTTTCAAATAGTGGTGGTCTTTGCATAGATTGCCCTTCTAAATATTTTTCAGATTCCATAGATCGTTTCAAGTTTTAAAATACAGTTTATTTTAAAAATCTTGTTTGACGTGGCTCTTGATACCAATTGTGGAAAACTAGAAAGGGGGTTGAATAGTTTTACGTCCTTTTAAATTTATGAAAACTTTTGTTTACTTTTTAAAACTTCGATTCTATCTTATGTGAATTCAACTCTTGATCAATATGAACATATATACACAAATATATATAAGTAATGCAAGTAAGGTAAATATAATGAAATGAAAGAGAGAGATGGAAAGATCAAACCACAACACGGAGATTTATAGTGGTTCGGCTACAAGGACACCTTCCTTGCCCTACTCCACTCCTCGAGTCACCTACTCGAGAGTTTTCTTCACTATGTCAACAAACTCCCTTATGGCGGAGAAACCTTACACAACTTTAGCTTACACCGGCTTAACGACACAAAGCTAGATGTCGAGTTCTAATCGTAGCTAGAACCAATCTCACAACTAGTACACAACTTCTACACGACTTAATCACGACTTCTTCACGATGACTTCACGACTTCTTCACGACTTCTTCACGACTTCTTCACGACTTCTTCACAACTTCTTTTTCACGACTACTTCACAACTACTTCTACACAACTTCTTTACAACACAACTAGTTACTTACACTAGGATCTACTTATCACAACTATACAACACTTTACACAACAACACAATTGAATGAGGTAAGTAATAACACTTCTTCACTAGTTTAAGTAGAGTTCTTCTTTTGCACTTTTGGTGGTGGAAGCTTGGATCACTTAGAAACCAATGCTTAAGAAAATATGATCAAAGGATTTACAATGTTTAGAAAGGATTTAGAACAGAAAGTTTTAGTGTGCAAAAGGTAAGTAAAAATCCAGGAGAAGGCTGGTATTTATAGGAGAAAAACTGGACAGCTGGAGACCTACTGGAGCGTGGCCGGCCCCCTTAAATAGGGGGCGGTCCCCTTAATTTTAAGGGGGCCGCCTAGTAAAATTAAGGGGGCCGCCCTAGGTGTCCGTTGCCCAGATTTGTCCTTTTGTGGGGAAGGTTTTTCTGGAACATTTTAACTGATTTTGGTTAAAAATTTGAATTCATATTTTTATAAAAGATTAAACATTTTTATTTAATACCAAAAATGCTTTTCAAAACTATATAAAATGTTTTTGATGTTTTATAAAAAATCTAGTTATTAAGAAAATGTTCCTTTGATCATATAATGCATTAAGCATTAGTTCATTCATACCTTAAGTGATTTGAGTTGTAGAAATAGATATTTACAACTAAATACTTGTTTACGTCATAATTTTCCGATTTAATGATTTTACATTTTGTGATTATCAAAACGTAGAGATATCGAAAAATATTAATAATGTGTTTAGGCATTATTTATATCAACACATAATAATAATACGAAACTTAATTGTGCTGATGTTTCTTCATGATTTCTTCTTGTTTCCTACAAGTGAAAGCGGATTTGGCCGGTATGGTCTGGTCGGGATCAATCATGAGAAACTTCAACTCTTCCATCTCAAGGTACCCCATTTCTTACTGCCTCCTCGCCTCGTACGCTGCCATTTGAGCTTCGATTTTGCGTGAATAATTGTCTGATAAAAGTCTTGAAAAAAATACTCGTTTGACTCCCCCGACACTCAATGTCTCCACCGACTTGGCTTTCTTTGAAGATCGAGATTTTTTTGCGCCGTCGGGACGAGGTCGTTTGTCAGGGCCGAATAGGTCCTCGAGACATGGCAGATCAATCGGGTCCTCCGCGTCCCATTTGGGGTATTTTCTCAAAACCTCCCACCCAACATATAAGAAGTTTCTCCCACCCAAGCGTTGTAGAAAATTGGCATTTGCATTCTTGAGATGATCACTGTCATTTTCCCCGCTTCTACGCTGCGTTGAATTTTTGACAATCACCGTGAAGCCTTGTCCATTTACCCGTGACCATAAATTTGATACGATTTTCACGGTCAGTCTGATTGTTGAACATGTCCACAATCTGGTTCCAAAACGCTTACTCGGAATGGTCATTTCCGATGTATTTGTCTTGGGAAACTTCAACCCAAATTTCCGCTAATAACTTTTCTTCTTCCTTTGACCAACGAGTATTCACACGCGTCAGTTCCTCCACGTCATCATCGTCGTCTGCGCCCAAATTCACGATTTTTTTTTTTTACTTTTTTGCAACTTTTTTCCCTCGAGATTTGGCTGGTGCACACAGTTGTGGTACTTTGAATTGTGAATATGATAGTTGTGATTCAAAGTGTTGTTGTGGTTAAGATTGAAAAAACTGTGATGGGTGTGGGTTAAAAAACGTGGTGCCGAAAGTCGTTGACGTTGGAAATTTGCGTATCCTTGAAACGCATATTTTTTATCTTGGTAAATTGCCTCGGGTGTCATTTGCGTACCATATGGAGGAATCGATTGCGAGAAAAAGTTAGAGTTTTGTGATGATAGGGTAGACGGGTTTGAAGAACTCTCTTATTGTTGTGGGTTTGAGGTGAGAAGTGACGTAAAATACCCTCACTCGTTTGGACTTTGAGACATTTTTTTGTATGCTGAGAAATAGAAAGTATTGGTTTTTTTTTTGTTTAGAAGTATGTGAAAAATAGTGTGTTATTTATAGTGTTTAAAAAAAAGTTGGATTAGTTAAAAAAAAGTGAAACGGTAATATAGCCGTTTGTAATTAAGTTAGGCCCACAAACGGATACATTTGCAGTCAATTTGTGCTCGCCACCACACCGGCTGAGCTGTGGCAAAACTGCCACGTTGGAGTGGCGAAACATAAATAAAACCACACCGTATGCTCTAAGTATTTACTAGTAACCTATTAAGAAGAAAGTGGTTGCTCGAAATACGAATCGCGAGATCTAAAAAGCCTATTACAGTATTATGTTGAAAAAAAATGCTACTCGTACTCAACATGCAACCCTAACTATAATAGCACACGGTATGTTAACTTGGGAGGTGAGTGAAAGCTTAACGCAGGGTGCGTTAAGCTTGCGTTACTATTGCAGCGTCTCACATTAAAGGCCAAGTGAAGGCAAAACGTTAAGCAGCTAATGCTGCGTTAAGGGTTAGGCCGAATAAAAAAACAATTACACCTTTGCCCCTTATAACGTCCACTTATATTTGAATTTAAAAAAAAAATCAAAACACCCCCTTGGTTAAAAAACTTTCAAAACACCCCCTTAACGGCTAGTTTAGGTTAAAAACTTTCAAAACACTCCCTTAACGGCTAGTTTGAATTAGAATTCAAAAGCCTCTATAAATACCAACGTTTACAAGGAAGCTTCACACACTTTCCATAGACTATTAATAAAAAAAAATACAACAAACTCCCCTTATGGCTCGTTGTCTGCCACATTCCGTCAAATAAATGCAAGTGTTTATTCAAAAACAATGCGATAAAGAAGATGTTGATCGTCAAAAGGCTATTGTCGAGGTTATCAATCAGTTTCAGATTGCAAAAGCAGTCAAAGAGCGTATGAGACAACGATACGCCAATTGCATTGAATTTCTGCGGAAAGAAAAGCTTTGATTGACCAATTTTTTAACGAGGAAGCCAAGAAAGACGAGGCAATTAGTGACACGCTGTGGGGTTGTGTTACACAGGTACAAACTGTAGGTCGCCTAATATCAATCCTTATCACACACACATATAAGATTCAAGAAGAGAGATTAGAAGAGAGAGAGATGGTAACTTCTAGAGAGAGAAAGAGAGATGTATTAGATTAAGAGAGAATGAGAGATACAAGAGGATACCCTAGAAGCAACACCCACAAATGAGGAGGGTGATGGGTATTTATAGTTTCTTACAACATATGGACTTGGGCTAACTATGGGCTAACTTCTAACCTATTAGATTACATAATAGCCGATTGACTATTCTAACTTAATTACACAATGACACATTACAAAATATATTAACGGCAAATGACCATCACTTTTTATAAAGCTAACAATCTCCCCCTAAGGGATGGTCATTCAAATGATGCTCCGTGTGATTAGGTATTTCGCCTTCATTGTCTTGAGCTTTATGTGTCATTGTAGAATAGTCTTGCTTCTTCGTTCCTTCATGCTTTGTGATCTTCAAAGAGTCATCTTTGTGGTTGCTCTTGCCTTCGTTCAGCATCTTCATGGGATTATAGCGTCGTAACCTCCAACATACTCATACATCTTGAACTTCGTACTTTTTATTTCCTCACTTGATACTTGAACTTGTTCTTGACATCTTGATTAGCTTCTTGACTTTGTCTTTAACTTGTTCTTTTTGTCTTGAACTTTTACACTTGAGCTAATTTGTTGAGGATGATCTTCATAAGTATGAGTATGAGGAGGTGAAGATGTTTGATATATGATGATTGGTTGATGGACTTTCTTGAGTAGCTGCATAAAACTGTTAGTAATAAATCGTCCAGCACTTACAGGTTTGGACTTCGGGATTGTCAACAGCATAGTGTGAAGACTTTCTCTAATCTTAGCCCAGGCCGTTCTAAATCGGATACCCCCGAAAGGGCTTACACAGACACACCAAAGTGCACCCATGATTCAGTGAGTCGCTGGAGATCACCCCACGACTGTAGACCGTTTGAAGCACGTAACCATCATGATATAAGGCAAGATTCGAAGATCTCATTAAGACTCTTGTACACCTTGTGTCCTTTTTGGTGAACACAAGGGTAGTATAATGGAAGTGTATCCTAAGAGATCTTTTAATGAATCTCATGGCTCTAGACTCTATGTGCGTTTTGGTTTTAGTAGTCGGAAGCATGGAGTAGAGTGCCACCTTTTCAATATCAACACATCTCGGAGTGAGAGGCTGATAGATTATGTAGTGTTCTCCATGAGAAATGAAACAAATATCTTTTAAGAGATATCTAAGTGGCTAGGAGGGGTGGTGCAGCGCGTCACTGGGTCTATGACGTCTTGTCTTCAATATTAGTATCACCTTAGTGAATACCGATAGCAGATGTATTGACCCGGTTTCTGCCATAAGTTTTCATGGAGGGCTATTCCAATTCACCCTTTCATTAAACTTTTCTTTTTCATTCTTCAACCCATTCTTTCTCCTTTCTCATTTTACTCCTTTTTTTGAATCTTACATAAGGACTTCTAATTCTAATCTATTGGAATTGTCCTTGGGTAGATCCCTCCGGCTCTGGCGGATCATAGGACATAACCTAACCATAATCACCTTATTACTCCATGATTTTCCTAGATTTGTTGATCACTTGCCATAAAACCTTTTGTGAAAATATCTCAAAGTGTTTATGAATAAACACATTTAGTTAACACTTCGAGAGTTTTACATTTTTGAAATACTCCCCCTTCACATGTGCTCATGCATTTTTGATATAAATATGCACATGTTGGGTAGAGTTCGCACATTTGAATTGATCGATTTTCAAAGAACATGACCTTCGCGAGACACGTTTACATCACTAGTTAGACTAGCTTCAAATTATTGCCCGTCCCGATCATATTCAATGATAATCTCTCGAATTGGTACATTCTACTCAGACAAGTCCTTTGCGAGACATGTTTACATCACTGGATAACCAGCTTGAAATTATTACCCGTCCCGGACAAGTCTTTTCGATTACGGAAATTTAATTTCGTCAATTCGAGGGTTAATGCTGAGTCTTTTTATATAAGAGCTCTCCTCTGACATTCAATTCCACGATCTTTGATCACATTTAATCACGTCTTCTCCCCCTCAAAAATAGCATGTAGTGATATTTTTTATATCAATTGATTAAATGAGTGTCCTTGTGAAGAGATAGACGGATTTGCATGAAGTTGGGATATTTTGTCTTTGATTACGAGTCTTGATCAGTAATAATCAGAAGTCTTCCTTTAGGTGCGGGTTTTGTACTCATATATATGAAAGCCATCATTGGAGTGCGGGTTTCGTACTGAAGTATACGAAAACCATTGAGATTTTTAGGATAAGTGCTCGAAAAATATTTAGATCATTTGTTTTGATTAAGCACTTTCCTTTTATTTGAAGCACGGGTCCTGAACTGATGTGTCCAGAAGCCGTAGAGAAGAAATTTTGATAGACGATATGTTCTCGCTCAAGCATCTGTACATGTCTGTATCATTGTTGAATGGCATTTCTAGATATGTACAGAATATCGATTATACGAGAGACATGTCGGAAGAAGAATATACATCATTCTTTTTTTTCTTTTCTTTTTTTTATAAAAGAAATGGAAAATCAAAAATAGAAGATAGAGAGAATGAGTGTGAAGAATTTACAGAATTAGAACTCTCTGATGATCTGAGTTCTGAGATAGTTGAATCACTTGTAACCAAAGACGAAGAGTTTTCACAAATAACAGTGTTAGAAGTACATAAATCATCACTCTGAGGATGTTGACTATCAATGGTTGTAATGGTTTCTACTTCCTGTTGGTGATTGTTACTATTAATTGTCTTGGTGCAAGTATCAAAAATCTTTCCTGTGGGAATCCATATAAGACCAACTGTTTTAAAAACTTTTCCCGTGGGAATCCACCTCAGGCAAGATCTAGGAGTTGTTTTCTTATCAGATGCACGAAAGTCTCATTTTGAGAAAAACTACGCCCTGTAGAGATCCACCTATTAGGTTTCTTAGCCTTTTGCTTCTTATCAACGGATTTATTTTTATTTTGAGTCTTAGTGGATTGTGCCTCCGCACGTGATTTTCCTTTCGTGTTCAAAGAGGAATTTGAATTCTTACTGTTGCATTCTACGTTCATAACATTTTCTTTTACGCAACTACTCTTAGATTCAAGCCAATCCCTAGTCTTTTGTTGAGTGTTCCTAGGTAATGGTTTACTACAACTAGTAGTGCCTTGTAATATTGTAGAATTTATCACTCTAGGTTTTGTACCTAAAATTCCGTCTTTTCGAATCTGTGCCTTTTGCCTAGCCTTTTCTAGATAGTGACTGTGTACCATGTCGTTAGAGCCAACAGATTCTTTTATGGTTACATTCGGTGAGCTATTCCTAGAAAGATTAGGTGTAATGACTTGTGGTTCCTTGTCAAACGCTTTTTCTTTTTCAGCACCTATTTCATCAATCTTTAATAGTCTCTTCTTAATGGGCAAGGAATGTGGAGTCGATGGATTTGCAAGCTTAGTATCTATACCCTTCCCTTTTAGACTTTCAAGCTGAGACTTCAAAAGATCATTTTGCTCTTTCATGTTTTTGTAACCACGCTCATACGACAATTTGTCATACTTGCATTCTTTTTTTTTTCCGATCAAGTTGTTTAAAATATGTTACATTTTGCTTTTCAAGCTTGGCAAGCGCATTTTCATATTTTAACACAATTTGGGAAGTCTCAGCTCGAAGTCGTTCATCGTCTTCCACATAATATGTTTGATAAATAATGGACATAATATCAGTCGACAGAGCTACTTCGAAGAGAGTGTCATTGTGTTTTTCCAAAACTTTGATGTATTCAATGTTTTCATTTGCTTCCTTTACCAGAGATGTGTGGTCCTTGGCAAATTTGGCTGTTTCTTTTAAAAGCGCGTTTTCCACATTAAGAATTCTTATACTTATTACATTTAGTGGAGGAATAATGTCTTTTTCAAACATCTTTCTTTGTTCAGCATGAAAACTTGAATGCCAGTTGTTGATACTGATTTCTGTTTTGTTTTTAACAAGACTTTGAAAATTTTCCATTCTCTTTTTAAGATTATCCAAACATCGTCTAGCTTCACTTATGTTAAAAGGGTTGCTAGAGGACATTTGTTCGATGTTAGAAAGATTCTTGGAAACAACTTTTTGTTTTGTTGAAACAACTTGTCTTTTGAAAACTTTTGGTAATTCTTGTTGTTTAACAAAGTTTACACCAGAAAGTGTGTTCAGCTTATTATAATAAATTGGTTTAATTTATGGGTTCATTTGTTTCATTTTCATTCTACTCTCTTCGGCAAGCTCAATTGTTTCATAAGAATCACGAACCTCGGGATGATCATGTTATCAAATAGCACATTACCATTATACGACACATTCTGTTCTTTCTGAGCTTTCTTGAGTGTATAAGGGTTTTCACAACCGATAGCCATTTTCTTCATTGTATGTAAAAGCGGATTTGGATCTTTAATGAGCATGTGAATTGTTTGTGTAGAATGACCCGTTTTTACAAGCAACTCTTCCAACTTTTTAATGCTTTCTTGTTTGTCAATGATTTCATCAAGAAGTTCATTATCACGTTTTGAAAACTTTGCATTCAACTCTTTCTTTTCTTTTTCAAGATCAGAACAAGTTGATTTTTGTTTAGAAAGTTGGTTGGTTAATTTTGAAATTTCCGTGTTTAAGGATTTTATTTTCAAGTTCAAATTAATATCTAATGTGTCAAACTTGATTTGAAGTTGCTTTTCTCTTGAAACGGAATTTCTATAACCTATTTCTAATTCTGACTGTCGTTGTTTGTTACATTCAAAAGCTTTTTCATTTTCCTTATACCTCTCAAGCTCAGCGGTCAATTTCACATTCGCGGTCTTAAGATCGCGATTGACCTTTTTCACTTTTTCAATCTCAATGCGACAATTATTCAGTAATGATTCAAAGAGAGCACGGGTTTCCTCATCATTAGCATCATTTTGTGCAACTTGAACTTCATTAGGATCCATATATGGAGTTTCAGAGTTAGCATTTCTGTTAACTTGCTCCCCTACATATGTATCATAATTAGGTTCGAGAGGCACAGAATGTGGCTTTTCATGAGCAAACGGATTTTTTACCTCATGGAGTGGTCCTGTGTCATAAGTTGGAGGAGTTTCAGAATCACAGCATGATGTTGTTTCTTGCTGATTAGCCATCAAGTTGAAGTTTCCATTGAGATCTGCTGCATTATCATTAACTTTTGTTGAAACCATGAAGTCATATTCCTCAGCAGTCAATGGTGTACCCAACTCTTCCTTTTTGGCTAGCATCAACATGTAGTCATTATCATTAACTTTTGTTGAAACCATGAAGTCATATTCCTCAGCAGTCAACGGTGTACCCAACTCTTCCTTTTTGGCTAGCATCAACATGTACTGGAGCTTGTTAGTGCAAGCAGTCTCGTTAGGGAGATTGCTAGTGTAAGCAATCTTGTTTGTTTTGATTGATAACAAACATGTAACTTGATACATAGCGTAAAATGTACAAGTTACTTGTAATCATATTTTGTCTCAACATACATTCAATACCTCTCGAGTCCTCGTATGATACAACTCAGGTTCGTACATGTTTGTTATGTGGCATTATGATCAAACCATTTAGAATGTTTAAAATACGGCTAGATCATTAAGTATTTTAAAAAGGGCTTACCATTCTACTTAGAACCTCATTTCACATTTTGCATATACAAGTATTCTTACTTGTACATCATATTTTCTAAGATTAATAGGATAGGTGTCAAACTAACATAATACATATTGGTTAACATATATTAGTTAAGCTAAGCTTGTATATACATGCTACATGATCACTAGGATACATGTTACAAACATATACACATTTATTTCCTAAATTAGAAACTTTATTTTTCAAATATTATGATGATATCACGGCTTACATCATTGACATATCTTGTAGATTTAGAAAGATATTTTGCATAGATCTTTAAGCTAACAAGTTGACTTTGGAAGATCTTGATGTGACTTGACAAAGATATGGAAAGATTGTGCTAGATTTGGAAAGATTTCCAAAATCTCTTAGCTGTCATTCTGACGGATCCAAATGGATACAAAGACGGATCCCTTTTTTGGGATCCGCCGGATCCGTCGGGTAAATTTATTGTTGGCTATAAATAGCAGCCCATTGTTTGCCCATAGTTTCAAGCCATGACAACACACATTCCCTTCATCATTTCACACACTTAGATAAGTAGCAAAACATGTAGATTCATACATTAATTGCCCATTACATAATGATCATAATGTTACTAACTTTCATTATGTTGTAAGCATACACTTGTTATGATCCTGTGAAGCAAGCTCAAGATCATTAGTCATCATCCATAGCATACTTCCTGATCCACCATGAAGGTTACAAGATCTTGAAGTCATCATCCACCAAAGCATTCCAACATATGAAGATTTAAGGTCACTTGACATCCTCAATGATTGAAGACTTCTCATTCTAGAAGTTCATGTAGATCTCATTTCCATACACGAAGATCCATCACAACAAGTTTAGGGAGCTTGTGATCTTCATCCATTGAAGGCTTCCTTTCAATGGAAGTTCATTTAGATTAGCCATTCATATCCATGACCCATTTATGTAATGGATCATCATTGTAATCTATTCATACTAGATTAGTTGGTTTATGTGTTTGTGCCATAAAACACAAGGTTTTTATGTTGGGCCATAAAACATAGTGGGAGTGGTTGAACCCTTGTTAAAGAACCAACGGGAGTGGTTGTACCCTTGTAAAGAACTCGACATCTAGCTTAGTGTCGGAAATTGTATAAGCGACGATGGGAGTGGTTGTACCCTTGTAAAGAACCCGGTATTTAGCTTAGTACCGGAAAAAGTGTAAGCAACGAATGTAAGGTTTTCTCCGCCGAGAAGGGAGCTTGTTGATCTAGTGAAGTAACTCTCGAGTTGGGTACTCGAGGAGTGGAGTAGGGCGGAGAGGAGCTCCGTGACTGAACCACTATAAATTATCGTGTTTGGTTTGCGCTTTCTTTTACCTACCACTTTACTTTTATGTTTGCTTTATATGTTTGTTTGTGTTGTGATACTTGTTTGACAACTTGCTTAAGGATATGCTAGTCATAAACTACACGTAACATATTTCATATTACAACAAGCTTAATCGTACATTTGATACAAGTTTTAAGAATTTAAAACGGTAACGTATTCACCCCCCCTCTACGTTTTCACAGAGCTTTTCAAGCTTCGTCATTGCAATCCCATTGCAATTTCTACCAATATCACCACTGTGAATTTCAAATGTAGGTTCCTGAATCGTAGTTGTAAAACAATAATTCTCATTTTGATTAACCCCATACTGATTCACAATCTGATCCATTTGGTTTCCAGCATACTGCCCTGCATATTGCATCTGATTCCCCATCTGTATACCCGTAGCATTTCCTTGCTGATACCCAATAACGTCAACCATTTGTCCTTCTTGATCCATATATAACTGCGTATTGTCAGTGTACGATGAAATCCATTGGTTGTTGTTATGTGGTTTGATGTTTGATGCCCTGGATAAGAGAGCAAAACCATTTGTCAAAGCAGTTGTGATATCGTCTTGCTGAGTTGCCATTGATGACGTTGTGTATGATAAAGTTGACGTTGGATCGGTTCAAAGAACTAGGAGTTGGTTGGTTACGGTTCACGAGTTATGTTTGGTTTAAAGTTAAGTCCTTTGTCGGTGTCCTTGAAGAGTCGTTGATGTGAAACTTGGTAACTCGAGAAACTTGGTAAATTGTGAGAAACTAGATAAGTTGTGAGAAACTAGGTAACTTTGAGAAACTAGGTAACTCTGAGAAACTAGATAACTGAGAGAAACTAGGTAACTTTGAGAAACTAGATAACTCTGAGAAACTAGATAACTTTGATAAACTAGATAACTGAGAGAAACTAGGTAACTTTGAGAAACTAGATAACTCTGAGAAACTAGATAACTTTGAGAAACTAGGTAATCCTTGAGAAACACGGTAGCTTAGTCACAAACTTGATAAAGTGTCACAAACTCAGTAGTCACAAACTTACAAGCTTGGTAGTCACAAACTTGATAACTTTTAAGAAACTTGATAAGTAGCAACTTGGCAACTAGAAACTAGATAACTAGAAACTTGATAAGTACAAAGTTGATAACTTACACAAAGTAGATAACTTCTCACAAACTCAGTAAGTGTCACAAAGTAGATAACTTGTCACAAACTTGGTAACTTTCAATAGAAACTCGGTATCTCACAAACTTGATAACTTCACAAAGTCGATAGTCTAGAAACTCGGTAACAAAGTTAGAAACTCGGTAGCCAATAGAAACTTGATAACTTGGAAACTCGGTATCTCACAAAGTCACAAACTCGATAATACTTCTAAGAAACTTGACAGTTTTGTTCACAAACTCGGTAATACTTTCTTGGAAACTCGACAGATCAATCAAACTCGATAAGCACAATCTCGATAAACACAAACTCGATAGGCACAAGAAACTCGATAACTTTTCAAGAAACTCGATAGGATTGACCAAACTCGGTAACCAAGATAGAAAGTCGACAATTTTACCAAACTCGGTACAATTCCAGAAAGTCGATAACTAATCTAATGAACAGTAACTCCCAAAGAAAAATCCTAGATCTATGATATGGCTCTTGATACCACTTGTAGGTCGCCTAATATCAATCCTTATCATACACACATATAAGATTAAAGAAGAGAGATTAGAAGAGAGAGAGAGATGGTAACTGATGAGTGTGTAAATACTCATCATTTTACACCCATTAAAGACACAAAAATGACCAAAAACACCCAATATATATTGCAGATATCCTTGGTTTATGTTTTATGTGTTTCAGGTACTGAAGGATTGAAAACGGAACGAAAACGAATATTTTTGGATCGACTCGACAACAATTGTACGTTTGATCAAGTGAAGACTAAAGTCAAAGTCAAAAGTCAAGTCAACCCCCAAAAATACCAAAATGACACAAATGGTCCTTGGAAATAATTTCTACTTTTGGCAGCCTTGGTCCTTGGATTTTCAGAATTGGCAACAATAGTCCCTTAAAGTTAAACCTAATCCAATTCTAAATCCTAACTAAATAAACCCAGCCAAATAACAAACCCAACCCAGCCTAACTAATTAAACCCAGCCCACTACCAAAACAAATAACCCAAGCCCACTACCAAAACAAATAACCAGATCCACCATTATTTAAGCTAATACCAGTTTGACCCTCAGTCAAACCATCTTCCAAAACCATGCCCGCCAAAACCATACCACCCCCTCCACCTTATCCCTGACAATACCACCCCCTCCAAGCTTCCTTAACACTCTACCTAACAAACCAAGAAGCATTTAATGCTTCTTCCTCCCCCCAAGTTACCAGACCAAGTTGGCAGTCCCACTTATAATATTTTGGCGCCAAAACTGAAGATTAAAGGCTGAGATGATTTCAAGCTAATCCAAAGGTCAAGAAATGATCAGAGAGGCACAAGAGATTAATCCCACTTAGTTGTAGTATAAATAGAACCATCTTATAGACTATAATGGCAAGTAGTTAATTTCTTTAATCGTATTGTATTTTTATTGTTTAAGTTTTATCAATTTCAATTTTCAGTTATCATTCCAAGTTAATTTAAGTCTGTTTATCATTAATCTTTGTACAATTTCCATTAGTTAATGTTAATTCCAAGTTTTTAAGTTTCTATGTTGTACTGAGAATTCGCATTAAGTTAAGTGTTATTGAAAATAGCCTCTTTTCTGTTTCTATAAGGTCATATAAGCTTAATATAGCTTAGTGTGACCTTATTTTAGTTCAGTTCAGTCTCATTCCAAGATATCTAAAAAAGTCAACAAAAAGTCAAAGAAGCTCAAAATAAGCAGTTCTGGTGGAAAAAGCTATTCTGGAAAGCTTAATGGGGTTTCTAGCTTGTTGTTGACAAGCTAGGTGTGTTACTGATCATTTAGTTCCACTGTTTCATAGCCTATCAGTTGTAAGCAATTTTCCAATTTTTGCATTGTTTTCTAGTTACTGTTCTATAGCTTAATTTTAGCTTATTATAGTAATTTTCTGCTTATTAATAGTTTATAATTGTATTTCATCTGTATTATCAGTATTAAAATAGCCTTTTCTTTATTTTGCTTAAAAACCGTAAAAAAGCCAAAAATAGCTTAAACATAGGTAGTGCTTATTTAGTGCTTATATCCAGTTGATAATGACTAATCAGAGTTTAAATAAGTTAGTGAATCAGTAAGAACCAGAAATTATAGTTAAAATTGGCTTGTGCTTTTGAAAATAAAAAACAGTCCCTCAAAAAGGACTGTTTGGGTTAAAACAGTCAAGTAGGTCAAAATGGGTCAAAACCCATGTCACTATTCATCTGCATATGTGTGAATTTCAACCAGCCTTAAGTAAGCTTTGATAAGCTGTTTGTAGGGCTTTTAGAGTTTATTTGAAAGATTTGGAGGATTTGAGTTGGATTCCCTTGTTTTTAAAAAACCTCAACTATTTAAATCTGCTTATTTTAGAGATAAGCAAATTTTTTGCTTGCTTTTGGCATTTCTAAGTTCATACTAGTGTGGTAATTTGGTAATAAAGAGTTGAAATAATCATTTTGGTTTGTGCTATTTTCACCAATTTGTGCCTTGACTGATCACAGTCTCAGCAGACTGCATTAAGCCTTGTCAAGTGCTTATTTTAGAATCCCAATGCCTCATTTCCATTTTTCTAAGTTCCTAGATTATTAAATTTTACTGTTTCATATACCTAAGCCCTTAGTCTAGCTTATTATAGCTTAAAATTCGATTTTCAAAACCACATCAGTAAGCATTTAGCCTGCATTTTAGTTTTTCCCATTTTCAGCAAACTTTGGTGATTTTTAGCTCCCTCATTTTAAGTTGTTATAAGCCAAAAATTTGCACCAATAATCTCAGCTGGCTTATCTAGCTTGTGGTATTTTTTCTTGATTTTTAAGAATTTTCTTTGACTGCTTTTTAGTGCTTTGAAAAGCACTAAAATTGCCCTGCTCCCCATAGTGTATCAGCAGACATTGTTAGCTTATTGGTCTTCTCAGTGCTTATTTATGCTCCCTAATTGCCTGTTCTGATCCCATAGCTTATTTAGACCCCCCTAGGTGCCCTCAACTTATTTTAGTATTCTCCTTAGCTTATTCAAAGCTTAACAGTGATTAATCAATAAGCCTTAGCTTATTGTCCCTTTTTTAGCCACTGATCAGCTTTCCATAAGCTCTTTCTGAGCTTATTTAAGCTTTTTAATAAAGTTTTTTTTGCAAAAGTTCCTCTTTATAAGCTGTTTTACAAGTTGGCAAAAAGAAAAGACCAAAAATAGATTCGAACCCCAGCCTCTTGACTCACACGTTTGCAAAAAGAAAAGACCAAAAATAAAATAAAAATAAAAGTCAAAACTGGGATTCGAACCCCAGCCTCTTGACTCACACACAAGCAACACAACCAACTGCCCTTGGGTCTTTTCCAGTTAGATCTTGTACCCATATATATTTAACCCCTTTTCCCTTTTAAGCTATTCGAGCTTATTAGCTTATTACCAGCTTATTAAAATAAGCTGGATCCTTGTTTCTAATTTTCCTATGACTGTTATTATATAAAATATCTATAGAAAAATTTCCAGAATTTTTAGAACAGTTTTAATATTCTTTATTCATTTTTCTTTTTAAAACAGTTTTTAATTCATAATAAAAAATATAAAAGTCAGTAAAATAAAAATCTTTTTTCTAAAAATTTCTTTTGTCATTTATAACTTAGGAAAAATAATTTTGCACTTGTAGGATTAGATTTCCATATATCTTAGTTTTAATCCCATTTTTAGAATTCCCGTTTCGCGTTTTTAAATATAATTTGTTTAGATTTTAATTTTTCCGTGAGAATTTGTTTCTCATTTCTTTATTAGAATTAAAAAAAACAAACAAATTTCCATTTTCCAATCATCAGTCACTCTAATTCCAAACCTTACACGATTGTCGATTCCAACCTCGCTGGGACACGACCCGGGTAGCATTTGCCCGGTATCACACATATCGTATTCACGGGTTTTGTAAGTTAACCTTTTTCCTAAAAGGTTGATTTGTCATTTCCCGCGTATCACGCATATCCGTCTGATATTATATATATACTTTAGCACGGATCAAATTTTGGCGCCGCTGCCGGGGAGGTTGTGTTGCGACTATATCGTTTTGGTTTAAACGATTAGTGACTTGAGATCCTTCTTCAAGAAGTTTCCACTTTCATAAAACATATAAAATACAAAAATATTTTTCTTTTCTTTTCTATATATATTATCATATAAAAATAAAAACCCAAAAACATTTCTCGTTTTCTTGTGCTAAAAAGGATAAAAGCAATCTCAATATAATATTCCTCAACTTGGAATATTATCATAATAAGTTCCCAAACAAAAGATTAAAACTTTCCTTTGTATCACTTGCGAATATCGGCTCACCTTTGATTGATAAACAAACTCTAACGGAGGTTTCAGGAGGTTTGGCATTAAATTGACAAACCGAAAGGAGCGGGTTTTTAAGGAGCATTTATTGCCCACCTTTGCTCCTCCGCCACTCTGTGCGTTTATCTTTTAGAGAGCTACCGTACGCTTGTTGATTATTGGTTTAAGTTCACTTGTGTTTTGCTTCGATCTTGTTTTAATTGAATTGTTTCATTTAGTGCATGCGCACTCGTTCTTCTAGATCTACAAGTCCTTTACGTGAACTCGTAGATATTCCGAGAAGACGTAATCGTAGACTTGCTGCCCGAATAGTCGAACCCGAGATTCGTACTATTCCCATTGATAAAATGGCAGACAATCGAACAATGGCGGAGATGCTCCAAGCACCCACCGAGGGTTACGGAGATGCCATCGTTTTACCACCAATCAATTCTGATCATTTCGAATTGAAGACGCATTTGATTCAACTCGTTTCTACAAATCAATTCCATGGGTTTGAACGAGAAGATCCGTATGCACACATCCGTTGGTTCAACAAGTTGACCTCGACCACTAATTACAAGGATGTGCTGCAAAAAGTTATCAAATTGATGCTATTTTCGTTTTCACTCGAAGGAGCAGCGGACACATGGCTTGAATATGAACCTCCTAATTCCATCACAACTTGGGATGATCTAGCATCGAAGTTCTTAAATAGATTTTATCCTCGTTCCAAAACAATTGAGCTCAGAAAAGAAATCATGAATTTTCAACAATCTTTTGATGAGACTTTTGTTGAGGCTTGGGAGAAATTCAAAGATTTAAAATGGAAATGCCCACATCACAATTTTTCGGAATTGCAACAAGTTGATATATTCTATAATGCTTTAACGCAAAACAATCAAGATTCGCTTAACATGGCCGCCGGTGGCAATATCTTGTATCGAACTCCGAAGGACATCTTGACGATTATCGAAAATAAATCGAAAGTTCGCACTGCACAAAACAAACCGGTAGTAAGTTCCTAATTTTGCAATGAAAATTCAATTGGAGAATTACTAGCTGAAGAACAAGTAGCCAAAGTGAGTGCCCAATTTTGCAAGACTTTCATTTACTTTGACGATGACGATGAGGATTCTATTCAAATGCAAGAATATTATAAAGATTCGTCAGCTACAATCACACCCGTCCCGGAGGACTCTCTCATAATGGGGGACGAGCATCTTAGCACTATTCCAGAAACGGAATCGGACAAGGTAATAAAGTCTAGTGTTGAGGACCTTGTCCCAATCCAAAGTGAGTCCGAGGGTATTTCCGACAAAATGTGTGATTTGCCTCCTCTTGATGCTTCAAATGATCATTTTGAGACTTTCTCCGATTCTAACAATGATTGTACTACAAGTGATGACGATTCTTCATCTTATGATAACATCGATTATGTTGAGGCATCACTTCCCCATTTTAAGCACAAGATGGATTCTGACCCAATCTCTTCATCATTTCCTATCCCCGTTGAGGGTAGTGACTTTTTCTCGGTTAATGCTTTGAGTGGCAATCCCACTCCTTCTTCTCAACCAATTCTTTCCGACTCTTCCCCTTCCCTCACTCTGTTTGAGGGAAGTGACTTCGTTTTGGAAGAGATCGATGCTTATCTCAAAAATGATTCAATTTCACCGAAAATTGATGATACAGACTTTGATCCGGAAGGAGACATTCTCTTCCTCGAGAAGTGGCTTAATGATGATGCGTCACCTTCTCTTCCTCCGAAGGATATTAAAACGTCAAAAAGTGATCATCTTCTTGAGGAGTTCGCCGATGAACTCGCTCACATCGATCCAATCCCACCGGGGGATGAAGATGATGATCTTTTTGATTTCGGTGCTGATCGTAAAGAATGGGAAGAACTTTTATATGGCAAACCTTCTGATGATAAATCCCTTGGAGATGAAAACCTAAAAAAGAAAACCGTGACTGAGCTAAATAACTTCTCTCCTCCATCCCCAGAGGATGATTTTCTTTTCTCTGAGGAGTCTTCCATCGAGTATCCTATTGAGTTTTCTTGTGAAGACAAAGTGTTTAATCCAGGCATACTCGATGATAGTAAAAATCATTCAATGATTAAATTGACTCCTGACAAGAATTTCAATTTACAAACCTCATCTGAGGAACTTGTAATTCTGGAGAAAAGTAATTCCCCTCTGTTCTATCTTAATGGTGAACTCCTTTTCTGCATGGAGTTAAATCTGACTGAAACTTTACTCTCATTTCCTTATGGAAATAAGGACAAAGTTTTTGACCCCGGCATATCCACTTATAGTTTTTATTTCAAAGAGCCGTGGGCATCTTGGTATGTGCTTAAACACATACCTTTTCTTGACCAAAATCGGACCCAAATAGACCAAAAACTAACCAATTATGCCAAATATTTCGTGTTTTTGTGTTTATGTTTGTGCAGGCACAGATATCAAAGAAAACGACAAAAGATCCAGAAAAACCGGGAAAACGAGCACGAGATTTGGAAAGGATTTAAAGCCGAAGCCGGGAAAGATATCTATACTCAAAAAGTCAAAGTCAACCCTCAAGAATCAAATATTGTCAAAAAAATAACCCTTGGATCAAATTTGGATAATGGCAGGACTAGTCCCTAGAATTTCAGATTTTACAATATAGGTCCTTATCAAATCTATACTTAAAATCCCAAAGTAAATCCAACCGGATTTATTAAACACACAATACAGCCCATCAATTAAACAATCCAACCCATCAATTAAACCATCCAACCCACTATCATAACCCAACTCCCACACCCGGTCAACGTTATATCAACCCCGGGTCAAATAAAAAAAAACACACACGCGCGCCTTTTTCATTTTTCCCCAAAAGTTACTATTTCACGAACCCTAGTTTTACCGTACACTCTAATTACCCCAATACCTCATAATTACCTAATGATTGGAGCTTCCAGAAGCTCCTGACAAACAAGAATGACACGTGGGAGCTAGTAATTGGGTGTGCCACCTCACACAATTGATCCAAGGGCCAGCAATGAAGGAGTAGTGATCAAGGCTTGATCAGATGGTCGAAAATGATTCAAAGTAGCACAAATGCACGTGGATTGATGACATGGCAGGTCTAGAATGATCCTAGCTCGGCTATAAATAGAGAGTTCTCCTCATGAGCTAAGCTTGTCCAATTTTCATGTCTTAGAAAATTTAGGCCAGTGTATTTTAATTTCATTTTAAAAGCTTTCGTAGTGTAATCTTTATATTTCAGTTGTAATTTGATTTCCAGAATTGTAGTGTTACTCTGTCAAATTTTAGTTTAAGCCTTGTAGTTTTAAATTTCCTATTGTAACTTCTGAAGTTTAATGAATTAAAGTTTAGTTTAATTTCACTTTTGATTTCATTTCCTTTATTGCTCAGTAATATTAGCTTATTTTGAAGTTTTCAGTAGCTTGTCTTTAATCATTTTAGCTTATTGCAACTTTGAATCTCAACTTTTGTTCATCTCTTTTTAAAATTCCAAAAAATTATTAGAAAATCAAAAAAAAAAAATAATCTCATCTCAGCTTCAATAAGCTTTTTTAATCAATTATATAAGCTCATACAAGCTTAATAGCTTATTGTGAACTTTTAGTTTGTTCAAATCTGAATTTATCTCAAAAAATCACAAAAAGTCAACAAAAGTCAACTGTGATGGTCAATTAAGCTTTGGAGGAGATAAGCTGTTCAGAAGGAGCTTATTGGGTGTTATTTGGCTTATGTGATAAGCCTGGGTTGAGATTATAGTGTTCCAGTTCTGTTTCATACCCTTTTTCAGCTTAAGTCCCAAGTGAGTTTTATTTTTTTATAATCTAGCTTAATTTTGCTTAATCCATGTTCAGTTTGATTTAGTACTTTTTGGTAGTTGATAATAGCTTTTCAGTTGTTAAGTAGAATAAGTAAAATTAATTCAATCAGTAGTTTAGCTCATAATTGAAGTATCTAGTTGAAATTAGCATAGTTAGATTTTAAATGGGTGTTTGGTTAAGTAGCAGTTAGGGGTATAGTAGCTTAGGTACTGTAGATTGGCTCATCTTGTTACTTTAGTATTGCTTAAATTAGGTGATAAAAGTTGATTTTGATAGAGTTTAAGTGCTTTTGTGAGTATTTAGAGGATTTGATACCATAGGTGCAATAGTAGTTAGTAAACTGCCCTTAATAAGCTTTCATTAAGCTGAGCTTAAGTGAGACCCCATTTTAGCATTTCTAAGTCACTTTAGGTTAGTAAAGAATGATTGCAAAAGCTGGTCTCATTTAGTCAAGGTTTGCTAGTGGAAAGCGCCAAAAATACCAACCTGCTGTTACAGAAACATATGCAGACCTGATTTTGAGCTGCTGATCTAGGAACTTTTATAGCTTATTAAATCAACATTAGGTCTTAGTTTTTGGCATACAGATAGTCTAGGTTGTGGTCTTTTAGATTAATATCTGGTATTCAACAAATTAGCTTATTGGAGAGCTCATTTCTGGTCTGCAATACTGCCATTTACTCTGCATAATCTGTTTTCAATTTTAAGTTTTTTTTAGCATCTAATCTAGGGTTCCATTAAGCTAGCAATTGTGCATTACTTTTGGATTTTAAGAAGTCTGTCATATAAGCTTGTAGTTTCTGCTTTTAGATTTCCCAGATGAGCTTATTCCCAGCTTTTAGAGTAGCTGCAATAGTGCTTATCACCCCATATTGAGTCTGCCCTAGGTTTAATCTGTTCAGCTTAATTTCTGCTTATTGCTTGTGCTTATTTCATTATTTTTAGTTGTTTTAAGTTTCCAGTAGTCAGATGTATCAGTTTTGAGCTTTTGATAATTTCTGGCCAGCTTTAGCTTATTTTTAGCTTATTTCCCATTAGCTTATTGCACTGTTCAGCTTATTTAGGCCTAGTTAGCTTCTGAATTTATTTTTCCTAGATTAGTAATTTAATTTCAGATTTACTCAAAAATTCTCAGATTTTTCCAAAGTGTTTTACTATTTTTAAAGCAATTAATTAGTTTAAAATAGTTTTTAATTCATAGAAAATAAAATAAAAGTCAAAAAAATATTTTTCTTTTTTCCATAATTTTCTTTTGTCATATAGAATGTAGGAAAATTATTTTCATGCCCGTAGGATTAGTATTGCTCTAATTTCACTTTTATAGTTGCGCTAGTACGTAGTTTTTGATTATTTTGCGCGTTTTTAGTTTTAACTATGTTTTAGCTTAATTGTTCTTTTAGTTATCATTTCATATGCTTTATTTGTTAATTTTTAGTGTTGATTTACTTTCCGTAGTGATAATTACCAATCATTCACTTTTATCACCATTCACTGCACGTTTCACGATCCCGAATCACGAATTCCATTCAATCTTCATCGGGACAACGAACTCGGGGTTTTCACATTATTTACCTTTTGTGATTTCTCCCTTGATCTATAATTGACATATCAATTTATGGCGCCGCTGCCGGGGAAGGTTGAAGTGAGTTCGTGATTTCGTCTCTCGATTCGTGTTTTGAAGACCCTTCCCCGTGAAGTTCTCGTTTTTCTTCGTAAATATTTTCAAAATATAAAAATCCAAAAATATTTTCTTTTTAAATTTATTTTCCTTTTTCATTTGTGATTTTCCATGTTTAAAAATCCAAAAATATTCTTCTTATTCCTCTTATACGTTTGATTCTTTATCTCTTACCCTCTATCCGTTTAATTCTATCCTCTTATCTCTCTAAATGTTTAATTCTTATCTTCTTATCCTCTCATCGTTTAATTCTCCACAATGATTGATTTTCCACCATCTCATCCCCATGATCCTCGGACCATGGAGGATTTTTATCGTCCGACACTTATCGGTAGAGGAGGACCGATCGTTCCAGGAACCGATTTCAAATTAAAAAATCATATGGTTCGGCTGATCCGACAAAATTGCCAATTTCACCGATTTCGAGATGAGGATGCAAACGAACACTTGAACAAATACTTATCCATCACTCAATCCATAAAACAAAATGGAGTTTCTCTTGATAACATCTGTTTGAATCTCTTTCCATTCTCTTTATCCCACAATGCTGAATCGTGGTTTTATACCCTTAAAACCCGCTCAATTCATTCATGGGAAGAGATGTTCGTCAAGTTTCTCTCAAAATACTTTCCACGTTCTAAAATGGTGCAGCTTAGGAAAGACATTCTGAATTTCCGGCAATTGCCCATGGAGTCCGTATTTGAAGCTTGGGAGAGATTTAAATCGTTATTGCAGAAATGTCCAGATCATAAAATTTTGCTTCTTGATCAAATCCTAACCTTTTATAATGGCATAACTCCGATTGATCGAGACAAAATTATGTTGGCAGCCGGTGGAAACCTCATGCGGAAAACTCCTCAAGAAGCTTATGATTTGATCGAGAATATGACACATCATCATTATCAGTGGGATGCTGAAGTTCATTATAACTCTACCACTGTTTTGAGTGATCATTATTCCGATTATAATTCCGTAGTGAGTGCACATGTCGAGGTCCTTGACAATAACACTATTCCAAATTGTCAAAATCAACAAGGACCAGGTCATCCTCACACCTTTTACTATTCAGACTCTGACGAGAGTGATGAGGATGAACCTTCTGAAGTGTTAAAAGTTCAAACGTCGATTCCTCCTCCGAGTGGCAATCCCACTCCGTCGTCAGAACTTATCATTTCCGACTCTTCCCCTTCTCTCACACCGGTTGAGGGAAGTGATTCTCTCTTGGAAGAGGTCGATGTTTTTCTTACCCTTGATGATTCAATTTCGCCAGAAATTGATGATACCTATCTTGATCCGGGGGAAGATGCTCCGTTATCAGAAAAGGAGATATCTGATGAATCGTCACTTTCCCTTCCCCCGGAAGAAGTTAAGGAAGTTATTTTTGAAGAAAAGCTGTTAGATCCTCCGGAGCTCGAGCTCAAGGATTCTTCTCCCGAATTTGAAAGTTTTATCTTTGATACGGCTGAGGTGAGTAGTGGCAATCCCACTACTGATCTCAATCTTTCTATCCCATCTTTTGAAACCTTCTTCTTTGATATCGATCATTCGGAGGAGACAAGTAGTGGCAGTACCACTTCTCATGCTCATATCTCTCCTCCCGAATATGAATCATTTCATTTTGATATGAATGATCTTTATCTCGAAAAGTTCTCCGATGAACTTTCTTTCTTTCTATTTCCTCCGGAATACGATCATTTCTACTTTGATCTTGAGGAAGACACTAGTCTGGGGGGAGGCATTCTCAATCATGAGAATTTGCTTATCGGTGATTTAATCCCAACCCTCCCTCCCGACTCATTTCTTGAACAACCGAACTTAAACGACAAATCTCTTTTTGAAGAAGATGACTTAATCATGATTGTTATCATGACCTTTTTCCCCTTCATCACATATGATGTGATTTCTCTTCTTCTTCACTCCGTTGGGAGTGAGGATACTATCTTTGACCCCGGTATTACCATTTATGGTTTTTCTTTCTTAAAATCGAGGGTTTCTCATCGGAGTGGAACTCTCATTTGTTTTAATGTTTATCCAAACCTCTTGAACGAAAGTCCGATGGAGATTTCTTTTCCACATGCTCCCCCAAGGACAATTAAATTCGGGGCGAGTCTAAGCTTTCCGACTCGTTACTAAACAAGCGCTTCGTGGGAGGCACCCCATGCTTATCCATCTATCTTTTTATCTATTTTCTAATAAGTGACGTGAGGAGGGTTCCCTCTTCCATATCTTGTGTTTCGTGGTTTTCTGTGATGTGTCCAGGATTTGCCCGATGATTGAAGACTCTCGTGCTCCTAGTTTATCTTCTCTCCACTCGAGTTTCATCATTCGATTTGATTTTTGCCTTAATCTTATCGTTTTACGTTTATCTTTGGCATAATTAATAAACGGCCTTAGATTTATGTAGGAGAACCCTTACCTTTAAGACATTGAGGACAATGTCTCGTTTTAGTCTGGGGGGGGGGGGGTAATCTGTCGATTTGATTTTTGCCTTGCATTTTTGCCGTTTACTCATGCAACCCCGTTTTTCCTCAAAAATTGAAAAATTCCAAAAAAAAATGAGAAAATTTAAAAATTTTTGCAAAAATATAATAAATTTTGACATTTTTGTTGACTTTCCGCTGGTGAGAGTAGGAATAAAATTCTGACTTGACCGGGCGTGTTGAGCCCTAGCTTGTCCCCTTAACTATTTATAATCTATAAGCTCGTGCTAGTCTTTTACACAAGGAGCTATAAAATGCGAATTCTTTTTAAGAGTTTGCAAATTCCCGTATTTGACTTTATATATGCATGGCTTGATTATAAGGCTAAGCATTCGCGGATCTTATTATTTAAGATTTTAAATTTGCGAAGAACGAGAAATGATAGAGTTGTTTATAAGTTAGATTGCTAAACGTGGAGTAGTTGGATCTCTTTAGAGCTCATCAAAGTTACTTGTGGCTTTTTGTTCCCATAAGCTTGTTTCACCCAATAATAGTAATCTAGGAATAATTAAAGGTATTTTAGTTTTGGCAATAATTAGTTTTTATTTCTTCCTTAGAGAATTCTTGCTTATGAAAGTTGGGTACACATCAAGGTACTGTCAGTGTTACGGTGTAATAGACTATTCCATCTTGCCGGCTCGCAACCGATGTTGGGATTGTTATAAAAGCCGTAGGACTTGGGGTTTGGCAACACAAATAATTAATGAATATGATAATGTATTATAATAATCCAAAGCCATAAAAAGTTTTCTACATCTTGCCGGTTGACAGCCGATGTTGTAGACTTCTAATAAAGGCAGAGGAAAAATTCCAAGGTCATAATAGACTATCACATCTTGCCGGCTCGCAACCGATGTTGTGATTGTTATAAAGGGCCAAGGATTAAATATGTTAATGTGCTTGAATATGTAGATAAAGTGTTATAATGCCAAACTTCGACTCCGGGGATATCCTAATAAAAGCTTCTGTCTCTGGACTCGTAGATGAGTTGTTTCGGTCGTATATAAAAGGGATATCCTCAAAATCGTGTTAAATCAGAGACCTTGATGTGGACCTCATTTTTGTATGCAACGGTTTTCGAGGGAAGGTTTGGAAACTACTTAGCGTCTAAACTAGATATCTTTATCGGACTAAAACTTATCGAAACGAGAGTATGAAGAAATTCATTTCTCACCAAAAATAAAATAAATAGAGGAAAATAGGAATTTGGGAACGAGAAGTAATACACAATTATCTTTCTGGGTAGTATTGGCAATCTAACTTGTAAAAAACAATGATTTCGTTTTTAAGCTTAGTTTGGGGACTCGTGAAAAATCAGGAACGACGAATTTTATCCGTATGGTCACATCTTTATGAGTCGTGTTTCCTACTCAAAGACCCTAAAAATTATCGTTAGATAATGATTGTCAAACAAAGCCGTCACTTGAATAATAAGAAAAATACAAAAATAGAATAAAAGGAAAATCGGGGAGTTTTTAGAACTTAAGATTTCTTAATCTCTTTTGAAATTTTTGCTACTTCTCAAAGTTAGTAAAAACAGATTGGAAATTTTCGGTTTTGAAAACGTGTTTTTATAACATTGCGTGAGGACACAACAATATCTTAGTCTGGGGGAATTTTGGTATGTGCTTAAACACATACCTTTTCTTGACCAAAACCGGACCCAAATAGACCAAAAACTAACCAATTATGCCAAATATTTCGTGTTTTTGTGTTTATGTTTGTGCAGGCACAGATATCAAAGAAAACGACAAAAGATCCAGAAAAACCGGGAAAACGAGCACGAGATTTGGAAAGGATTTAAAGCCGAAGCCGGGAAAGATATCTATACTCAAAAAGTCAAAGTCAACCCTCAAGAATCAAATATTGTCAAAAAAATAACCCTTGGATCAAATTTGGATAATGGCAGGACTAGTCCCTAGAATTTCAGATTTTACAATATAGGTCCTTATCAAATCTATACTTAAAATCCCAAAATAAATCCAACCGGATTTATTAAACACACAATCCAGCCCATCAATTAAACAATCCAGCCCATCAATTAAACCATCCAACCCACTATCATAACCCAACTCCCACACCCGGTCAACGTTATATCAACCCCGGGTCAAAAAAAAAACACACGCGCGCCTTTTTCATTTTTCCCCAAAAGTTACTATTTCACAAACCCTAGTTTTACCGTACACTCTAATTACCCCAATACCTCATAATTACCTAATGATTGGAGCTTCCAGAAGCTCCTGACAACCAAGAATGACACGTGGGAGCTAGTAATTGGGTGTGCCACCTCACACAATTGATCCAAGGGCCAGCAATGAAGGAGTAGTGATCAAGGCTTGATCAGATGGTCGAAAATGATTCAAAGTAGCACAAATGCACGCGGATTGATGACATGGCAGGTCTAGAATGATCCTAGCTCGGCTATAAATAGAGAGTTCTCCTCATGAGCTAAGCTTGTCCAATTTTCATGTCTTAGAAAATTTAGGCCAGTGTATTTTAATTTCATTTTAAAAGCTTTCGTAGTGTAATCTTTATATTTCAGTTGTAATTTGATTTCCAGAATTGTAGTGTTACTCTGTCAAATTTTAGTTTAAGCCTTGTAGTTTTAAATTTCCTATTGTAACTTCTGAAGTTTAATGAATTAAAGTTTAGTTTAATTTCACTTTTGATTTCATTTCCTTTATTGCTCAGTATAATATTAGCTTATTTTGAAGTTTTCAGTAGCTTGTCTTTAAATCATTTTAGCTTATTGCAACTTTGAATCTCAACTTTTGTTCATCTCTTTTTAAAATTCCAAAAATATTAGAAAATCAAAAAAAAAAAAAAAAAATCTCATCTCAGCTTCAATAAACTGTTTTATCAATGATATAAGCTCATATAAGCTTAATAGCTTATTGTGAACTTTTAGTTTGTTCAAATCTGAATTTATCTCAAAAAATCACAAAAAGTCAACAAAAGTCAACTGTGATGGTCAATTAAGCTTTGGAGGAGATAAGCTGTTCAGAAGGAGCTTATTGGGTGTTATTTGGCTTATGTGATAAGCCTGGGTTGAGATTATAGTGTTCCAGTTCTGTTTCATACCCTTTTTCAGCTTAAGTCCCAAGTGAGTTTTATTTTTTTATAATCTAGCTTAATTTTGCTTAATCCATGTTCAGTTTGATTTAGTACTTTTTGGTAGTTGATAATAGCTTTTCAGTTGTTAAGTAGAATAAGTAAAATTAATTCAATCAGTAGTTTAGCTCATAATTGAAGTATCTAGTTGAAATTAGCATAGTTAGATTTTAAATGGGTGTTTGGTTAAGTAGCAGTTAGGGGTATAGTAGCTTAGGTACTGTAGATTGGCTCATCTAGTTACTTTAGTATTGCTTAAATTAGGTGATAAAAGTTGATTTTGATAGAGTTTAAGTGCTTTTGAAAGTATTTAGAGGATTTGATACCATAGGTGCAATAGTAGTTAGTAAACTGCCCTTAATAAGCTCTCATTAAGCTGAGCTTAAGTGAGACCCCATTTTAGCATTTCTGAGTCACTTTAGGTTAGTAAAGAATTATTGCAAAAGCTGGTCTCATTTAGTCAAGGTTTGCTAGTGGAAAGCGCCAAAAATACCAACCTGCTGTTACAGAAACATATGCAGACCTGATTTTGAGCTGCTGATCTAGGAACTTTTATAGCTTATTAAATCAACATTAGGTCTTAGTTTTTGGCATACATATTGTCTAGGTTGTGGTCTTTTAGATTAATATCTGGTATTCAACAAATTAGCTTATTGGAGAGCTCATTTCTGGTCTGCAATACTGCCATTTACTCTGCATAATCTGTTTTCAGTTTTAAGTTTTTTTTAGCATCTGATCTAGGGTTCCATTAAGCTAGCAATTGTGCATTACTTTTGGATTTTAAGAAGTCTGTCATATAAGCTCGTAGTTTCTGCTTTTAGATTTCCCAGATGAGCTTATTCCCAGCTTTTAGAGTAGCTGCAATAGTGCTTATCACCCCATATTGAGTCTGCCCTAGGTTTAATCTGTTTAGCTTAATTTCTGCTTATTGCTTGTGCTTATTTCATTATTTTTAGTTGTTTTAAGTTTCCAGTAGTTAGATGTATCAGTTTTGAGCTTTTGATAATTTCTGGCCAGCTTTAGCTTATTTTTAGCTTATTTCCCATTAGCTTATTGCACTGTTCAGCTTATTTAGGCCTAGTTAGCTTCTGAATTTATTTTTCCTAGATTAGTAATTTAATTTCAGATTTACTCAAAAATTCTCAGATTTTTCCAAAGTGTTTTACTATTTTTAAAGCAATTAATTAGTTTAAAATAGTTTTTAATTCATAGAAAATAAAATAAAAGTCAAAAAAATATTTTTCTTTTTCCCATAATTTTCTTTTGTCATATAGAATGTAGGAAAATTATTTTCATGCCCGTAGGATTAGTATTGCTCTAATTTCACTTTTATAGTTGCACTAGTACGTAGTTTTTGATTATTTTGCGCGTTTTTAGTTTTAACTATGTTTTAGCTTAATTGTTCTTTTAGTTATCATTTCATATGCTTTATTTCTTTATTTTTAGTGTTGATTTACTTTCCGTAGTGATAATTACCAATCATTCACTTTTATCACCATTCACTGCACGTTTCACGATCCCGAATCACGAATTCCATTCATCCTTCGTTGGGACAACGAACTCGGGGTTTTCACATTATTTAACTTTTGTGATTTCTCCCTTGATCTATAATTTGACGAATCACATCTCATCGGAGTGGAACTTTCATGTACTTCAATGCATCTTTATCCAAACATTTTGAATGAAAGTCCGATGGAGATTTTCTCTTCCACTTGCTTCCCCATGAACCAATGAATTCGGGGTCGAGTCAAGCTAGTGACTCGGTTAACAAAAACATTAGCATTGCATGGGTAAACGCCCATGTTTCTGACTTCTTTATATTTTCTGACACTAAGTGTGGGGGAATCCCACTGTGCTGTGCATTTTGTGTGTTGTTTGCTCTTGTTTTCAGGTTTCCCTTGGATTGTGAAGATTGCTGCGCCTGTTTTCAATCCAGTCGCCCAATATCCGATCTTGTTGCTAACGATTATCTAGGGATATCTTTTGAATCCTGTTTGTGAAAAATGAGATTTCTTTCACACACTTGGCTATTAGTATTACCTTTTTACGTTCAATAGTGTCGGCATAATAGCCGGTACTTTGAATATTGAGGGCAATATTCAATTCTAAGTGTGGGGGGGAATTCTCGCGAATTTTGTCACATGTGTACCTTCTAGTGCCCTAGTACCCCCGTTTTGACCAAAAATTTTAAATTTTTTTTCGTTTTTAGATAAGAAATTGCAATAAAAAGAAGAAGTGTTTAGTCTTGATTAGGTTAGAACAAAGGGAATCTCGACACTGCCAGAGTATTGATCTGGCTGCTTCCTTAACGATTAGACTAAGGTTTTACGATTTGTGCAAATGAAAAAGCTAAACATAGAATAGTTGGTTTTTCTTTAGAGCTTATATAAGTAATCTATGGCTTTTCCTCCCAGGAGATAACTAATTTGACTTAATGAGTGCTTATTTTTCAAACATTTGAACACACAAAATCATTTTTCTTTACGATTTTGAAAGATACTAGTTCAAAGATTTATTTAAACTTCGGAACAAGCATATGTCATAATAATGTAAAAGTTAAGTAATAAATGTTTGTGCTAAAAAGCTACGGTTCAAGATCGGCCCTTGGATTCTTATTTTCGGAAGGCGTTTAGGTCTTGGCTACCCTCTTACACCGGCCCTTGGACCTCTTATTCAGGAATGTGTGAGGTCTTGGTCTAACACCCTTGGATCCTCATTTCACGAATGTTTAGAGTCTTGGAAATCTCCGTTGTAACGGCCAGTGGATCCTTTATTCCGAAAGGTGTAAGATCTTGGTTCCCGTGAAACTCCGTTAGTTTATATTGCACAAGTCAAAAAAAAAAAAAAAAAAAAAGGAAATGAAAAGAAAAGAAAATGGAATGATATTGCAAAATGTAATAAATTTTGAAGCTTGCTTGTTGTAAATTTTAAATCTATCTTGTAACTAGTATTAGGCAGAGTTTTATAAAAACGTCAATTTTTGTTATCAAAATTTTGAAAATCAAGCCCAGTCACCTAAACTTGAATATATGCGGGAGTGAAAAGTTATGTTTCGGCTTACATAGATTATTGATATAAGTAGTGTTAGCATTTTACAAAAGCATTTGCACATTGAGTTTAAGCTTACTTGGGAGTATAAAAAAGAGGATGACGATTTTAATTCCCTGGAGACACCCATTTTGTGTGAATCCTGTTCCATGATACCATTTTTGGAAATCAAGCGTGTTATATATTTTGTTCTAAGTTTAAATTTCTTGCATTATATAAAAAAAAATCAAAACGGGGTATGCTTGGTATTCTTTTGATCCTTTCATTACTTTATATGATCGGATTGCTAGGGACTAGCAATAGCTTAGTGTTGATCCCAGTTGAGCTTCACGATCTTATTAATTACTTTAGATATAAACCTAAAGCAATCGGTATAGAAACTGATCTTGAGTTGTATATCAAATATTATGCGGAACTTAATATTTGATCTTAAGAAGAATTAAACACAAACAATTTCTCAAACAACACTTCAATATATTAATACGATTGCTCGATAGCAATAGGGTTACAAGAAACCTTGAAGTGTAAAATAATAATGATACTTATCTCTAACCTAACCCTAGATCCTCCTTTTATAGCGTAAGGAGTCCTAGTCGGTTTACAAGACTTTCTATACAAGAAAAATATTCTTACGTATCTTTTCCAAACTTATCTTAACAAACTATACATATCTAATAAGCAGCAGAGTAACTAGTCTAGCAGCAGAGTCTTCGTGGGCTAGCAGCAGAGTTACACTTTGCTCATTATTCCAATCCAGCAGAGTTACAAAACAGCAGAGTTATAGTCTAATCAGCAGAGTTACTTAACTGATCAGCAGAGTAACACTTGGTGTATTTCACGACCAGCAGCATCTTTAGACCCAACAATCCTCCCCTAAACTTGATATTTTTCTCCAAAAATCATCAAGTTTCCTTTAAACCCAGCTAATCACCAGGAGGATGCTTCCAAACACTTTACTGTTTTGAAGTCTTTGATTCAAGAATCTTCTCATATTTCCTTATCAGTTTATAAGCCTGATCATCTGAAAAGAAACTATTTTGCAATGTCAACATTCCAGGCTTTAACATCTGAGTAATAACTGATGTGTTGTTATTCAAAGGGTATTCCTTCTCCACAAGCATGTAGACCTTAACACCCTTACAAACCAATTCATGTACTCCACAAGATTGATACAAATATCTCTTATCAACTCTGGAGTTCAACAAATCCCTCCATTCAAGATCTCTCTCATCAGGCTCAAACATGTTCTTCAAAAAATAATAGTGAATTCTTTCATATATCACCTCTGGTCTCTGATCACTATATTTTTCTTTATACAATCTCCACATCTGTATCACATCATCTCTATCCATAAAATGTAGCATCTGAGAAAATCTAACAAATCCATAACAAAGATGATTAGACCTCATAACCTCCCAGTAAGCTTCACTTCCATCCCTGACTATATGTGAATAAGATATGATTGAATACTTGGTATCTAAAGGAACTGCATGTACTATCTCTGGTTCCTTTTGTGGTACATGAGCTGTGAGATCCATTGTTCTTTTCATATCATCAGCAGTTACCTCTTCAAGATGATGCTCATCACTTTATTCTTTTTCTGAGTCACTCATCACCAATGACTGAGTTCTTCTCTTCTTCCTAGCCACCTGCTTTATTCTTCTACCATATCTCTTTATACCAACAGTAGGTTCAGGCTTTACCTCATCAACTACATTCTCTTTCTCTTTCTCAACATCTGATACTTTGGCCATTTTAACAGTTGACTCAGGATTCATATAAGCATTTGATGCTACTTTGATTCTTGTCAACTCTTTGATCTCAGCATCAGTTAAAGGTTTAAATTTCCTCTCCATCTCTTTCTTAGCAGCCTCAAACTTCTGTTTGACTTCTTCATTAGAGTATGGCTTCAACTCCTTCAATTTCCAACCCTTCATATTCCTCAGATATTGCTCATGAAGAGTTCTCTGTTGCCTTGCAGTTGGTGGTCTATTCACCTTTTTATTCTTTCTTGCAACCAGAAGCCTTTTCTTATTCTCCACAATGGCTTGATGAATCCAGTCATTAATACCTTCATCTGTAAAAACATCATCCATCTCTACTTTCACTCTCTCCCATGCCATAGCAGCTTTACATCTTGCCTGCACATTTTCCCATGCAGCCACTTTTGCTTCAACTTCAGATTGTTTCTCAGATTGTTGTTTTTGTTTCTCCATTGCTTTATCATACTCAGCTTTTTCTTCATCAGCAACCCTCTGAGCTTCTTCTGCATCCCACCTTTCTTGCAAATGTCTAGGCCATTCCTCAATTGGAAATTCATTAGGATCAGGATAAGGTTCAAGTTCTTCCACCATTTTCTTCTTACCCTTACCCTGGTAGGTAGGTGGTTGAACAGGTTTTCTTGTTGGCACAGGCTCTTGTATGACAACTCCTTTGGCTTTAGGTCTTGAGACAGTCACTTGTTTTGGTTTTGGTAAAGGTTGAGCAGCTGGTTGTGATTGTGGTTCAGGTGTTGGTTGTGTAGGTTTAGGTGAAGATTCTTTTGGTGCAGGTGTTTTGTTTCCAAGGTTAAGCAATACTTGGGCTAAGGGCATTGTGTCTTCATCAAATTCACCAGCAGAGTGATTTAACCCATCAGCAGAATTGTTTCTCCCATCAGCAGAAAGTTTTGCATTAACAGCAGAGTCAACCTTTTCATTTTCTTTCATTACAACCTTCCCTGAATCTTTGAGTACCTCCCCTGAACCTGCTACATTCTTCTGATCATTCCTCCCCTGTTTGAAAGCATCCTCTCCCAAACATGGTTTGGAAACTTTCAACCTAGAAGATCTTGATTTCAGCATCCCCTCAAGATGTGTAATCCTAAGCTTAAGTCTTCTGATTTCAGCACCCTGAGAAGCTTTGACTGTCTTTAGCTCCTTTCTAAGACCAAGAACCTCCTGTGACAATTTTGTACATGTATTCGTCAATTCCTGTAATTGTTTCATGATATCCTCACAACTTCGGTCTGTGTGACCTGACCCGAGAGGTTGATCACTGGAATTGGCATTGTGTACAGGTGTTTTAACCGTCAAATCCTCTGTTTCAAGTTCAATTCTAGCCTCAACACTTCGACCTGTGTTACCTGGTCCGAGAGGTGTATCATGGGCATTGTCATTTTTTACATCAGTGTCCATCAATTCATGTGTTTCATCCCTGTCCTCATCACTTCGAGATGTGTTACCTTCTCCGAGAGGTGAATCATTGGACACAAACTCAGTCTCAACCCTAGGTTGAACATCTGAGCCCCCCAGATTAGCCATTTGGCTGGGGTTACCATCAGTTGTATTAGGTTCTTGAGAACCTTCTACAATAGATGTTGCCATGGTCGAGGTCTTAGGTATGTTAGCACTGTCCTGTTCAACTACTAAGTTGGAAACAGTAGTGTCAGCCCCTTCCATCATGGTACCTACATCACCTGTACCAGCCTCATCTGCATCCATACTGACATTGGTCTGAGGTGTCACAATGTCCTCTTGTTGTGAAGCCCTAGCTGATTGGGTATTTTGGGGTTCAGTGGATGATGATACATTCAAACTTGTAGATGAGGATGTGTGATGGGAAGCTGTGGGAGTTCCAGCCTCTTCATCCTCATTCACTGCAGCCACAATATTCAAAATGTGTTGAGACAGGGGAGTGATAACACCAGAAAAACCTTTTCCATTCTTTTTCAGAAAAGTAAACATCTTGATTGCCATTCTGCTACTTGGCTCAATGTTGGTATGTTCCAAAGGTTCTTTAAGTTGATGGTTTATGATGAGCTGTAAAAACCTTGGATACAAATAAAATTGCTTCTTAAAATACTTCTTCATACCCTCAAAAATCATGGATGAAAAATCAAACGGTTGTCCTGTGGCCAAACAAACTAAGGCCATGGCTTGAGGAGCACTAAACTCATTCCATCCACCTACTTTGGGAAACAAGCAATGCTGAAGAGTATGCAACAAAAACTTCCAATGTGGGCAAAGCAGACCTTTATAAAAAGTTCCAGTAGTCGCAGGCCTCTCATACCCAATTTTCTCAAGCTCAGTTAAAATAACCTCAGTGGTAAGATTAGGGGGTGTGGGAACATGTAACCACTGTGAAAAATCCATCATTTAAATAAACTATTTCTCAGAATATTTATCCTTTTCTACGTGTAAAATTTTTTTTTTTATTTGATTGTGGATATTATCTTATGTGACGGAGATCACATTCCGAATAACCGTGCTTGCAACTGAATTTGTATTCAAGTAAGTAAACATGTTAATCTAAAATATTATGATATTCCACTTTACGTTATTTCGTTAATATATTTTAAACTAAACATTCATTAACTAATGATAATTTTATAAAACCCTAAACTACCATAATAATAATTATAACAACAAAACCTTAGAAATACTAAAGTACAAATTATCTAATTAATGTACAAGTGTCTAAAGCATAAAACCCTAAATCCATAATAATTCCCGATAAAACCCTAAGTTCACATAAGTGTTATTTTATGCATACATTTCATAAACCCTAATTTATTTATATAATATTTTTACAAAATACTATATTTACAAGTTACTTAAGCTAGTGTACAAGTCATTAATGCATAAACTCATTTATTTACAAAATCTTTATAAAAATCCTAAATATATTATTTTCAAGCATAAAGTACAAACCAATCATGCATAATTTTTATAAAATATATTTTCTAAACTCTTTAAATATTTTTACAAGTCCTTAAACCTAAAGTACAAGTATCTAATGCACATAAACTAAAAATTTCATTTATTTACTTTTAACTTAACAAAACTTAATATATAATTTTTATAACTTAATAAATTATAAAAATTACATTTTTCTCATATTCTAAATTATTGTACAACTAAATTAAGTCAAGGTACAAGTCCTTTAAGCATGACATCTAAATAACAATAAAAATCTTATAAATATTTAAAACTACTTATTTAAATGACATTTCATGAAACATTTTCACATCATAAATTATAAAAATAATTTATTTACTTATTTAACATATGTACAACTCCATAAACTTAAAAGTACAACTCCCTAAAGCATAGAATCATAAAAACACAATAATATATATTTAAACTTTAATAAAGACATAATATGTAATAAATTCACATACTAATTATTAAAATGAGTTTATTTATTTATAAAATAAGTGTACAAATTCTTAAACTAAATGTACAACCCTTTAATGCATAAAACTATAAAAACTCATTTATTTGTATTTAAACCTTAATAAAAATTACATAAAAATTATAGAAAATTAAGAAATAATTAAAAATATATTTTTCTTATTTTTCTTACATAAGTACAAGTCTTATAAGCCTAGAGTACAATTTGCTAAAGCACAAAATCTATTTTTCCCTATTTATATACAATTCGATACATACTAAATTATGTCATATAGATTCAAAATTTAAGTTTAACTAATTCTTAACCCTAGGAACCTTAAGTCTACCCTAAACCTTAGTTTACAAGTCAACAAAGCCTAGGTACAATGCCCTAATGCACTAGTCGACCTAAAACTAACTTAGTTAACCCACTTAGTTCAATCCTAACCTTAAATTAATTAATCCCTGGAAATATTAAACCCTAAGTAAGTTAAATGAATGATCCTTAAGTATGACACACACCCTCCTCTTCTAGAATTAGTATAGGTGTGTGATATGTGTTCTTACACATCACCAAAACCCTCCCCTTACCTTGTGGCGCCCCAACAACCATACACATCACCTTCTGCACTTATAAGAACAGCCAAGAACACATCAAACCCTAGCAAACCCTCCTCTATAAATAGGAAGCTCCATGAAACCCTAAAATGACCATAAACCATTCGAACCAACCATAAAGCCACAAACCCTTACTCCACAGATCCCCTTAGTCCAATTTAAGTTCAAATAACCCTAAGAAGGCAGTAGGATGAAGGTAGAACCATAGGGGAGCTTAATTCGATCCATACACCACAAATATGCCCTAGTCGACCAAACCAAGTAAGGTATACCTATGACCTTTTTCATTTACTTTCCTATATATATTTTATGTCTAGATATATATTAGAACATGTCTTAATGAGTGGCATAGCCCAGAATTATCAGAAATTAAATTTTGTTCCTTTTATTTAAAACCGAGTAGAAATATAAGAATAATTTCGAAATAAAGATCTAACATACCTAGGATATTAAAAATGGTTTAAAAACACTCTACATATGTTAGAATAACTAAACATAACATAAAAACAATAGGTATAATAATCGAATTACAAGATAATGGATTTTTCTTCTCTATTTTGTTCCTGTCGATACAGCAGAGTAGCTGCTGCTTTCGACCTCACTTTACCCTAGTAAACGAATCTTATAAATTCTAGTTTTCGACATGGTTAAATTAGACTAAAAGAGCTACACATAGGAAAAAGAATCATCGATTTTCGTTGAGAAACGAAGGAGAACGAAGCGTTTGAAGTTGGGTATTTTTCTGTGTCGAGTAAAAGTAAAATACGAGTTTCTGTTTTAAATATTGAATTCGTGGGTTCAAATCTGACCCCGAGGCTTTACAAAAATACTTTTAAAATATTTATATACACTTTAGAAAAGGGTTAGCAAAAGGTCTTGGCTTGAATCGCTAAAAATAAATTATTTTTGGAACAAAGGATGTCGAATGGAAAACATTAGAGACATAGGGGCTGTTTCTGCCAAAACTCTATAATAATTTTATTTTGGATCTTTCATGTGATCGGGGAATCCCTAAGGGGTAAAAATAGTACTTTTTGAAACTAAAAGATATAAAGTGTCGAGTTATAAAAGTTTCAGGGTAAAAGTTGTCATTTCTATATAGTTTAAGGGTAAAATTTGCCAAACTTAAGAACTTGAGTATCTAAAATGAAAATAAATTATAAACCCTAATTATTATTTAATATTATTATTATTATAATTAATAATATTATTATTATTAATATTATTAAGTTTTGATTAAACTTAATATATGTTTTAAATCGTAACTAATTAACAAAGTGTCCTTTTAATGAACGGACGAAACCGAATCTTACAAATAAGAAAATATAATAAAATATTACTTTTGAAACTACATATTGGCTCACTTAAATATTTAATCAACAAACCAAATAACGAAACAAATAATAAATATAATAAGAAACAATTACTGAGAAACTTGATATAACCAATTCAGGTTGCAAGCCGGAGACGTTTATCAACTGTATTTCATTTGTTTTCCATCCAGATTGTTCAGGTGAGTTTATAGTCCCACTTTTCATATTTACGTGTTTTCCAAATATGTGGGGAGATACATGCTATTAAATCGAACACAAGTATTTTCCTGATTGTTATTGCACTAGGCTAACTGTTCGTTATTATTGAGATTGAATTGTTATTTAAAAGACCCTCATATCATGCACCATTAGTCACCTGCTGGGTGAGCGCGAATATAGTGAATAGATCTATTGGCCTGACGACCCATTTGTTCTAACCGGATGGATATCTTCGTGGTAGCCGGTTAGGCAGATGCATTATATTTGATATCTTTAACTCGGGGGCGAGACCACTCTCATTTCAATCATGATTGTGGAATCTGGAAACTGTTAACGCATTGCGTGTCATGAGGTTTAGTGCAATATTGTTGAATTATGATATAACTGATTTCTCATATTTTGGCTTGTGTTCAAACTGATTATAATTTTAAACGCTATAGATTCACTCAACCTTTGTGTTGACTTTTTAAGCATGTTTATCTCAGGTATTTAGAAGTATGGATATTGGCACGGAGCGGCGGTGGACTTTCTTCTTAAAATAAAAAGAGTGTCCACTTTGTTATCATTCAATAGATAATGTAAATTTTGTCATGTATTTCTGAACCTCCCTCTGGGACCTATCTTATGTACTCTGATATTTAATAAATGAATGATAACAATTTATTAAAAACGTCTCTTTTCGAGTCGTTTTCTATTTCCATGACTGTGAACCATGAAGTAGCACCCCAAGCTTATATTCCGCTGCGTAATCCGAAAATGGGGGTGTTACAGATTGGTATCAGAGCTTGTGGTTATAGAGAACCAAATGTTTTCGAACATTGGACTATAACCGGTTTTCACAAAAACTTAACCAAAGTCCTCCGTGCCACGCCGTTACTGAAAAGTTATTTGTATGTAAGTTGTTGATTATAGTTTAAACTGCGTAAATGAAATATTTATAACTATGAAGTGGTTACAGAATCCTGATTTCCCTATCCAATTTATCCCACTCATGTCTAGGCTAGGACATCAAGACGAAACCTTACTTAGAGCCTTATCCATTTAGGATCCTTTATACTTCGTACTCTTGATATTTCTACATTTCGCCTTTAGTTTCCTTCCCAAATGTTATTAATTTCTTATAATAATTTCTTGTGATTATTATTTGCAAATTATTACAGTACCATGTCTCCCGACACCCCTAAAAGTTAACCAAACCACCCCAAACCTCACTCTAGATAACAGTTCCTTCCTACAAACTCCAACCATAGATAACCACCCAATTGGTAACATAATAAGTAACGGAAACTAGGACCACAATTGAAAACAAGGAACCCAAGTATCCATATTAAAGACACAAAATTTTTAACCTACCACATGCTGTATTAATAAGAGACGATGCATTAATTGTTTTGGTAAAACAATTAATCAAGTTATTAATATCATGTCATAACCCAACATACCAAGACCCACCTAGACTAGGCTATAACCAATAGAAATTCCCTCTAGGATAAATTTCGGAAGAGAACTTGATAAATGAAGAGAAAGTCACTGAACCTTAGCTTTTATTAGATTGTTCCTTAGCAAGAATAAATCCCTGTCAGCATGATTGTCAAACTGAAAAGTTAACTCGGAAAAGTTTCTGGTACCCACTAAATCAGATTTATACCTATCAGCTTCTGTACAATGTCTTGGCCACGAGATATGTTGCATAAAGATGACGCTTGTACTAATTTGTTATATATAAAAAAAAAAAAAAAAAAAAAATAAAATAAAAAAAAATAACAAGCTATTTATGACTATATGTGGTTTTGATTTTGTTGCTGTATATGGTATCGGTTGATGTGGACCAGTGATGATTATCTCACCTACACGTATAATAATTGGACATGTTGTGACCTTATGATTGTCATGAGTTTTACTTTGATAATCTAACATGGACAATACATAAACGTGTGTTCTGTAACAAAAATCTAGGAAGAATAACCAAACCTACCATAAACCAAACCCTAGGAATTAAGCAAAATCACCAAAAGCGAAAACTCAATGATAGAAAGACCATCATCTTAATCTAAGGATTCCCGACCTAGAAATTAAACAAGGTGTTACGCCTAAGAGAAAGGACTTTAAGAGAAAACTTGATGATAAGAAAACCCTAAAACCGATAGGAAAACTAAGATTGGTGTAAAGAAAAACGAGAACTCAATAGGAATCCCCACCATATCCTAGAATGACTTTAGAATTTAAACAGAAGATAAATCCCTGTAGGAGATAAATAAATTGAGGTTTAGAAACACTCTAAGTTGTAATCCCTTTTCTTACTTGGGTTACGATGGATGTGACCTAAGTAAAACAACTGCTTTCCTGCTATATAAACCCTCTCCATAATAAATTCAGCTTCCATTTCATCTATCCTGCCCATAGGTATTTCGTAACCCTCCACTATTATACCATTAGAAATTAGGTTTATTCCTAATCAATCAGTACACGGATCTATCCTGTAGGATTCTTAGACAAACTTTAAGATTTATTTCAAGGATTACCTTAGTATCACCATAGAAATTCTTGACCTACCACCGTAGTATGAATAAAAATCTTCTTAATCTTTTGAAAAATATTTATGAAGTCATTTTATAAAAACAAAACGTTGAACACCATCTAAAACAATTTGAAAAATATAAAATACCACCACAACTGAACCAAATATCACATCATTCGGTCCTCAGTTTTGCATAGTCTGGCCAACTATGTCTAAACTAGGAAGAATCATGTCATAATTGGCACAGTTATCTTTTCAAATTTTCTAATAACAATTTTCATTCCAAAGCAACATATTGAAAAATCTTTCATATCACTTTTGATTTGGTATAATAAAAGCCTACCACTCATTACCACTAGGATAGGAAATTAACAAGAATTGAGGATAGAAAAACCCAAAATGATACAAATTTCATTAGGAATCTTGGAAGATAGTACATAGTTAACAACGAAAATACTAAAATTACGAGGATTACATAATTTCATTAAGAGTTACCTAAGAAACATACAAAGACCTTATAGAATACCTAGATATTACAATTTAAACTAGGAATCATGAAAATTCATACAAAGCGAAATCACTAGCATCGGAAGTACTAAGGTTACAATGATTACAAGATAAGGAATAGATTCACTAATAGGTTGACCCGCCATGAAAATGAGGATCGCCACCAACATCACAATAGCTAGAGCCACAACGGGATGAAGAATCTTGACTATCCTGCATAGTAAGTACCACGAGACTAAATATTAGGCATAAAAATAAATAAGCTTTATTTGAGGATTACATAGAAAAACAACCCTTACCCCCATATCTTGTCTACCCCAATAGCAAAGACCACAATAGGCATAAAGACCGCTAGGACATAAACTAGGAACACATGATCTTCGTTCGGTACATAAGCCAAATAGGAAATCGCAAGGACCACGTAGACAATCGCTAAGAATGTAACAAGGTGCGGCATTTTGAGGTTTTTAGAGAGAAATTTGGTGGTGAAAGAATGAGGATTGAAAATGAGGTATTTATGGAGAAAATGTAGCCGTTAATTTCACTATTGAAATTCGAACGTTGCATAGTGCTGCTACAATGTTTAAAATTTATTAGGTGGCAAAACACTCAAATTCATTTTACCTACTAGGAATAAAACTGATGAAAATACGTTCCCTTAGGTATCGAATGGAAATTCCTAAATGACTCTTTTAGGCCAAAACTATAATTGAGGAATTAGCAGTGAAATAATATTTTGGAGACATAGGACATAAAAATAAAATAATATTATTTTATTTTTAACTTGAGGCATTTTAAGCATATCAGATTCTCCTCCTAAACTAAATCGTTGTACGATTTGTTCCTTTCTCATGTTCCCTATCTGAATAGGTTAGAAATCTGAACCTAGCCATCTCTATACTTCATTTTTCCCAATTTCCACACCCAACGTAAACTGAATCTCGGGACGAGATTCCCTTGACGGTGGGTGACTGTAACCACTGTGAAAAATCCATCATTTAAATAAACTATCTCTCAGAATATTTATCCTTTTCTACGTGTAAAATTTTTTTTTTATTTTGATTGTGGATATTATCTTATGTGACGGAGATCACATTCCGAATAACCGTGCTTGCAACTGAATTTGTATTCAAGTAAGTAAACATGTTAATCTAAAATATTATGATATTCCACTTTACGTTATTTCGTTAATATATTTTAAACTAAACATTCATTAACTAATGATAATTTTATAAAACCCTAAACTACCATAATAATAATTATAACAACAAAACCTTAGAAATACTAAAGTACAAATTATCTAATTAATGTACAAGTGTCTAAAGCATAAAACCCTAAATCCATAATAATTCCCGATAAAACCCTAAGTTCACATAAGTGTTATTTTATGCATACATTTCATAAACCCTAATTTATTTATATAATATTTTTACAAAATACTATATTTACAAGTTACTTAAGCTAGTGTACAAGTCATTAATGCATAAACTCATTTATTTACAAAATCTTTATAAAAATCCTAAATATATTATTTTCAAGCATAAAGTACAAACCAATCATGCATAATTTTTATAAAATATATTTTCTAAACTCTTTAAATATTTTTACAAGTCCTTAAACCTAAAGTACAAGTATCTAATGCACATAAACTAAAAATTTCATTTATTTACTTTTAACTTAACAAAACTTAATATATAATTTTTATAACTTAATAAATTATAAAAATTACATTTTTCTCATATTCTAAATTATTGTACAACTAAATTAAGTCAAGGTACAAGTCCTTTAAGCATGACATCTAAATAACAATAAAAATCTTATAAATATTTAAAACTACTTATTTAAATGACATTTCATGAAACATTTTCACATCATAAATTATAAAAATAATTTATTTACTTATTTAACATATGTACAACTCCATAAACTTAAAAGTACAACTCCCTAAAGCATAGAATCATAAAAACACAATAATATATATTTAAACTTTAATAAAGACATAATATGTAATAAATTCACATACTAATTATTAAAATGAGTTTATTTATTTATAAAATAAGTGTACAAATTCTTAAACTAAATGTACAACCCTTTAATGCATAAAACTATAAAAACTCATTTATTTGTATTTAAACCTTAATAAAAATTACATAAAAATTATAGAAAATTAAGAAATAATTAAAAATATATTTTTCTTATTTTTCTTACATAAGTACAAGTCTTATAAGCCTAGAGTACAATTTGCTAAAGCACAAAATCTATTTTTCCCTATTTATATACAATTCGATACATACTAAATTATGTCATATAGATTCAAAATTTAAGTTTAACTAATTCTTAACCCTAGGAACCTTAAGTCTACCCTAAACCTTAGTTTACAAGTCAACAAAGCCTAGGTACAATGCCCTAATGCACTAGTCGACCTAAAACTAACTTAGTTAACCCACTTAGTTCAATCCTAACCTTAAATTAATTAATCCCTGGAAATATTAAACCCTAAGTAAGTTAAATGAATGATCCTTAAGTATGACACACCCCTCCTCTTCTAGAATTAGTATAGGTGTGTGATATGTGTTCTTACACATCACCAAAACCCTCCCCTTACCTTGTGGCGCCCCAACAACCATACACATCACCTTCTGCACTTATAAGAACAGCCAAGAACACATCAAACCCTAGCAAACCCTCCTCTATAAATAGGAAGCTCCATGAAACCCTAAAATGACCATAAACCATTCGAACCAACCATAAAGCCACAAACCCTTACTCCACAGATCCCCTTAGTCCAATTTAAGTTCAAATAACCCTAAGAAGGCAGTAGGATGAAGGTAGAACCATAGGGGAGCTTAATTCGATCCATACACCACAAATATGCCCTAGTCGACCAAACCAAGTAAGGTATACCTATGACCTTTTTCATTTACTTTCCTATATATATTTTATGTCTAGATATATATTAGAACATGTCTTAATGAGTGGCATAGCCCAGAATTATCAGAAATTAAATTTTGTTCCTTTTATTTAAAACCGAGTAGAAATATAAGAATAATTTCGAAATAAAGATCTAACATACCTAGGATATTAAAAATGGTTTAAAAACACTCTACATATGTTATAATAACTAAACATAACATAAAAACAATAGGTATAATAATCGAATTACAAGATAATGGATTTTTCTTCTCTATTTTGTTCCTGTCGATACAGCAGAGTAGCTGCTGCTTTCGACCTCACTTTACCCTAGTAAACGAATCTTATAAATTCTAGTTTTCGACATGGTTAAAGTAGACTAAAAGAGCTACACATAGGAAAAAGAATCATCGATTTTCGTTGAGAAACGAAGGAGAACGAAGCGTTTGAAGTTGGGTATTTTTCTGTGTCGAGTAAAAGTAAAATACGAGTTTCTGTTTTAAATATTGAATTCGTGGGTTCGATTCTGGCCCCGAGACTTTACAAAAATACTTTTAAAACAATTATAAACATTTTAGAAAAGGTTTAGCAAAAGGTCTCGGCTTGAATCGCTAAAAATAAATTATTTTTGGAACAAAGGATGTCGAATGGAAAACATTAGAGACATAGGGGCTGTTTCTGCCAAAACTCTATAATAATTTTATTTTGGATCTTTCATGTGATCGGGGAATCCCTAAGGGGTAAAAATAGTACTTTTTGAAACTAAAAGATATAAAGTGTCGAGTTATAAAAGTTTCAGGGTAAAAGTTGTCATTTCTATATAGTTTAAGGGTAAAATTTGCCAAACTTAAGAACTTGAGTATCTAAAATGAAAATAAATTATAAACCCTAATTATTATTTAATATTATTATTATTATAATTAATAATATTATTATTATTAATATTATTAAGTTTTGATTAAATTTAATATATGTTTTAAATCGTAACTAATTAAGAAAGTGTCCTTTTAATGAACGGACGAAACCGAATCTTACAAATAAGAAAATATAATAAAATATTACTTTTGAAACTACATATTGGCTCACTTAAATATTTAATCAACAAACCAAATAACGAAACAAATAATAAATATAATAAGAAACAATTACTGAGAAACTTGATATAACCAATTCAGGTTGCAAGCCGGAGACGTTTATCAACTGTATTTCATTTGTTTTCCATCCAGATTGTTCAGGTGAGTTTATAGTCCCACTTTTCATATTTACGTGTTTTCCAAATATGTGGGGAGATACATGCTATTAAATCGAACACAAGTATTTTTCTGATTGTTATTGCACTAGGCTAACTGTTCGTTATTATTGAGATTGAATTGTTATTTAAAAGACCCTCATATCATGCACCATTAGTCACCTGCTGAGTGAGCGCGAATATAGTGAATAGATCTATTGGCCTGACGACCCATTTGTTCTAACCGGATGGATATCTTCGTGGTAGCCGGTTAGGCAGATGCATTATATTTGATATCTTTAACTCGGGGGCGAGACCACTCTCATTTCAATCATGATTGTGGAATCTGGAAACTGTTAACGCATTGCGTGTCATGAGGTTTAGTGCAATATTGTTGAATTATGATATAACTGATTTCTCATATTTTGGCTTGTGTTCAAACTGATTATAATTTTAAACGCTATAGATTCACTCAACCTTTGTGTTGACTTTTTAAGCATGTTTATCTCAGGTATTTAGAAGTATGGATATTGGCACGGAGCGGCGGTGGACTTTCTTCTTAAAATAAAAAGAGTGTCCACTTTGTTATCATTCAATAGATAATGTAAATTTTGTCATGTATTTCTGAACCTCCCTCTGGGACCTATCTTATGTACTCTGATATTTAATAAATGAATGATAACAATTTATTAAAAACGTCTCTTTTCGAGTCGTTTTCTATTTCCATGAATGTGAACCATGAAGTAGCACCCCAAGCTTATATTCCGCTGCGTAATCCGAAAATGGGGTGTTACAGAACACCTGATAGACGAAGGCTTCTCTTAAGAGTTATTTCACTAACGACAATACTCTCTCCATCTACACTACCTATTAACCTTTCCTCCCCGTCGAGTGTATCAAGCTTAACAGTTGACCAAAACTGGTGCATATGAGATTTAATAATGGGAGGATCAACTGTTAAAGCATACCTTAATCGAGATGCACTAAGAAAATCCATAACTTCATGAAATCCTGCAGCAGCTGAAACCTTGCTAAGAAACGCAATCTGATTGTGCTCATCAGGAAACTTTCTTCTAGCCATTATGATTTGGGGGTTTTGGATTTAATGAGATGAATGAGTGTTCTTGGGTGAGAATTGAATGTTACTTTGAGCAATTAAAAGTTAATGAGATCGAATTGGTGTGTGAGACCGTTTTGATCTAATTAGGTTTTAAGACGCGCCAAAATTTTCAATATTTACCCCTTTACTTTCAAACTCAGCAGCAGAGTTATGAAAAGTTTGACCAAAAGTCAACTTTCCCAAAATCTCCAAATTTCATCCCTTAAAACAATACCAACCCCGCATTGAAGTCTATAAATCCCTCAATAGCTTAGCAAATCCCCAATTTCACAAACCCTAACACCAAAAACAAATAACCATGAGTTCATCCAAAGCACCGATCATTGACATTTCATCAGATTCCTCTTCAGATACTTCACAAGGATGGGCAAATTATTTTCCCCCAAGTTCATCGTCTGCACAACTTAAAGGCAAAGCGATTGTTGAAGAAGAGGTGTCTGACCCGCTTCCATCGACTCCATCTTCCTTTGAAGACTCTAGCGATGATGATGAAACAGCAGCATTGCCAAAATCCATGACATATTATCAAGGTTCCTGGGAAATTGATCCTCCTAATCATCCTTTGACTGTCGAGCTTCAGCGACAAATGGAGAAGGCTGCTGCTGCCTTTGCGAAGAGTGTCAATCCGCCTCAACCAAAGCCAAGTACAGTGGAGCAGGAAGTCCCTGTTCCAAAGAAAAAGCAGGAGAAGAAACAAGCTCCATCCTCAAGCCAACAGCAGAGTCCACCACCAAGACCAGTGATACTTGCACTTCCCTGTCCTAGAGTGTCAGAAGCCATGGGAACTAGAGGACCTCGCAGCAAAGTGATGCCTGACTTTGTTGGGAAGGGAAAGGAAAAAGCTTGATTTGGTATAGGTTTGTTTAGATTGTGAAATCTTTGGCCTTGTTTTCTTTTGAACTTCTTTTGAACAATGGATGTATGGAAACTTAATTTTGTACTTTTGCTTTTGTGATCAATGAACTTTATCTTTCCTTGCTTTACTTGATTGTGTATTCATGTATATCTGCAAAAGGTTAGTAGAAAACCACAAACACAAGCAAGAATATCCCATAATAGCAGCAGAGTAGTCATAGCAGCAAACAAGTTAAGAAACAGCAAATTTTGACTAAACACCAGACGTTGACTAAACAACAGCACAAATCCTTATACAATTTTACAAAAACATACAGAGATAAGATGTTTGAAGATTAAAGATTTATCATGCCAATACTAGCAACTAAAAATTGAAATCTACTTATATCAAAACTTTTGGTAAGTAGATCAGCAACATTATTGTCAGTATGTATTTTAACCACTTGAATTAACTTTTTCTCATAACAATCTCTAATAAAATGATGTCTTATCTCTATGTGTTTTGTTTTAGAATGAAAAACAGGATTTTTGATAATACACATTGTGCTGTTGTTGTCAATATAAATTTTGGTGTTCATGAAATTGTACCCATAATCCAGCAGTTGGTTCTGAATCCAGAGCACTTGTCCACAGCAGCTAGAAGCAGCAACATATTCTGCTTCAGTTGTTGAGTTAGCCACAACAGTCTGTTTCTTGCATTGCCATGAGATTAGCCTATGACCAAGGTACTGACAGCCTCCAGTGGTTGACTTTCTATCCAAACTAGCTCCAGCATAGTCACTATCTGAGTATGCTATCAAGTCAAAGGGTGAATTATTAGGATACCAAAGGCCCAATTTAGGTTGACCCTTTAGGTACCTAAAAATTCTTTTGACCACTTCCAAGTGTGAAACTTTTGGGGACACTTGAAATCTAGCACAAGCACACACAGAAAACATGATATCTGGCCTTGAAGCAGTCAGATACATCAATGAACCAATCATTGATCTATAGAGATGTACATCAACCTCTTCCCCATCTTCATCCTTGAGCAAAGGTTTGTTTTTATCCATTGGTGTCTTAGCTGCCTTCACATCATTGAAACCAAATTTCTTCAACATATCAGCCACATACTTGTCTTGGCTAATAAAAATCCCATCTGATTTCTGCTTGACTTGAAGCCCCAAAAAGAAAGTGAGTTCTCCCATAGAACTCATTTCAAACCTGTTATGCATAAGCTTTTCAAATCCTTCACATAACACCTTATTTGTAGACCCAAAAATGATATCATCTACATAAACCTGAACAAGTAGGATATCCTTTTTGTCTTTCTTAATGAACAATGTTTTGTCAATGGTTCCTCTGCAAAAACCATTGTTCAACAAATACTTGGATAAGGTGTCATACCAAGCTCTAGGAGCTTGATGTAATCCATACAATGCTTTCTTCACCTTGTAAACCCTATCAGGATACTTAGGATCTTCAAACCCGGGTGGTTGCATCACATATACCTCTTCAGGAATCTTTCCATACAAGAAAGCACTTTTGACATCCATTTGATACACAGGAAAATTCTTGTATGAGGCATATGCCAAGAACAGTCTAATAGCTTCAATTCTTGCAACTGGGGCAAATACCTCATCATAATCTATTCCTTCTTCCTGAGTGTATCCCTGAGCCACCAATCTAGCCTTGTTTCTGATAACAATTCCTCTTTCATCTCTTTTACATCTGAACACCCATTTTGTACCAATTGCTCTTTTTTCCGTTAGGCAAATCCACCAATGTTCAGACTTCTTGAAGCTTGAACTGCAGTAACTCCTCTTGCATAGCTTCAACCCAACTTTCATCTTTCATAGCCTTGTGAATGGTTTTGGGTTCTTCTTGAGATAAGAAACAGGCAAACATGCAATTTTGTAAATCCTTGTGGCTATTCCTCTTTTTAAGAGATTGAGCAAACAATCCCTGATCAAGCAAATCACTCAACCCTTTTGATTTACTTCTGGTCTGTACAGCAGAGTGAACATCACCAATTATCTGCTCCTTTGGATGATGCTTGTGGATCCTGGTTGTTGGAGTGGGACTAACAGGTATATCAGTCTCCAAATTTGATAGATCAGCTTCAGCACCAAAAACATCAACAACTTCATCATCAGTGTCCACATACACTTCTTCTAATTCGGGCATCTCTTCAGAAGAATCATCATGAGAATCACCATCTTTATCAGCAGTAGAGTCCTTGGGCATAGCAGCAGAGTTACCAAACCTAACAATAGAGTGTTTTGGCCTAACAGCAGAGTGTTTTGGCCTATCAGCAGAGTGTTTTGGCCTGGCAGCAGAGTTGAGAGAACTGCTGCTTTGTGTATTCCCTTGTTGCCCATTAATTTCTGACTCTTCATTCCTTTCCTTATCATCATTCATGTCATCATGAGAAGGTTCATCATCACCTTCTGCATTAACCTTTGGTACTTCCTTATGAACAGCATCATCATCTGAACTCTTTCTCTCTTTATCTGTTGGAGAGAAGTACTGATCAAACTTCCACTTTTCAATCAAAACAAACTCCTCTGCAGATCCATCCTTCTTTGCTTGTGGTCCTGCATTAGGGTTAGTTTGTGTACCTGCAGACATGTTAGTAGTACCTGCAATGACTGGTTGATAATTCATACTTTTGGTTAAAGAATCAATATCAAACATCCATTCAGGACCTTTTCCATCAACATTAGGTGTGGTTTCTCTAATTTTAACATGCAAATTTTCCACCACATGCCCAGTCCTTTGATTGAAGACCCTAAAAGCCTTACTTTCAGTGGAGTATCCAACAAAGTAACCTATGTCTGCTTTCTCACTAAACTTGCCTAAGTGGTCAATGGTGTTTAAGATAGTGACAGGACACCCAAATGGTCTAAAGAAATCTATCAGTGGTTTCCTACCATGCAATAACTCATAAGGGGTCTTATTGTGAGGCTTAACTATCTTACTTCTATTTTGCACATAACAAGCAGTGTTGACTGCTTCAGCCCAAAAGATAGTGGGTAACTTAGACTCTGACAACATGGTCCTAGCAGCCTCAATTAATGTTCTATTTCTCCTTTCAGCAACACCATTTTGCTGAGGAGTTCTAGCCACACTAAATTGTCTAGTTATACCCTTGTCCTCACAGAACTGATTCATCACTTGGTTCTTAAATTCAGTTCCATTGTCACATCTGATGATCTTAACCTTGTGATTAAATAGGTTTTCTATCCTTGTAATAAAAGCCTTAAGAATGCCAGGTGTCTCATCCTTAGTAGCTAAGAAGAATACCCAAGTAAATCTACTAAAATCATCAGTGACCACTAAGCCATACATCTTTTTGTTCAAACTTTTCACATAAGTAGGTCCAAATAGGTCCATATGTAACATAAACAAGGGTTCAGTAATAGAATTCACCAATTTGGACTTACAAGATGCTCTATGTTGCTTTCCCATCTGACAAGCAACACATACTTCAGGATTCTCAAAAACCTTTGAAGGTAATCCTCTGACCAAGTTCCCTTTCACTAACTTGTTGATAGCCTTGTAGTTCAAATGTCCAAGCCTTCTGTGCCATAGTTTGGATTCATCAATAGTGGCTTTGGCAAACAGACAAGTTAAATCTCTTTTGGGAATAATGTTCTTTATGTCCACACTGTATATGTTGTCATTTCTAGGGACTTTAAGAAGTACTAATTTATCATCAGGTATCTTATAGTCGGGAGATAAGACAAGACATTCAGTGTCTGTAAAAAGAACAAAATTCTTTCTGTCACACATTTGTGAGACACTAAAAAGATTGAACTTTAGTCCATTCACTAAATACACTTTCTCAAAATCCAATTTTCCAGTTCTGATGATGCCTTTACCAACGATTTTACCTCCTTTAGGATCATTCCCAAAGGCAACATATCCACCATCCAAAGCTTCAAAGTTTTCCAAATTGCTCTGGTCTCCAGTCATATGTGAAGAGCATCCACTATCAAAAATGCATTTATCCTTTAGCTCCTTTTGTAGATTGCCCTGTACAAAAAGTAAGAGAATTAGTTTCTCTTTGGGACCCAAGCCATTACTGACTTGGATCTGCCTTGTGCATCAAAGTAGTCAAATTTCTTCAACTGCATTGGTGCACTGCTGTATCTGAGAACATGATCTATAACTTTAACTTTAGGTTTCCAGACCCAGCAAGCTGAGGCCTTAACAGCATAGAAATGGTTGCCCACAACAGTATCAGTAACAACTTTTGGCAAAACAGCAGAGTCTGCCTTAACAGCAGAGTCTGCTTTTGCAGCATAATCAACTATGTCCTTCTTTATAGGCCCTTTTGGTGCAATAGGTGAGATAATTCTAGAAGTACCATCTCTCATCAAAACTTCCTTGGGAACCATGTTTCTTTTGGGATGAGGGTGAGTCTTTCTAGCAAAATTTCTATGGTTCACCCTTGTGTATTGGTTCCAAACTGGTTTCTGATAGTAGTAGCACTTATCTTGCAGATGATCAAAACTACCACAACTATAACATGCCTTTTTAAGTAATTGAAAATCAGTACCTAATCTTTGTGAAACTAGGTTTTTCCAATTTCTCTGGTTTCCTCTAAGCAAGCTATTGGTTTTCTTAGGATATACTCTAGGTGTGTTTTCATACTCAGCCATCTTTCTAGAGATACCTTTACCTAGCTTAGGCTTAACAAACTCAACCTTTTTAGCCTTAGGTACTTTTGATTCAACAACTGCAGGAATTTCTTCCTTTTTGTTCTTAGGGGTTGAATCAGATTCCACTACTTCATCATCACTGTCAGACTCCCAATCTTCAATAAGGGGTGCATCAGACCACTTTTTCTCAACCTTAGGTGACTCTATATTAGTATCACTAGTTTCACCTACAGGTTTGGCCTTAGACTCAGGTATGAAAGACAATGTCCTAGTAGGAGGGGCATTGGCACTAAGTTTCTTAGGGTGAGCAACAGCATTATATCCTAGACCACTGCCTGAGTCTGCAAAGTGCCTACCTATTGGTTTACTGAGAATGTCAGTGGCAAATTGTTGTTTTTCCACCCTAACAATATGTTTTTCAGTCTCACTTATAGCTGAATCTTTAGCCTGTTCAGCCTCTTCTACTTTCCCCATAAGAACCTTAATCTCACAATCTTTCTTAATAAGCTCAATTTCTAGACTAGTGATCTTATCAAGATATTCAATTTCAGCCTTTTTATAGAATTCGAGCTTCTCTTCTAAATTCTTTAAACCATATTCATAACTAAGATTGTCTAACTTAAGTGTTTCATTCTCCATTTTAAGGTTTCCATTGCTAGACTTAAGTATTTCAATTGTATCAGAACATGATTTAAAAGAACAAGATGATTCATTGGATACCTCAGAGTCTAATCCAGAGGAAGAGTAGGCCATGAGAGCAAATTGTTGTACTTGAGGTTCCTCTTCAGCTATCAATGCACAATTTAGACCATCTTCAGCATGATCACTCCAGTCATACTCTCCTAACCCATCACATGACACCATAGCAATAGTAGGATTTGGCTCTTCATCAATAGACTTCTTGACATTCTCATTATTTCTTTTTGGTGCTCTGCACTCTCTTGCAAAGTGTCCCTTCTTATGACAGTTAAAACATTCAGCCTTTGATTTGTCAAATCCCACATTCTTGTTTCTTCTGAACTTCATCTCTTTACCAGTTCTTTTAAGAAACCTTCTTTCCCTCATTGTTAGCATTGCAAACTGCCATTGCATATCAATCTCTTCAACATCACCAGGATCAAGTTCATCCAGATCTTGAGGCATAACTGAAGTACTTGTAGTAAGTTCAGCCAAATAAGCACAAATAGCAGCATCACTGATGGTGTTGGTGTTGGTAGAGTCAGTGATGAACTCAAATAAGTACATTTTATTACTATCATTTATCCTATTAATTTGACTTGTTTTACTATATTATGTATGAGGATTGATACTTAATCGTTTACTTTTGTAATTCTCAGGTAAAAACAAGCATTTGGTGAAACTTAGCGATTATGGACTAAAAACGGAGTAAAATGATCAAGATTGGAATTGGTTGTTGGAATGAAGAGAATGAAGACCACTGCCTGACTTTGAAGAATGCGCCGCATGGATTTATCCCATGCGCCGCATATGAAACTTTGGTCAACGAAGAATAACCAACTTGTTCTGCTTCAGATGCGCCGCATCTCACTCATTACATACGGCGCATCTCTATCAAGATTTCACCAGATACGATCCAAGATACAAGAGGACATGCGCCGCATCTAAAAATGGAGTTACGCCGCATCTTCTGGCGGTGTACGAATATTCCTGAATATTATAATCTTGGACCCCACGCGAAGTTAAGTCAATGCGCCGCATCTACTTACTAGATGCGCCGCATCTTCCCTCAGACAGAAACTATAAATACCCCAAGGCTAGACGAATTTCGTGTGCATTATCATAGTTTTGAAGACCGAAGCAGAAAAACCCTAGGACGAATTCAGTCAAGGCAGCAGCACAAGACACACCAAACGAAGATACAAGAGCTGTAAGAAGGTGCTGCATGTGTTTAATTCATTAAGTAGTTTTGTTTTATTGTGTTAGCAAACTTTAATTCATCAGGATTGATGGGCTTGTGTTATGTTATCATTCACTTCAACTCCCCTTAAAATTGCTTTCCCATTAATTAAAGTTTATATGTTGATGTCTTTGGTTACTACTTATTAGTGCATTGATCACCTCTGTGTTTATTAGTGGCTTGTGTAATGTGGCAACGGAAAGGTTGCACTCCCACGGTTGTTACTAAATTGATCACTTAGGAATAACTTTTAGACATAAGTAATCATTAAGGGTTTACTCGCCGATAAGCTTAGGACCAACGAGAAAGGATTAACTACATACACTTCATATAAAGCTATCAATAAAACAAGTGACAAACTACTTAATCATAAGGACAGCCCTCTTATTGTCTCGAGTATTTATCTGTGTACGTGTGTGCTACTTGCTGATTCGTGCCTATTGGTTTAGTTTATTATTTAATTGCAAACAAAATCGTGCCAGTCTCTCAGGCTGAAACCCCCCCCCCCTTTGCGTTAGAATATTAAAATACTGATTAGAATAACGAGATAATACGTTCCACTCTTAGTGATCGACACTCTACTTACCATTATATTCATACTGACCGGGTACACTGCTCGTTAAGTGTGTGTGTTATTGATAAGTCGGCTAAATATAAATTTAAAACTTGAGTAGGCATTAAAACTGCTAAACCGCAACGACACATCACGCGCATCAAGTTTTTGGCGCCGTTGCCGGGGAGTGAATTGTTATTATCTGTTAATTTGATTAGTATTTTAATTAGGTTTTTCTTTTTATTAGATTAATTGCATCATTGTATTATTTTGCATATTTGTTGTTTTGTGTGTTATTTGTTTGCTTTTATTTGTTTATTTTCGTTGTGTGTTTTATTTGTTTTTATTTTTCGTATTTTTCTGTTCTGCTATCGTTGTACTGTGCTAAATCAAACGATACGGCGCATCTGATCTCTCAGATACGGCGTATTGCGTTTAATTTTTATAAAATACAACGCGTTTAATTAATTCGATACGACGCATCTTTTCCCCAAGATACGGCGTATCTGTTTTTAATAAGAAATTTTTTTCTAAGCGATAAAGTAATACGACGCATCTGCTTTAGCAGATACGGCGTATCTGTTTTTGATAAAAAAAAATTTCTAAACGTTAACGCCATACGACGCATCTGCTTTTGTAGATACGGCGTATCTATTATTTTAATTAAAAACAGTTTTCGAATTATTAAACAGATACGACGCATCGATCTCTGTCGATACGGCGTATCTACTGAATCAAAAATCTTGTGTTTTTAAACGTAACGAAAATACGGCGCATTAACTTTCGTTAATACGACGCATTTAATTTTAGATAAAAATCGATTTTTGATTAATTTAAATCGATACGGCGCATTCTTAATTCTAAGCGGCGTATCTATTTTCTGAATAAAGTCTGATTTAATTTTAACGATTATAAGATACGGCGTATCCAACTTTTTGGATACGGCGCATCGTCAGCAGATATCAGAAGCTTTTATTTTACTTTGATTGCTTCACTCTTCTTTTGCACGAGTAAGTTTTATTTCAGGAGGATGGACAATCCGGATATTACAATGGAAGAATATCTCAAGCTTATAAAAGAAAGAGCCTTGAGCAATAATCAGATGTATGATTGGAAAAGAGCAAGATATGGTGCACAAGTCATTAAAACGAAATAAATCACTATGGAAGAATACTTGATTTTAGGGCATGAAAAGTCAAGGAAAGAAAGAAACAAATTGTCATTTCAACACACTTGGTGTATGTCAAATGATGATGAAGAAGATTCATATACCGTGAAACCAATTCCGGCAATTGTTATTGATAGTACTTTTTCTCCGGAGATTGCACAAGATGATGTGTATACGGAACCTTACGTTGAAGAATATTCTGCAATCTTATTACCACCATTAGACAATCTATCGAATGAAGATGAAAAGTATTCTAATTTTGATTTCGAACCATTTGACGCCATAGTTTATGATGACATACCTCAACCAGATTTTGACCCAACTAGGGATTTTGAAGAAATCTGGGATTACTTATTTAAGGATGAAATTCGGGACAATGCTGAAATTGCAAAACCACTAGTTGAAGATGGAGATTCACAAGATGAATTGGAGTCACTTACAACACAAAGTGGTACAAATTTATTTAATATTATTAATCCCGTTACTAATAATCTTGCTAGTTTTCCTAAACAAGATGCAAAACAAAAAGATGATGAGGTGAAATTTATTACACTACCTATTGAAGCACCTGTGATCAACCCGTATTTGGTGGAGCTCGAAGAAGAGTTTGGTGATGAGCTCTTAAATATTGCTATGATTGATGAAGATGATGATTCCGACCCTATGAAGTATATAGAGGAACTCGAACTTTTACTTGCCAAAGACCCTTTCTCATCTTCTGCGGAAGTCAAGGGACGCCTTACTACCAAAGAGACTAACCATGAAGAAAGGAGACTCATTTTTTCTCAACACACTACTCTTTCAGATGGAATGGTCAAGTCATCCAATTTATCAACCAAACCGGTAAGAATAGGGAAGATGTACATATATTGCCAAGGTATGATCTTTATTTATTTCTTCCATGTTTAATAGCAAATTTACACTCTTTTCGTGTTTATTGCTACTATCACCCGCACTTGATCCCAAGTGGGGGGAACAACACCCTATTACACAGTAAATAAGGGTGGAGTCAGGCTCGTGACTCGAACAAAAACAAGCGCTTCGTGGGAGGCAACCCATGCTTATCTTTTATTTTATTTTCTGATTTTGTATTGAGTCTGTCAGACCTGTAGAGGATACGGCGCATCTCAATCCTGAGATGCGACGCATCTGCTGCTCCGGTCATATCTTATTTTACTTTTCTGCATTTTTTATTTTCGACTTTAAAACTATTTATCAGTTTATTTTAATGCGGCGCATCCCTGGTTAAGGATGCGGCGCATCTTTTATTCTGATCCGTATTTATTCCAGGCTCGATACGGCGTATCTTCTCCCATAAGATACGGCGCATCGACTGACCTGATGATTTTCAGTTTTTATTTTTAAGTTTTATTTTTATCTAACTACTAATGTATTATGCAAGTTTGAACCTTTCTTACCTTAGGTGTGTTTTAAAGTATTGGTGGTATTATAGATTCCTGGATTTCCTGTGGATACATCAAGTATGAAGCTTAAACGTTCTCATCCACAAGAAGTTGATTTTTGCTCTTATACTAATGGAGGATCATACCGAGCAAATCTCAGGGGAGTTTTTCTGTTCTAATTCTTTTATTTTCCAGTTTTTAACCTTTTATACAAACAACGAGGACGTTGTTTAACTTAAGTGGGGGGATTGGAGAATTAGAACACTTAACACTTACTTGTCCTAAACTTTTTCAAAAATTATGCTTAAAATGTGCTTAATATAATAAATTTAAAAAAAATTTAGCATGTTTTTGTTTAAGATCTAAGTTGCATAGCTGCACACATGACGTTATTTTCAAAAATTGTGATTTTTCCAAAATTCACAAATCTATGAGTGTGCCGGTGACTTGTAAACTTTAGAACTTGGTTTGTATACTATTCGAGACCACCATAATAAGTATTATTTTATATAATTGGAATGACTTGTCTAAATTGGTAAATTTCTAGGATTACACCCAAATAGCCTACTATATGTTTTGTGTTATTAGCTAACTACACTGGTTAGTTAACCCCCGTATAAACCCTTTTGTTACTCTCATTTTTAGAGTAAGATACCCCTAGAAAAACACTCAGAGCCATTCCTTTCGTTTCTTACACCTATGTTTAAAATGTTTCGTTACACCCTTACACCTTAGCCTACCCTGTAGATTAAAATCCGTGGTTGGTTAATTGCTATAGGCAAAGTGTGTTTCCTTACATTACCTGTGTTCGCGTGCGTAATTCATTATCCTTGGTTAGGTCGGGAAATTGCACAATGCAATTGGAGTGAAAGTAAATATTGTATATCTTTGAGTTTATTTTTCGTGTGTTTACTACTTTCACTATTACCGTTATTTCTGAAGTATGAAAAGTATGGAAAAATTATCCGGAAAGAAAGTTATAGTGATGTGGTGAAATTTTACACATCTATGTTTATGTTTCAAGAAAAAAAAATCGAAAAAATAAGAAAAGAAAAAGAAAAAGAAAGAGTTGGATGTTTGTTTTAACCAACTTATGTAAAGTTATGTAAGTGGTCGATATCACCACTATTTGTTATATACTATATCTATGGATTGAATGGGAATTGGCAGTTATGGGAACGCCAATTAAGGTTTATTCTTTGATTAAGATCTTGTTGAGTATAATTCGTGTCTACCTAAAGCGTGTGTTTCAAGTGTTAAAGCGTGAGTTATTCAATGATATGAGTCTTATTCATGGGATGGTTGGGATAGTGATTAACCACACTTAGGATTTTAATTTATTTGTTTTGTTTATTTTACATTTTACACCAATTTATATCCCAAAATATTATCCATACCCTATATTATTCTTTATCCAACCAAACCTTTGATTTATTGAGATTAGGGATTTGAGCAATCTTAAGTATCGTAGTCGTGGATTCGGCTATGTATTTATGATTTTGTCGCCCTTTTTGATATATTATTATTGGTGAAGTTTGGACCTATCTTTAGCCTATTCGAGTTAAGGATTTGAGCAATTGCAAGTATCGTGTTCGTGGATTCGATCATGTATTTGTGATTTTGTCGCCTTTTCTGGAATTTGAGATCGATAGAAAAGAGAATAATTAACCCTTAAGCCTAAAAACCCTTTTTACCACTTTAGACTTGTTATTCCTTAGCTTTAGTGGAGGAGATGTGTATACTTGCCAAGCTTATGATACAATATTCGTCGCGACTGGACAGTTAAACGATTAGATTTGCTTTTATCAAAATATTTTATTTTACTTCTAATTCATTAAGTGTTTGGTTGTGTGATTATGAAATAAACGAATACATGCTTAAATATAAAAATAAATCCTAATATCTTTTAGGATACATTTTCATAAGATTAATTCTAAGGTTTACTTGGGGACAAGTAAAGTTCAAGTGGGGGGATATTTGATGAACTCAAATAAGTACATTTTATTACTATCATTTATCCTATTAATTTGACTTGTTTTACTATATTATGTATGAGGATTGATACTTAATCGTTTACTTTTGTAATTCTCAGGTAAAAACAAGCATTTGGTGAAACTTAGCGATTATGGACTAAAAACGGAGTAAAATGATCAAGATTGGAATTGGTTGTTGGAATGAAGAGAATGAAGACCACTGCCTGACTTTGAAGAATGCGCCGCATGGATTTATCCCATGCGCCGCATATGAAACTTTGGTCAACGAAGAATAACCAACTTGTTCTGCTCCAGATGCGCCGCATCTCACTCATTACATACGGCGCATCTCTATCAAGATTCCACCAGATACGATCCAAGATACAAGAGGACATGCGCCGCATCTATAAATGGAGTTACGCCGCATCTTCTGGCGGTGTACGAATATTCCTGAATATTATAATCTTGGACCCCACGCGAAGTTAAGTAAATGCGCCGCATCTTCCCTCAGACAGAAACTATAAATACCCCAAGGCCAGACGAATTTCGTGTGCATTATCAGAGTTTCGAAGACCGAAGCAGAAGAACCCTAGGACGAATTCAGTCAAGGCAGCAGCACAAGACACACCAAACCAAGATACAAGAGCTGTAAGAAGGTGCTGCATGTGTTTAATTCATTAAGTAGTTTTGTTTTATTGTGTTAGCAAACTTTAATTCATCAGGATTGATGGGCTTGTGTTATGTTATCATTCACTTCAACTCCCTTAAAATTGCTTTCCCATTAATTAAAGTTTATATGTTGATGTCTTTGGTTACTACTTATTAGTACATTGATCACCTCTGTGTTTATTAGTGGCTTGTGTAATGTGGCAACGGAAAGGTTGCACTCCCACGGTTGTTACTAAATTGATCACTTAGGAATAACTTTTAGACATAAGTAATCATTAAGGGTTTACTCGCCGATAAGCTTAGGACCAACGAGAAATGATTAACTACATACACTTCATATAAAGCTATCAATAAAACAAGTGACAAACTACTTAATCATAAGGACAGCCCTCTTATTGTCTCGAGTATTTATCTGTGTACGTGTGTGCTACTTGCTGATTCGTGCCTATTGGTTTAGTTTATTATTTAATTGCAAACAAAATCGTGCCAGTCTCTCAGGCTGAAACCCCCCCTTTTCGTTAGAATATTAAAATACTGATTAGAATAACGAGATAATACGTTCCACTCTTAGTGATCGACACTCTACTTACCATTATATTCATACTGACCGGGTACACTGCTCGTTAAGTGTGTGTGTTATTGATAAGTCGGCTAAATATAAATTTAAAACTTGAGTAGGCATTAAAACTGCTAAACCGCAACGACACATCACGCGCATCAGTCAGCAGCAGAGACATGTGAACCAGCAGCAGGAATGAAAGTACCAACAGCAGAATGCTGTTCTTGATGACTACCAGAATTCTTGTTGCTTGAGGAAAAAAAAGCAGGATTGTTTGTGGTAGAAGATGAACTTGACAATCCCTTGACTTCAGATTCATATACTTTCAAGTTGTTATACAGATCATCCAATGTCATCTTCTCAAAATCTTCCTTGTGCCTCCAAATCACTGTATGAGTGTTCCATTCGGAAGATAGACTTCTCCGAAATTTTATATTGATATCTTCTTGAGATACATCAATCTTCAATAGAGCCATCTGACTGCTCAACTTATGAAGCCTATCATAAGTTCCCTCAATGTTCTCAGAACTCAAAGCAGTGAAAGTTTCAAACTGATGCTTCAGTAGATTCTTTCTTGATTTCTTGGTAGCTTCATTCCCACCAAATCGAAGTTCAATTGCTTCCCATAAATCCTTAGCAGACTCAATATGATTAAAACTTAGTTGATAATCATTAGGTATTCCCATCATGAGAATACTGTGAGCCTTGACCTCCAATCTTCTCTGTGCTTTCTCCTCACTTGTCTTGAGAGTCAAGACTGATCCAGTAGCAGTCTTGGCTGGCTGACTGTCGCCATGTAGAACAACTTCCCAAAGTGAGTAATCAACCATTCTCATGTATTGTTGAATTCTCATCTTCCAGATCTCGTACTCTCCAGTCTTGAGCATGGGGACTCTTGATGCAGTAACCATGTGTGTAGAATCGGATTCCATTGCTTACTTTGATGATTAACAGATCTTGTATTCAGTAATTCTTCTTGGTACCAGTTTCTAGATCACAAGCTCTGATACCACTTGTTGATCCCAGTTGAGCTTCACGATCTTATTAATTACTTTAGATATAAACCTAAAGCAATCGGTATAGAAACTGATCTTGAGTTGTATATCAAATATTATGCGGAACTTAATATTTGATCTTAAGAAGAATTAAACACAAACGAATTCTCAAACAACACTTCAATATATTAATACGATTGCTCGATAGCAATAGGGTTACAAGAAACCTTGAAGTGTAAAACAATAATGATACGTATATCTAACCTAACCCTAGATCCTCCTTTTATAGCGTAAGGAGTCCTAGTCGTTTACAAGACTTTCTATACAAGAAAAATATTCTTACGTATCTTTTCCAAACTTATCTTAACAAACTATACATATCTAATAAGCAGCAGAGTAACTAGTCTAGCAGCAGAGTCTTCGTGGGCTAGCAGCAGAGTTACACTTTGCTCATTATTCCAATCCAGCAGAGTTACAAAACAGCAGAGTTATAGTCTAATCAGCAGAGTTACTTAACTGATCAGCAGAGTAACACTTGGTGTATTTCACGACCAGCAGCATCTTTAGACCCAACACTTAGTGTGGGGGATTGATGAGTGTGTAAATACTCATCATTTTACACCCATTAAATACACAAAAATGACCAAAAACACCCAATATAGTTTGCAGATATCCTTGGTTTGTGTTTTATGTGTTTCAGGTACTGAAGGATTGAAAACGGAACGAAAACGAATATTTTTGGATTGACTCGACAACAATTGTACGTTTGATCAAGTGAAGACTAAAGTCAAAGTCAAAAGTCAAGTCAACCCCCAAAAATACCAAAATGACACAAATGGTCCTTGGAAATAATTTCTACTTTTGGCAGCCTTGGTCCTTGGATTTTCAGAATTGGCAACAATAGTCACTTAAAGTTAAACCTAATCCAATTCTAAATCCTAACTAAATAAACCCAGCCAAAAAACAAACCCAACCCAGCCTAACTAATTAAACCCAGCCCACTACCAAAACAAATAACCCAAGCCCACTACCAAAACAAATAACCCAAGCCCACTACCAACAAATAACCCGATCCACCTTTATTTAAGCTAATACCAGTTTGACCCTCAGTCAAACCATCTTCCAAAACCATGCCCGCCAAAACCATACAACCCCCTCCTCCTTATCCCTGACAATACCACCCTCCTCCAAGCTTCCTTAACACTCTACCTAACAAACCAAGAAGCATTTAATGCTTCTTCCTCCCCCCAAGTTACCAGACCAAGTTGGCAGTCCCACTTATAATATTTTGGCGCCAAAACTGAAGATTAAAGGCTGAGATGATTTCAAGCTAATCCAAAGGTCAAGAAATGATCAGAGAGGCACAAGAGATTAATCCCACTTTGTTGTAGTATAAATAGAACCATCTTGTAGCCTATAATGGCAAGTAGTTAATTTCTTTAATCGTATTGTATTTTTATTGTTTAAGTTTTATCAATTTCAATTTTCAGTTATCATTCCAAGTTAATTTAAGTCTGTTTATCATTAATCTTTGTACAATTTCCATTAGTTAATGTTAATTCCAAGTTTTTAAGTTTCTATGTTGTACTGAGAATTCGAATTAAGTTAAGTGTTATTGAAAATAGCCTCTTTTCTGTTTCTATAAGCTCATATAAGCTTAATATAGCTTAGTGTGAGCTTATTTTAGTTCAGTTCAGTCTCATTCCAAGATATCCAAAAAAGTCAACAAAAAGTCAAAGAAGCTCAAAATAAGCAGTTCTGGTGGAAAAAGCTATTCTGGAAAGCTTAATGGGGTTTCTAGCTTGTTGTTGACAAGCTAGGTGTGTTACTGATCATTTAGTTCCACTGTTTCATAGCCTATCAGTTGTAAGCAATTTTCCAATTTTTGCATTGTTTTCTAGTTACTGTTCTATAGCTTAATTTTAGCTTATTATAGTAATTTTCTGCTTATTAATAGTTTATAATTGTATTTCATCTGTATTATCAGTATTAAAATAGCCTTTTCTTTATTTTGCTTAAAAACCGTAAAAAAGCCAAAAATAGCTTAAACATAGGTAGTGCTTATTTAGTGCTTATATCCAGTTGATAATGACTAATCAGTGTTTAAATAAGTTAGTGAATCAGTAAGAACCAGAAATTATAGTTAAAATTGGCTTGTGCTTTTGAAAATAAAAAACAGTCCCTCAAAAGGGACTGTTTGGGTTAAAACAGTCAAGTGGGTCAAAATGGGTCAAAACCCATGTCACTATTCATCTGCATATGTGTGAATTTCAACCAGCCTTAAGTAAGCTGGGATTCGAACCCCAGCCTCTTGACTCACACACAAGCAACACAACCAACTGCCCTTGGGTCTTTTCCAGTTAGATCTTGTACCCATATATATTTAACCCCTTTTCCCTTTTAAGCTATTCGAGCTTATTAGCTTATTACCAGCTTATTACAATAAGCTGGATCCTTGTTTCTAATTTTCCTAGGACTGTTATTATATAAAGTATTTATAGAAAAATTTCCAGAATTTTTAGAACTGTTTTAATATTTTTTATGCATTTTTCTTTTTAAAACAGTTTTTAATTCATAATAAAAAATATAAAAGTCAGAAAAATATAAATCTTTTTTCTAAAAATTTCTTTTGTCATTTATAACTTAGGAAAAATAATTTTGCACTTGTAGGATTAGATTTCCATATATCTTAGTTTTAATCCCATTTTTAGAATTCCCGTTTCGCGTTTTTAAATATAATTTGTTTAGATTTTAATTTTCCCGTGAGAATTTGTTTCTCATTTCTTTATTAGAATTAAAAAAACAAACAAATTTCCATTTTCCAATCATCAGTCACTCTAATTCCAAACCTTACACGATTGTCGATTCCAACCTCGCTGGGACACGACCCGGGTAACACTTGCCCGGTATCACACATATCGTATTCACGGGTTTTGTAAGTTAACCTTTTTCCTAAAAGGTTGATTTGTCATTTCCCGCGTATCACGCATATCCGTCTGATATTATATATATACTTTAGCACGGATCAAATTTTGGCGCCGCTGCCGGGGAGGTTGTGTTGCGACTATATCGTTTTGGTTTAAACGATTAGTGACTTGAGATCCTTCTTCAAGAAGTTTCCACTTTCATAAAACATATAAAATACAAAAATATTTTTCTTTTCTTTTATATATATATTATCATATAAAAATAAAAACCCAAAAACATTTCTCGTTTTCTTGTGCTAAAAAAGATAAAAGCAATCTCAATATAATATTCCTCAACTTGGAATATTATCATAATAAGTTCCCAAACAAAAGATTAAAACTTGCCTTTGTATCACTTGCGAATATCGGCTCACCTTTGATTGATAAACAAACTCTAACGGAGGTTTCAGGAGGTTTGGCATTAAATTGACAAACCGAAAGGAGCGGGTTTTTAAGGAGCATTTATTGCCCACCTTTGCTCCTCCGCCACTCTGTGCGTTTATCTTTTAGAGAGCTACCGTACGCTTGTTGATTATTGGTTTAAGTTCACTTGTGTTTTGCTTCGATCTTGTTTTAATTGAATTGTTTCATTTAGTGCATGCGCACTCGTTCTTCTAGATCTACAAGTCCTTTACGTGAACTCGTAGATATTCCGAGAAGACGTAATCGTAGACGTGCTGCCCGAATAGTCGAACCCGAGATTCGTACTATTCCCATTGATAAAATGGCAGACAATCGAACAATGGCGGAGATGCTCCAAGCACCCACCGAGGGTTACGGAGATGCCATCGTTTTACCACCAATCAATTCTGATCATTTTGAATTGAAGACGCATTTGATTCAACTCGTTTCTACAAATCAATTCCACGGGTTTGAACGAGAAGATCCGTATGCACACATCCGTTGGTTCAACAAGTTGACCTCGACCACCAATTACAAGGATGTGCCGCAAAAAGTTATCAAATTGATGCTATTTCCGTTTTCACTCGAAGGAGCAGCCGACACATGGCTTGAATATGAACCTCCTAATTCCATCACAACTTGGGATGATCTAGCATCGAAGTTCTTAAATAGATTTTATCCTCGTTCCAAAACAATTGAGCTCAGAAAAGAAATCATGAATTTTCAACAATCTTTTGATGAGACTTTTGCTGAGGCTTGGGAGAGATTCAAAGATTTAAAATGGAAATGCCCACATCACAATTTTTTGGAATTGCAACAAGTTGATATATTCTATAATGCTTTAACGCAAAACGATCAAGATTCGCTTAACATGGCCGCCGGTGGCAATATCTTGTATCGAACTCCGAAGGACATCTTGACGATTATCAAAAATAAATCGAAAGTTCGCACTGCACAAAACAAACCGGTAGTAAGTTCCCAATTTTGCAATGAAAATTCAATTGGAGAATTACTAGCCGAAGAACAAGTGGCCAAAGTGAGTGCCCAATTTTGCAAGACTTTCATTTACTTTGACGATGATGATGAGGATTCTATTCAAATGCAAGAATATTATAAAGATTCGTCAGCTACAATCACACCCGTCCCGGAGGACTCTCTCATAATGGGGGACGAGCATCTTAGCACTATTCCGGAAACGGAATCGGACAAAGTAATAAAGTCTAGTGTTGAGGACCTTGTCCCAATCCAAAGTGAGTCCGAGGGTATTTCCGAAAAAATGTGTGATTTGCCTCCTCTTGATGCTTCAAATGATCATTTTGAGACTTTCTCCGATTCTAAAAATGATTGTACTACAAGTGATGACGATTCTTCATCTTATGATTACATCGATTATGTTGAGGCATCACTTCCCCATTTTGAGCACAAGATGGATTCTGACCCAATCTCTCCATCATTTCCTATCCCCGTTGAGGGTAGTGACTTTTTCTCGGTTAATGCTTTGAGTGGCAATCCCACTCCTTCTTCTCAACCAATTCTTTCCGACTCTTCCCCTTCCCTCACTCTGTTTGAGGGAAGTGACTTCGTTTTGGAAGAGATCGATGCTTATCTCAAAAATGATTCAATTTCACCGGAAATTGATGATACAGACTTTGATCCGGAAGAAGACATTCTCTTCCTCGAGAAGTGGCTTAATGATGATCCGTCACCTTCTCTTCCTCCGAAGGATTTTATATATGTTATAAATATCACTATAACTATCTGCCGCTATAAAATTCTATTGCTATGCACGGGTACTCGTGTAATTATACTAAGACCAATGTTATATCGAGGATGAAATCTCTTTTATTATTATGACTATATCATAATAACCCATAAAAGTAAAAGACTTATTTTCGTTGATTTCGGGGACGAAATCATCTTTAAGGAGGTTGTAGGACCTTAGATATATCAACTTTATCACACTATACAAGCTTTGGTGACTTGAGATATGGGTGTATGTTAGAGAGAGAAAGTAGAGAGATAAACAAGAGAGCTTCTATTAATAAAACACACACTTACACACTCAAACACAGACTTTAAATGTGTCATTTGAGGTATATTTATAGTAAACATAAAACGCTCTAAATTAAATATAAATAGACTAGCTTATCATAACTACTAACCTATTAGCTTAGCCCAATCCACGAGTCCATTGACTAATCTATGACATTTTCTATAACGTCTTACAAAGTTCCTATGACTAGAATGACCGCCATTTTTCATTAATGCTAACAATCTCCCCCTAGGGGGTGGTCACTCAAATGATGCTCCACGTGATTAGGTCTTCGGTCTTCTATGTCTTGAACTTTGCATTTCGTCATAGAATAGTCTTGATTCTTTGTTCCTTCATGCTTTGTGATCTTTGAAGTAACGTCTTTTAGTCTTTCTTGCCTTTGATCAACATCTTCACAGGTTTGCCGTGTCGTCTTTTCCAACATACTCATACTTCTTGGTAAGACTTTGAACTTCATATTTATGTCTTCCTCAATCGATTCATGAACTTGTTCTTTACTTCTTGATTAGCTCTTTGACTTTGACGTAACTCATTGTCTTTAACTTGATCTCTTTGTCTAGAACGTTCCTCACTTGAGCTTGTTGAGGATGAACTTCATAAGTATGAGTCTGTGGAGGTGAAGATGTTTGATATCTGAAATGGTGGTGGTAAACGGCATTTCCTCCAAGGGACTATCATCAATACCTGCATAAAAATGTTAGATGAAATCACCAATCGATCATCGTGGACTTTTCTTAGAGAATAGACCGCTACGATTGTTTTACTGATGAATGTCTTGATTCCATTCACCTTGATAGATAAGGCAAGATCCGTAGATCTCATAAAAGACTCTTATACAACATGTGTCCTTTTTGGCGAACACAAGTGTATGTTGTTGGAAGTGTATCCTAAGAGATCTTTTGACGAATCTCATGGCTCTAGACTTGATTAAGTGCGTTTTGGTTTTAGTCGTCGGAGGCATGGAGCAGAGGGCCTCCTTTTCAATATCAACACATCTCGGAGTGAGAGGTCGATAGATTATGGAAGGTTCTCCGTGAGAAACAAAAAAAATATCTTTTAAGAGATATCTGAGTGGCTAGGAGGGGTTGTGCAGCGCGTCACTGGGTCCATGACGTCTTGTCTTCAATACCGGTATCATCTTTGTGATAACCGATAGCAGATGTATTGACCCGGTTTCTGCCATAAGTTTATTGGAGGGCTATTTCTTTTCACCCTTTTCACAAACTTTTCTTTTTAATTCTTCAACCCCTTCTTTCTCCTTTCATCACTTTACTTCTTTTTTCAATCATACCTAAGGACTTCTAATTCTAATCTATTGGAATTGTCCTTGGGTATATCCCTCCGGCTCTGGCGGATCATATGACATAAACCTAACCATAATCACCTTATAACTCCATGATTATCCTAGGTTCATTGATCACATGCCATAAAACCTTTTGTAAAATCTCTCAAAGTGTTTATAATAATAAAACATATTTTGTTAACACTTCGAGAGTTTTGCATTTTCTGAAATACTCCCCCTTCACATGTGCTCATGCGTTTTAAGAAAAGTTTGCACATGTTGGACGTGAAAAGTGCATTCCTTAACGGTTTTATCAATGAGGAGGTATACGTGGCACAACCTCCAGGATTCATTGACTTCGCAAAACCTGATTATGTTTATAAACTCAAGAAAGCTTTATATGGACTCAAACAAGCTCCCAAGGCTTGGTATGATCGATTAAAGGCATTTCTTATTAAACATGATTATTCCATAGGAATGGTAGATAACACTCTTTTCACGAAAAAGAAAAGCCCAAATCTCATCATTGTCCAAATATATGTCAACGACATTATATTCGGATCGACTTGTCAGGATATGTGTGATGAATTCGCCAAAATCATGCATGATGAGTTTGAGATGAGTATGATGGGTGAACTTAATTTCTTCCTAGGATTACAAATAAAACAATTAGAAGACGGAATATTTTTTTAATCAATATAAGTACATTAAGGAAATGCTTAAGAAATTTGGATTAGAAGACGCTAAGCCCATGAAAACACCGATGTCTACGGAAGTAAAACTCACAAGAGATGAAGAGGGTGAGTCCGTAGAAAACACTAAGTATAGAGGAATGATAGGTAGTTTACTATACTTAACGACAAGTAGACCGGATATCATGTTTAGTGTCTGCCTTTGTGCTCGCTTTCAAGAGGATCCCAAAACCTCTCACCTAGAAGCGGTTAAGCGTATCTTTCGATACATTAAAGGCACTATACACTTAGGATTATGGTATCCTAAGGGATCCGGCATAGAAACCATCGTCTATGCGGATTCGGATCATGCGGGAGACTACGTAGATAGAAAAAGCACTAGCGGAATTTGCACGTTAATGGGATGTTGTCTAACATCTTGGTTCTCGAAGAAGCAAACCACTCTTGCTATTTCTACCACAGAAGTCGAATATGTAAGCGCTGGAAAGGCATGTCGACAAGCACTATGGATGAAACAAGCTCTCGTAGATTATGGCATTAGGTTAGATGATGTCCCAATTATGTGTGATAACAAAGGTGCTATAGATTTAAGTAAGAATCCCGTTCAACACTCTAGGACTAAACATATAGAAATACGCCACCACTTCCTCCGCGATAACGTTCAAAAAGGAAACATATCTATAGAAAAGGTTGCATCGGAAGATAACTTAGCAGACATATTCACTAAGTCCCTTAAGCGTGAACTCTTTAACCACTTACGTTTAGGCCTAGGAATGATGGAACAAATTGACTGAATTTTCTGCATTTTTGGTACATTTTTTTTTCCAGATGGGCGGACCCCTTAATGTTATAAAGGCGGTCCCCTTAATTATTAAGGGGACCGGCTTGTCATTAAGGGGACCGGCCATCTGTCTGTAAATTTTTTTTTCTATTTCCTCTCATCTGAGTCTAGGAATCTGTTTTGCACAAAATAAAAGATTGGGATATTTTTTTTTCATAAACATATTTGTAAACAAAACCCAATCTATTTTCTACAAATCATTCTCACATCTAGGACAACACATGAAAACCATTTTCCTTACATTGTTGAATAATGCTAAAAACATTTTTTTTCATGCATAAAGATCTCACATGAATTGTCAAAGTATATAATCTAATATATACATCTTTGATATTCATATATTGAGCAAAATCAAATCAAGGAGACCTTGGATTGTTTCTTAGGAAATTTTTGCATTTAGGAGTCGAAACAATCACATCTCCACATTTGTTGCATATAGGCACACACTAGAACAAGCTTATTAATCACATCCTCACAATTGTTCCATCACCTATTCCCCATTAGTTTCTAGTGCCTTTGCTTCATTACCCTTGCCTTAGATGATTAGGTTCCTTAATTCTCTAAATTGCTAGATATTAATTATTGCTTGCTTATTTATTTATCTTATATGCCATGCATGCTTAATATGTTTCTCTATTGCCTCAAAGAGTGGGACTTGCCTAAAACCAGAAGCTCAAAACATAGCCATCCTCACCTATTTCTGCAGAAAAACCCATTTCTGGAACCCAGAAAGGTACCAGATGGGCGGCCCCCTTAATTAATAAGGGGACCGCCCATAATTAAGGGGACCGGCCATCTGCTGGACGGGTTCACAGAATCTTTTTCTGCTTTTTAGCCCATTTGATCCTATACTTCCCTAAATTCACAAACACATTCTGTCCTAATCACCCAACAAGCCTATCCATTCCTAAACAACACAAATCCTCCACTATAAATAACCCCATATCTCACCACATTCAATCATCCCATCATGTCTTCTCCTATCAACCCAAAACCAAAAACCTCAAAGCTAGCAAGGATGACCTTAAAACCCGGGTGGAAAAGAAAACCTCACCCTCACCACAAGCCCATCACAACTAGACAACCAACACCTCCATCATCATTCATCCCCAACTACTCTCCAAGATCACAACCTCATTCCATTGAACCATTTCACAAACCCTACCATTTTGGCCAAACATCCACATTCATTCCAAACTACTCCCCTAAACATCAAACCAACTTCAATGGAATCCTTGAAAACCCTCATCACCTTGGTCAAACATCAAACCTTTCACCCCAATACCATCCATTTCCACTAAATAACCAAATCCCCATTCATGAAAGGCAAAAGCTTCATGAAGAGATTAACCAAATCCATGATCTTAGTGATCTCCTTGCTATGCACCTCACACAACGCAACAAGGGACAACCTCCATCCTCACCTTACTCAAATTGCCTACCCCACTCTCTTAACTTGGATCAAGTTACAAACCACACCCACTATTGCCCTTGTTGCATCTTCCTTCAAAAACAAATCCTCCACTTAAGTGAAGATATTTCTTGGATCGAATATCTACTCACTCTTCCTCATCCCATTCCTCCACTACAATGATATAACATCAATGGAACCGCTCCATTTCCCTCACCATCACATAACTAAAATCCATCCACATGCTTTCCGCCTCAAAATAAAATCCCTCACCCTTTTGTGTCGCAAGCAAGTCCAATCGCTCTCTTTGGAAATATGAGGACCATTAGTATTTCTAGTTATGTTGTAATCATTATGTTTCAAGTATTTTATGTAATGATGATTCATATATTATATATGATCATCTTGAATGCATAAATAAATTAGTTGATTGTTCTAAATATTTTTGCTATGTATATGTATCTTGTGCCTCCTAACTTGTTTTTGCAGCCAAGATTTCCATAGCTCGTCTCCTTGGTGCCCTCGAACGAGGGGGAGTAAACATCAAGGGGGAGTTCTCGTCCCGACAAATTTAGTTTCTAAAACTTGTCGGCATAACCTTTTTGATTCTACAAAAAGGGGGAGAAGTGAATGTAAACTCACTAAATACTTGTCCAAAAATAAATTTTTGGATTTAATAAGTTTAAGTTTTGTAATCATCAAAAAGGGGGAGATTGTTGACATAAATAATGCCTAAAAACATTATTCATATCTCTATGTTTTAATGATCACAAAATATAAACTCATTAAACATAAACTTATCAAATAAACAAGTATTTAGTTGTAAATATTCATTTCTACAACTTAATCACTTAAGGTATGAATAAACAAGTGCTTAATGCATTATATGATCAAAGGAACATTTTCTTAATAACTAGATTTTTTATAAAACATCAAAAACATTTTTTATATTTTTGAAAAACATTTTTGGTATTAAATAAAAATGTTTAATCTTTTATAAAAATATGAATTCAAAATTTTAACCAAAATCAGTTAAAATGTTCCAGAAAAACCTTCCCCACAAAAGGACAAATCTGGGCAACGGACACCTAGGGCGGCCCCCTTAATTTTACTAGGCGGCCCCCTTAAAATTAAGGGGGCCGGCCACGCTCCTGTAGGTCTCCAGCTGTCCAGTTTTTCTCCTATAAATACCAGCCTTCTCCTGGATTTTTACTCACCTTTTGCACACTGAAACTTTCTGTTTTAAATCACATTTCATATCTTCAAAAACCCTTTGATCATATAATCTTAAGCTTTGGTTTCTAAGTGATCCAAGCTTCCTCCATTCAAGTGCAAGAGAAGAATACTCCTTCAACAACTAAAGAAGAAGTATTGCAACTTAGATACCTAAGTTGTTTGTGTCATCATACATTTGTATATAAGTTGTGTATTGTTGTTAGATAGTTGTGTGTATAATTGTTTGGGATAGGTTAGTGTGTAAGTAGAGAAGTTGTGTTGTTAAGGTGTGTAAGTAGTGAAGGTGTAAAGAAGTAGAAGTGTACATAGGTTGTGCTTAGTTGTGAAGTGTCGTGAAGAAGTAGTGAAGAAGTCGTGAAGAAGTCGTGAAGAAGTCATGAAGAAGTCGTGAAGTAGTCGTGAAGAAGAAGGTGTGATTAAGTCGTGTTTAAGTTGTGAGATTGGTTCTAGCTACGATTATAACTCGACATCTAGCTTTGTGTCGTTAAGCCGGTGTAAGCTAAAGTTGTGTAAAGGTTTTCTCCGCCATAAGGGAGCTTGTTGACATAGTGAAGAAAACTCTCGAGTTAGGTGCTCGGGGAGTGGAGTAGGGCAAGGAAGGTGTCCTTGTAGCCGAACCACTATAAATCTCTTGTCTCTCGGTTAGATCTTTCCATCTCTAGCTTTCATTTCATTTTATTACCTTACTTGCATTACTTATTTATATTTACTTATATACATATTGTTCATATTGTTCAAGGAGTTGAGGTCACATAAATTCGAATCTAAGTTTTAAAAAGTAAACAAAGTTTTCACAATAAATTTTAAAATGACATAAAACTATTCAACCCCCCTTCTAGTTTTCCACAAAAACATGATGTCTATGACATCATATATCATATCGCATAATCAATCTATGCCTAAGCATCAATATTCTAGCTATCCGCAAGCAATAGCCAACCTTATAACTAAGGCATCATAACCCTTTAATTTACTTACTAGCCCGTCTCTAATACCACTTAGCATTGCTACTAGCAATTCATCACTATAATTCTATCATACATTCACATATCGCAATACAATCCCCGTCACCAACCAAGGTGCACGACTAACTAATCATCTAAGCATCTCAAGTCCCCATGGACTTGTAACTCAAACACAACAACACTATTATAAGCATACATCACCTATCATCAATAGGCTCAACTAGCATTAAACGTAATCCATCTAACACTTAGCAATTAATTTCCGCGCAACCAATACTTACGTCCAACGCTTCTAAGAGTGGTTTAAGTCTAGGCAATCCTAAAGAAAACCTAATTCACTTAAACCAAAGCTCTGATACCAAGTTGTAACGCCCCGTACCCGTTTAGACCAAAAATTAAAACTATTTACGCAAAAACGATTCACTTTTATGGACATCTGATCATTCTTTTGACATCTGACAAAAATCTACAAACATTCAGCCCTTGAGGCTATTTTTAAATAAAATTACATTCAATTACCTTCGAAACGATAGGTCATACGACCCGTTTCGACTTACGGATTAAAAGATATGAATTTTTGAAAATCGACAAAATCTGGAAACTGGCCCATACCGCCGGCATGAAATCCATGCCGCCGGCATGGCCCCAAAACCACCCCCATGCCGCCGGCATAAAGCCAAACCGGGCGGCATGGGCCCTCTGGTCAGTTTGGGGGTTTCCCAAACTCATCCATGCCGTGGGTTTGGCCTCCAAACCTCCGGCATGGACCTGCAACTTCCCAAAAACACTTCGTTTTCATCCCGTTTTCGCTATAAACAACCCATACGACTTCCGTTTTACACCAAACTTGAACCACTTCATTAATTTAACATAACCAACATGTTCCAACAACACTTGACCCGTTTACAACCCAAAATGGGTACAAACACACTTAAATCCAAACGCCCCTTAAACATTTACTAAAAACACTTAAAACACACTTGACAACTCGTTAGACTCCCAAACCGTTACCCGACTTTGACACACATTATACGACTCATAAAATAGACTCTCGGGGTACAACGTTGACTCGAGCCCGGTATTCTACCTAGCTCCTAACGCTTATTATCTTTCAACCGCTTCCAAATCCTTAAGCTACCACACATAAACCTTCATTGCGCCGCACATGAACCTACAAAACATTAACAACTAAAGGGGTAAGCTTACGCTTAGTAAGTAAAACGATTATAACATAACATCATAACATATTCACACATTAAGCATCATAATCCAATTATTTCACCACAACATTAAACATTACTCATACCTTGGCCACTTCGAGCCTTATCAATTCATCACAACCTTTCCTACCTACTTACACTAATCCAACTCAAATCTCATTCTCTTTTGCTAGTTATGCCAAACTAGCCTTACATCTACTCCTTCACCTCACACTAATTTAGACACATTCAAATAACCTCATCATAGCATTCATATAACACATAATGTAAGAAATCATTATAACATCAAATCATAACCAGTTTACTTACCTTGAATCCAAGCTAAGCCAACAATCATTATATCACCATCATCATCATTATCCTCACTAGTCATCATCATCATCATCATCCTTCTATAACATATCAATCCTAATAACATAAAAATCAATACATAACAAGGGTTATCAAAACCCATCAAAACATACTTACCTTGCTAACCAAATCATCATATGATCACACCCATATCATATGATGATTTCCTACTTTCCTTCTCATCTATAACTAATCTAAATAAAGGAAATAGATTACTTACTTGAATGGGAATCATAGCTAAGGATCATACCATTTGATAATCATCATCATGGCACATCCACTTTCACCATTTCCCTCTCTTTTCCTCCTCCATAGCCGGCCTCACTCTCTCCCTCAATAATTGATGAAAAGTCTAGAAATAACTAGATATAACTAGTTAGGTGTCATCTTTGGGCTATTGGCAAGAATGGTCCTTCTAGTCTCTTTCTTCTTACTTTAGCCACAACTAACTTATATCACATAATTAACACTTGGCAATCTAGGTCCCTTTAGTTTATTCATCTTATTCCATATTACTATATTAGTCATACTTTGACTATTAGTTTGACTATCGGGTTTGACTTCCACGTAACTTGTTGACCAACCAATCCCAAAAGGTCTTTATCCACTTTCATCTAAGGTGGGGTCCCAACACCCGGGAAACGGGTCTAACATGAATGATATTCATCAGGATGATGAATTCGGCTTTATACTCTTTGAGTAATAAGCTAAAGGATCTCATCAGAGAGTTGTCTCATCAAATATTTATTTTGTCAGTAAATGAACCACCCTGTGAGCACACTTAGGGAGCAGCTATTTCCGAGGCAAGCTCATCAGCGATTGCAACCACAAGCTGGACTAAATTCAACCTTGTTTGTAGCTGCTTTAACCTATTCAATAGCAGTTTTAACTACTACTTAATGACCACGTTTAATAGTCATGTAACCACTATTTTCTATAATGGAGGAACATTATAACGTAATTATTGGGCCGGTTAATTCTCATAATTCCATAATTGGGCCTTGAGTAATTCCTATAAATTGGAACACATGCTTACATGGAAAATACACGGAAAATATAAGCGCTTAGAAGCAAAAAGGTTATTGTTTTGTGCCTAAATCAAGAACATACATTTGGTCTTATCTCAAAGAGATATTTTTGATACTCAAGCATGAAGGTCGAATATTTTATTTTGAAAAGTGATTATACAAGTTTATTTTAAAAGATACATAAAAATTTAGTTTGCATTTCAGTGTTTGAATTTCCAAATGCAAGTTTCTTAAACTACACTTTTGAAAAATGTATGTATGTTGTAAATAAGAGCTTTAAGTGTGGTGACAAGCTTTGGCTTGTCATTTGGGCCCCACGGTGTACCACATCACCTCCTTATCACAACTAAACACAACAACATTTTCTAGGTACCACTACTTCCTATTTTATTTTTTTATTCAATTTTCCAAATAAAATAAAATTCATTCATTAAAATTAAAATACAATACAGCATATTAAAAACATACGATGTAAGATCCTACAAAAATCCGTCATAATAATCTTTGTTAATTAATAATACTCTTGACTTATCATTTAACAAAGCCCATTTTTACGGAAAAATTTAAACTTTTCTTTAATATACTATACTCACGACCAACATAAGATTTGAATAAGCCTACATAATTTATATGAACTATTTTCACTTTATTATTTTTTTTTAAATTAAACTCTTTACGCAATACGAACACTCAAACCTATTAAATTTTATTAACATATACGCTCTCCGTTAAACTTATTACATGTCTAATATTTTTAGTTGGAGTATATTAATAAACTTTGATATTTTTATAAACGTTATATTTTTACGTTACTCGGTTTTAAATTTCGTAACTTGAGAACTTAACATCAGTAATTACCGGGATCAAACTATACCCTTTATAACCTAAATAATCAATGTAACCTTGGATAAATACAATAAATCTTATTTGAGATAGTCACCCATTATAAACAAAACATGTGCAAGATTCATAATCATACACGTATTCCACTGTTACCAATTTATACCTGTAAGATTTCATAACCATACACGTACTACACACGTTTCTTTTATAAACTTTCACTCCACACAACATTTCTATCTAACTAACTATCCCATCTCTCTCCTCTCTCATTTCCGGCGAACAAAACCAGTCACCGGCACACCACCGCCGGCCACACAACTACACCGCCACCACCATTCTAACCCTCTCATCATTCTCATCATTTCCCTATGCATCACGCGCCTTCAACCCACCCTCACCTATTTTATCTCTCGGTAATTTATAGTTTTTCCGGCGAGGCTTTTCCGATGATACCTTGGTGTAACCATACGAGTTTAGATCGAGTGTTTTGGAGCTGTTTTGGGTCTTGCTTGGTTTGTTGCTGCCGCCGTCTCTCTTCCCTCTCCTCCCTCTTCTCGACATGGTAAAACCCAGAAAATCATCTCTTATTTATTGTTTTTGGATATAACCGATTTTATTTATTTTGTCATCTTTTTCGTGGATTTATAATAAGATCTAAACTGGTTTATATTTATTGTGATAAAAACCGGATTTAAAACGCTTTGATATACCTCGTGTGGTTAAATTCGGACTATAGTGGTAATTATTTTTGAATTAGTGTGGTTACCGTTTTGTCTCGGCAATACTTTGGTATTGTTGTTGACTTGTGGCTGTCAATGATTGATGTTGCTCGTTATTGTTGTCGTTGTTATGTTGGAGTCCATTCGGTTGCATTTGGGTTGAGACCGAGACCACTAAGGTCTCGGCAAAGTTATTGTTGTCATTAATTGTTGAGGTTGTCATGGTTATAAGTGTAGTTTTGCTTCTTTTGATACTCGGTATAACGGTGAACCCGCAAGGGTTGTGGTTCTCGTTTGGTTGAGTCTCGGTCTAACAAGCCGTTGAGGGGTGTTGGGTATACTTGCGTTGGTTTCCCAACTAGTTAGGGTGCGTTCGCGGATCGGTCCCCGGATCACCAAGGTAGCAAAATAGGGGTGTTTACACTTTTGGGTCAACACTTGTATCTGTTAATCGAGTTATAAGTTTTAGTGTGGGTATTGGGTTGCTTGAGCCCATCGTTAGGGTACCTTAGGTTTAAGTTCTCATGGGCCACATGTCCATTTGAGTTACAAGTTGTCTAATGGGCTGTTAAGCCCAACTAAGAGCGTGTTGGGTTAAAAGAAAAATAATAATAATAATGTTAATAATAATAATGTAAGAAGTGGGTTGGATTATGAAATATGGCGTTAAAATAAATTTGGCTATCAAGATAATGAATTTGGCATTGCGACGATTGATACGTCTCGGTTACTTGAAAAATATTATTTGGACTTGAATGGTGAATTAGATTTGAATACGGAAATGGTTATTATACTTGGACGTTTGGACAAATGCGGATCGTTATCGGACTTACAATATTAGATATCGGATTTATTGAACATCTTGAGACTTGAGACGTTATAATATATTAAACTCGGACCGGACACAAAATTTTCACTAATGTTACGAGAATAATAACGAGACATAAACTTATTAAATATTGTAATCCCAGTTTTGATTTACCCAAGTCTCGACGATTTGAGAAAAACTAGTTTTATTAGTTAAACTTATTTTTATAAAACGTTTATATTTTATATAAACTATTTGGGATAATGGGGTAAATGCTGAAACGTACAAAATAGTTATTTGATTTGAGGTGTTTGTTTGTCTTTAGCTTCTAAGTTGTCATCTTTGGTTAGAGTTCTCGTCAGTATCCTCTTGAATTAGTTAATGTCTATTCTTTTTGGCGTGAGTTGTAAGTCGAGTCCAAGTCTTCTTACCACACCACATGAAACATTTAAACTAAGCTTTTGATAAGTTTTGAAAACTGAATAATCCACGAAAACTATGACACTTTATCTTTATTAGACTTTATTATTGTGCTAGACATGTTTTGAGGTAACTGTATACATATTAGGTTGTGTACCGTCGTGCTGTATGAGACCGTTGTGATATGCTCTAGATGCCAGTCATGTCAGTTGTGATCTTTGCTTTGCTATGGCTAAGGTGAGTCGTGGCCCCTCCTATTTTAATACTTGATTTATACTCTTTTGGGGGAGATACATGCTTTGAAATATTTTACTTATTTATCAACTATATGATTTACTTTGCGATGCAATACTTTTATAAGTACTATGAAAATTCTTATGACTCATCGTGAGTCGTGGCCCCTACTTTTCACACTCGTTTTTAATAATTCTTTTGGGGGAGATACATGCTTTAACTGTTTTTATATTACTTGAAATATCTTATGATTTACTCGAAATTATCAACTATGTTTTATCTACTTGGATCATACTTGAAAGGAATACATGTTCGATATATGTGTAAATTGTCTATTTAGCTTAAAACACGGAAATTGAAACATAACATCTCTGAACTACTTGATATAACATGATACTGAGGCTTACTGTATATATTCATGTGACAAATGAATGTACTGTTACTTTAATATGATATTTCTACATTACACTATAAATAATTGCCGATACTAAAATTACGCATGATTCGCCTATATTGCCTAAGCACAAATTATTGCCGAAAGTCCCTTTATCATGAGCCATTAATCACTGCGGTGAGCGCGAATATAGTGGACAGCTTCGAAACCTGTTGGAGGCTGACGACCTATCCCACTAAATACTGTGACGGAATGCCTATTTGGTTAGTCGTATTTAGTCGCGATACACTATATTTGAGAAAAATAGGAATTGGCAAGTACCTATTAACTCGAGGGCCATAAAAACCCATCAGTGACCCTGGTGGGACACTCCGTTTTACGGTACACTGTTAACGTTTTGCGTGTCATGAGGCTTAGGGCAATATAACTTTATGAATATATGAATGTTTCATATATATAGGATACAGCTGTATTTAGAAGACCACCACTTTTCACTGATAGATCTCAGACTTTAGACCATTATTAATTTACGTGATATAATTATGAATCTCATACTTGAACTTTAATTGCTATCATATGTGAATTACCTGAAAATTCTACACAAGACAACTCAAAATGATTGGTATGTCATTACATTTACAAGCTGACTCATCATCCCATGTCGAGCATATACCAACTTAGCTCAACTGCATTCATAACTTGAAACTTATGATTTTGAATATCATACATGAACTACTTGTGAATTTTATACAAAACAACTTATTAACTATTTCATAAAGGATTACTATTTATTTCGGCAATCACTATACACCTTTCGAAGAAAGTTATTTTCTATCAAACTCCACGAACTCACCAACCATTGTGTTGACGTTTTAAGCATGTTTATCTCAGGTAATTAACGGAGCAGGACAAGACACGGAGCGGGCATCCTTTACTCTGATAACTTTAATGGTGTAAAATCAAATATGTCATTCCTTCCAAATTATCACATTTTCTTATGAGATTTTCAAATCAAATACATGACTTTTGTATCAAGAAGATTCTTCGAATGACATATAGCTTTCAAAATGCATATTCTGGACCGTTTTCTGAGATTTAAACTTCGATCCTCACCGTAACACCCAAATTACTTTTCCGCTGCCACAAACCAAATTTGGGGGTGTTACAGTTTGGTATCAGAGCCTATGGTTATAGAGAATCAAACGTTTTAAAACAATGAACTATAACCACACTTTCAAAATGAATGATTTTACACCATACCATTTTACGCCCTCCGTGTCTGCAGACTGCCGTGCTCAATACATTACCTATTAAGATTATGTTGCACTAATCTTTACATGCTTGATAATTACTCTTCACACATTACACACTGTATTATTTCACACTTACCGTTACGCTCTTAACGTACAAAATACTTATAATTATTATTTTTGGCTACTACAGTACCATGTCTTCCAAACCTGTTAATATTACCAAGGCTACCCTTCATACTACTCATACATCACCTTGTTATCATATCACTACGGATGCTAAAAATCCCTATGTACTAATATCTCAACCCCAGACTAATACGGAACTTACTCACATACCGCTCTCATTATCACCAATTCACTCACCCTTACGTCAGAAAATTTGAGGAACTACTGAATCTTATCCATTGAAGAGTTGATTGGTTGTCCAACAACATTCGAGGTTAGACAGAATACACACTAAAAAAACGATTTGAAAAGAGATTGAGCCAAATTCTCCTTTAACTAAACTACCACACCCATATGCCCCGGAAACTCGACACAGAAAAGTTAGGATTTTAGCACCTTACGAAATCGAACCTTTTATGACACTAAATTGGAGCTACCTCAATGGACTTATAAAGAAGATATACCTATGTTTAGTACCAATTATACTACCATTTTCACCTTATTTCACCCCTAGACATGATCAGGATAACGTCACCATACCTTACCACCACTACTATCATCATTCCCTTCACCGTCGGTTGGACCCAACTACTCGTTAAGACTACTCACCCAGACTGACCTGTTTACACCTCACCATCGGGAGCTGACTCCTAGAGAGAATTTACCTCTCAGGTCTCCCTCGCAACTACTATTTCCCATCTGCTTTCACTATTTCAGCCCGAATCCTCAAGACTGGATAGAATTTTAGGACAACAGTTACCCACACACTTACTCGTCCCACCAGTATGACGCGACTGGAGCGTCATAAGGAACAGATTGATACACTCCAGAACATCATTGACAAAACACCACTCACAACTAACAACACCCTACCTGACCTTTTACCTGACAGGATGGATTTCTAGGACGGACTGATAAGGTTTCAGTCAGAGATATTAAGAAACACTCCCACATGGCAATCCTTACAATGAGGAAAAACAGAGATTTATTAACCTGCTGCATGGAACATTAATAAAAGACCTTGTATCGTTGGCTTTGTAAAACAATCGATCAAGTTATTAATGTTATGATGTTTACATTAATTATACCCAGACTTACTACAATATCATCTACGATTGTTACGATTCCTCATACCTGCCATAACTAGGCTACGACCATAGAATTCTCTAAGGCAAAATTTCGGAAGAAAACTTGATGAATGAAGAGGAAATTTCTGAACTTCGGCTTTTATGAATGAAACAGTTTGTTCCTTAGCAATCCTATACCAAAAATTAAGCATTTATCTACGACATTACCCAGACACATCGTGATTTAGGGTTCACAACTGGTTAAAGTTTCACATTGTGACCACATTATTAAGACTAGTATACAAATACTTTGTCACTCAAATTATTCTGACATGGCCATTAGGTGGATTTAAATCCGTTTTCTTGAGATATTGATAGAATATGGCCAGCATAAGCATTACAAATACTCCACTAGCACCAACCACAACCTTGACTCTTAAAGCTATCCAAAAGTTAGTAACCAATACTGTTGCTGTGATACTCAAGGTAACTATAGTAGCTTGTCCGAATAGCAACAAAATAGCAAGAAAAGAAGAGGAGACGACTAAGTTCTATAAGCATATCAATGAAAGTTTCACGAATTTTAGACCAACTCACTTTAAGAATATAGAAAAAGGTGACTGAACCTACTATTACCCTTACTCAAGGATTTCTAGACCAAAGGATAAGCGAGACACTACAAGAACCGCTGCTCAAATCAGAATATCACTTAGGACAAAAAGACCAATGGAAGAGAATGGAAACTCTTTAGAACCTTAACAACTTCAAAGGATAACACCCAAATTTAAGCAGAAGATAAATTCCTGTTATGGATAAGTAAACCCTAGTTTAAGAATTTCCCAGTTGTATTCCCTTATGTACTTTAGGCACAATGAATGTAACCTAAGCATAACAATTACCTTTCTACCGAATGAAGACTCTACCTTGTAACATTTGCGAAATAATCATAATCCACGTCTAGTTCAATTTCTATTCTATTCATAGTCATTAGGTAACAATATCCTGACACCATTTTGGAAATTTGATTGAGCGTTAATTTCGACCAAACAATAGATTATCACCACTTTGTAAGAAATTCTCACCCAAAACTTAGATTTATACCAAAGATATCCTATATTCCTGACTTATCCTCAGAATATGAACAAAAACTTCTTAGTTCTTTTGAAAATAATTAGAGGGTGTCCGACTTTGTGACGAAACCATTATAACTGAACCATCTAAACTTCTTGAAAAAGGCATAAATCTCACGGTGACTGAGCCAAGCATTACATTATTTGGTCCCAAATTATACATAGCCTGATCAACTATGTCTAATTTAGGAAGAATCATGTCATGAATGAAACAGTTATCTTTCAGATTTTCTAATAACAACTTTCATTCAAAAGCAAAATCTTGAGACAAAATAAATTGCCCATAAACGTCACTTTTGACCAACCACAAATAATACCTGCACATATTAACCCCCATTCTTATGATAAGAAACTGACAAAAGTACAAGCATTAGAATCTTAAGAATTCACAAAGACTTATGAGAAGCGCAAAATAGCAAGAAATTTTATTAGAAATCATGAAAAGTAGTACATAACAATAACACTAGCAACGATAATACTAAAGTTACAACTATTTATTCCAACCGTCTTACTACCTATTTTCCATACGCCATATCCACGATAAGAGCTACAATCACCAACGGAATGACAAACGCTAAAATCACGACCAAATATTGGAAATCTTCGTCCGGAGCATACCTCAAGTAGATAACCACAAGAATAACGTACACAATTGCTAGCATAATTATGAAATGCGGCATTTTAAGATGTGGAACTAGAGAAAAATAATTTGTGGAAGAATAAAAATTAAAATGGAGTAATTATAGGTTAAATCTAGCCGTTAGAACCAAAACTAGCCGTTGAGGGCTCAGTTCACGACCGTTAAAACACACTGTTCACTAGCCGTTAAATTCCCACAGTTCCTGACCGTTATTCTCATTATTCGCAACCTTTAGGTTTATTAATTAACCAAACATTCAAATTTATTCCATCTAGCATGAGTAAATCTAACTAGATCTCGTTTCCTCTATTTCCGGATAGAAACCTCTCGACAACATTCTTCATAATCTCTCACCTCAGAACATCACATTTTTCAACACCTATCGTAGACTGAACTTCGGGACGAAGTTCAAAATTGAGGGGTAGATACTGTAAGATCCTACAAAAATCCGTCATAATAATCTTTGTTAATTAATAATACTCTTGACTTATCATTTAACAAAGCCCATTTTTACGGAAAAATTTAAACTTTTCTTTAATATACTATACTCACGACCAACATAAGATTTGAATAAGCCTACATAATTTATATGAACTATTTTCACTTTATTATTTTTTTTAAATTAAACTCTTTACGCAATACGAACACTCAAACCTATTAAATTTTATTAACATATACGCTCTCCGTTAAACTTATTACATGTCTAATATTTTTAGTTGGAGTATATTAATAAACTTTGATATTTTTATAAACGTTATATTTTTACGTTACTCGGTTTTAAATTTCGTAACTTGAGAACTTAACATCAGTAATTACCGGGATCAAACTATACCCTTTATAACCTAAATAATCAATGTAACCTTGGATAAATACAATAAATCTTATTTGAGATAGTCACCCATTATAAACAAAACATGTGCAAGATTCATAATCATACACGTATTCCACTGTTACCAATTTATACCTGTAAGATTTCATAACCATACACGTACTACACACGTTTCTTTTATAAACTTTCACTCCACACAACATTTCTATCTAACTAACTATCCCATCTCTCTCCTCTCTCATTTCCGGCGAACAAAACCAGTCACCGGCACACCACCGCCGGCCACACAACTACACCGCCACCACCATTCTAACCCTCTCATCATTCTCATCATTTCCCTATGCATCACGCGCCTTCAACCCACCCTCACCTATTTTATCTCTCGGTAATTTATAGTTTTTCCGGCGAGGCTTTTCCGATGATACCTTGGTGTAACCATACGAGTTTAGATCGAGTGTTTTGGAGCTGTTTTGGGTCTTGCTTGGTTTGTTGCTGCCGCCGTCTCTCTTCCCTCTCCTCCCTCTTCTCGACATGGTAAAACCCAGAAAATCATCTCTTATTTATTGTTTTTGGATATAACCGATTTTATTTATTTTGTCATCTTTTTCGTGGATTTATAATAAGATCTAAACTGGTTTATATTTATTGTGATAAAAACCTGATTTAAAACGCTTTGATATACCTCGTGTGGTTAAATTCGGACTATAGTGGTAATTATTTTTGAATTAGTGTGGTTACCGTTTTGTCTCGGCAATACTTTGTATTGTTGTTGACTTGTGGCTGTCAATGATTGATGTTGCTCGTTATTGTTGTCGTTGTTATGTTGGAGTCCATTCGGTTGCATTTGGGTTGAGACCGAGACCACTAAGGTCTCGGCAAAGTTATTGTTGTCATTAATTGTTGAGGTTGTCATGGTTATAAGTGTAGTTTTGCTTCTTTTGATACTCGGTATAACGGTGAACCCGCAAGGGTTGTGGTTCTCGTTTGGTTGAGTCTCGGTCTAACAAGCCGTTGAGGGGTGTTGGGTATACTTGCGTTGGTTTCCCAACTAGTTAGGGTGCGTTCGCGGATCGGTCCCCGGATCACCAAGGTAGCAAAATAGGGGTGTTTACACTTTTGGGTCAACACTTGTATCTGTTAATCGAGTTATAAGTTTTAGTGTGGGTATTGGGTTGCTTGAGCCCATCGTTAGGGTACCTTAGGTTTAAGTTCTCATGGGCCACATGTCCATTTGAGTTACAAGTTGTCTAATGGGCTGTTAAGCCCAACTAAGAGCGTGTTGGGTTAAAAGAAAAATAATAATAATAATGTTAATAATAATAATGTAAGAAGTGGGTTGGATTATGAAATATGGCGTTAAAATAAATTTGGCTATCAAGATAATGAATTTGGCATTGCGACGATTGATACGTCTCGGTTACTTGAAAAATATTATTTGGACTTGAATGGTGAATTAGATTTGAATACGGAAATGGTTATTATACTTGGACGTTTGGACAAATGCGGATCGTTATCGGACTTACAATATTAGATATCGGATTTATTGAACATCTTGAGACTTGAGACGTTATAATATATTAAACTCGGACCGGACACAAAATTTTCACTAATGTTACGAGAATAATAACGAGACATAAACTTATTAAATATTGTAATCCCAGTTTTGATTTACCCAAGTCTCGACGATTTGAGAAAAACTAGTTTTATTAGTTAAACTTATTTTTATAAAACGTTTATATTTTATATAAACTATTTGGGATAATGGGGTAAATGCTGAAACGTACAAAATAGTTATTTGATTTGAGGTGTTTGTTTGTCTTTAGCTTCTAAGTTGTCATCTTTGGTTAGAGTTCTCGTCAGTATCCTCTTGAATTAGTTAATGTCTATTCTTTTTGGCGTGAGTTGTAAGTCGAGTCCAAGTCTTCTTACCACACCACATGAAACATTTAAACTAAGCTTTTGATAAGTTTTGAAAACTGAATAATCCACGAAAACTATGACACTTTATCTTTATTAGACTTTATTATTGTGCTAGACATGTTTTGAGGTAACTGTATACATATTAGGTTGTGTACCGTCGTGCTGTATGAGACCGTTGTGATATGCTCTAGATGCCAGTCATGTCAGTTGTGATCTTTGCTTTGCTATGGCTAAGGTGAGTCGTGGCCCCTCCTATTTTAATACTTGATTTATACTCTTTTGGGGGAGATACATGCTTTGAAATATTTTACTTATTTATCAACTATATGATTTACTTTGCGATGCAATACTTTTATAAGTACTATGAAAATTCTTATGACTCATCGTGAGTCGTGGCCCCTACTTTTCACACTCGTTTTTAATAATTCTTTTGGGGGAGATACATGCTTTAACTGTTTTTATATTACTTGAAATATCTTATGATTTACTCGAAATTATCAACTATGTTTTATCTACTTGGATCATACTTGAAAGGAATACATGTTCGATATATGTGTAAATTGTCTATTTAGCTTAAAACACGGAAATTGAAACATAACATCTCTGAACTACTTGATATAACATGATACTGAGGCTTACTGTATATATTCATGTGACAAATGAATGTACTGTTACTTTAATATGATATTTCTACATTACACTATAAATAATTGCCGATACTAAAATTACGCATGATTCGCCTATATTGCCTAAGCACAAATTATTGCCGAAAGTCCCTTTATCATGAGCCATTAATCACTGCGGTGAGCGCGAATATAGTGGACAGCTTCGAAACCTGTTGGAGGCTGACGACCTATCCCACTAAATACTGTGACGGAATGCCTATTTGGTTAGTCGTATTTAGTCGCGATACACTATATTTGAGAAAAATAGGAATTGGCAAGTACCTATTAACTCGAGGGCCATAAAAACCCATCAGTGACCCTGGTGGGACACTCCGTTTTACGGTACACTGTTAACGTTTTGCGTGTCATGAGGCTTAGGGCAATATAACTTTATGAATATATGAATATTTCATATATATAGGATACAGCTGTATTTAGAAGACCACCACTTTTCACTGATAGATCTCAGACTTTAGACCATTATTAATTTACGTGATATAATTATGAATCTCATACTTGAACTTTAATTGCTATCATATGTGAATTACCTGAAAATTCTACACAAGACAACTCAAAATGATTGGTATGTCATTACATTTACAAGCTGACTCATCATCCCATGTCGAGCATATACCAACTTAGCTCAACTGCATTCATAACTTGAAACTTATGATTTTGAATATCATACATGAACTACTTGTGAATTTTATACAAAACAACTTATTAACTATTTCATAAAGGATTACTATTTATTTCGGCAATCACTATACACCTTTCGAAGAAAGTTATTTTCTATCAAACTCTACGAACTCACCAACCATTGTGTTGACGTTTTAAGCATGTTTATCTCAGGTAATTAACGGAGCAGGACAAGACACGGAGCGGGCATCCTTTACTCTGATAACTTTAATGGTGTAAAATCAAATATGTCATTCCTTCCAAATTATCACATTTTCTTATGAGATTTTCAAATCAAATACATGACTTTTGTATCAAGAAGATTCTTCGAATGACATATAGCTTTCAAAATGCATATTCTGGACCGTTTTCTGAGATTTAAACTTCGATCCTCACCGTAACACCCAAATTACTTTTCCGCTGCCACAAACCAAATTTGGGGGTGTTACATACGAAACTTAAAATAACGATACAAAAAAAAAACGATACGGAAAAAAATCATACAACACATAATAATAATACGAAACTTAAACATTTGACTCGTTGTGCGGATGTTTCTTCATGATTTCTTCTTGTTTCCTACAAGTGAAAGCGGCTTTGGCCGGTGTGGTCTGATCAGGATCAATCATGAGAAACTTCAACTCTTCCATCTCAAGATACCCCATTTCTTTCTGCCTCCTCGCCTCGTATGCGGCCATTTGAGCTTCGATTTTGCGCGAATAATTGTCTGATAAAAGTCTCGAAAAAATACTCGTTTGACTCCCCCGACACTCGATGTCTCCACCGACTTGGCTTTCTTTGAAGATCGAGATTTTTTTGCGCCGTCGTACGAGGTCGTTTGTCAGGGCCGAATAGATCCTCGAGACATGGCATATCAATCGGGTCATCCGCGTCCCATTTGGGGTATTTTCTCAAAACCTCCCACCCGTGAACATATAAGAAGCTTCTCCCACCAAAGCGTTGTAGAAAATTGGCCTTTGCATTCTTGAGATGATCACTGTCATTTTCCCCGCTTTTACGCTGCGTTGAATTTTTGACAATCACCGTGAAGCCTTGTCCATTTACCCGTGACCATAAATTTGATACGATTTTCACGGTCAGTCTGATTGTTGAACATGTCCACAATCTGGTTCCAAAACGCTTACTCGGAACGGTCATTTCCGATGTATTTGTCTTGGGAAACTTCAACCCAAATACCTGCTAACAACTTTTCTTCTTCCTTTGACCAACGAGTATTCACACGCGTCAGTTCCTCCACGTCATCATCGTCGTCCTCGTCCAAATTCACGATTTTTTTTTAATTTTTTGCAACTTTTTTCCCTCGAGATTTGGCCGGTGCACAGCGTTGTGGTACTTTGAATTGTGAATCTCATGGTTGTGATTCAATGTGTTGTTGTGGTTGAAATTGAAAAAACTGTGATGGGTGTGGGTTAAAAAAATGTGGTGCCGGAAGTCGTTGATGTTGGAAATTTGCGTATCCTTGAAACGCATATTTTTTATCTTGGTAAATTGCCTCGGGTGTCATTTGCGTACCATATGGAGGAATCGATTGCCAGAAAAAGTTAGAGTTTTGTGATGATAGGGTAGACGGGTTTGAAGAACTCTCGTATTGTTGTGGGTTTGAGGTGAGAAACGACGTAAAATACCCTCACTCGTTTGGACTTTGAGACCTTTTTTTTTTGTATGCTGAGAAATAGAAAGTATTGGTTTTTTTGGTTTAGAAGTGTGTGAAAAATAGTGTGTTATAGTGTGTTATTTATAGTGTTTAAAAAAGGTGGGATTAGTTAAAAAAAAGTGGAACGGTAATATAGCCGTTTGTAATTAAGTTGGGCCCACAAACGGATACATTTGCAGTCAATTTGTGCTCGCCACCACACTGGCCGAGCTGTGGCGAAACTGCCACGTTGGAGTGGCGAAACACAAATAAAACCACACTGCATGCTCTAAGTATTTACTAGTAACCTATAACGAAGAAAGTGGTTGTTCGAAATACGGATCGCGAGATCTAAATAGCCTATTACAGTATTATGTTGAAAAAAAATGTTACTCGTACACATCATGCAACCCTAACTATAATAGCACACGATATGTTAACTTGGGAGGTGAGTGAAAGCTTAACGCATGGTGCGTTAAGCTTGCGTTACCATTGCAGCGTCTCGCGTTAAAGGCCAAGTGAAGGCAAAACGTTAAGCAGCTAACACTGCGTTAAGGGTTAGGCCGAATAAAAAAACAATTACACATTTGCCCCTTATAACGTCCACTTATATTTTAAATTATAAAAAAAAAAAAAAAAAAAAAAAAAAAAACCCCTTGGTTAAAAAAAACTTTCAAAACACCCTCTTAACGGCTAGTTTAGGTTAAAAAAACTTTCAAAACACTCCCTTAACTGCTAGTTTGAATTAGGATTCAAAAGCCTCTATAAATACCAACATTTACAAGGCAGTTTCACACTCTTTCCATACACTATTAATAAAAAAATACAACAAACGCCCCTTCTGGCTCGTCGTCTGCCACATTCCGTCAAAGAAATGCAAGTGTTTATTCAAAAACAATGTGATAAAGAAGATGTTGATCGTCAAAAGGCTGTTATTGAGGTTATCAATCAGTTTCAGATTGCAAAAGCAAAAAAAGAGCATATGAGACAACGATACGCCAATTGCACAGACATTTCTGCGAAAAGAAAAGCTTTGATTGACCAATTTTTGAACTAGGAAGCCAAGAAAGACGAGGCAATTAATGACACGCTGTGGGGTTGTGTTACACAGGTACAAACCAACATAAGCAACAAAATTTGGTGGAGCTATGAGGAAAACAAATACGTTGGTTCTGTTTCACAGCAATTGACTCAACTTGGGCTAGGTGCATCAAGTTCATCGAATGCACCTACATTTATTGAGCAACAACAGTCCCCCCCCCCCCATTTATGGGTTATGCCGACGAGGCAAATAATCCTTTTGGCTTAACTGCAGTACAGCTGTATGAAATTAGCGTTGACGAACAGACGTTCAGATAATTTGAAGCAGAGCAAGCAAAGCTTCAACAAGAGTGGGAGGAGAAAATGAGGAAGGAAGAAGCAGAACATAACGCGTTCATTGAGGAGTTTCCTGAGTATAGGTCTCTTTCGTATGATTCTGCATGCGGGAGCACTCAGATTAAATTATGTTTATGTATTTCGTATGATAACGTATCGTTGTTTATTTTATGTAACGTTTATTTAGTGTTTATTGTGTAACGTTTATTTCTGTGTTTCAATGAATTCGTATTGTAAAATGTTTAAGATCAAATGTTATGTTATATATTAAATGAAGTAGTAGTTTTAGTTTATGGTTTGAATTTGAAAATAATTGAGTTAAGGTTAAGTTATACTCCCTCCGTCCCATTTTAATTGTCTTAGGCCCACAAAATACACATATTAAGAAATTTTGTTTGTATGTTATAAAATGACAATAATATCCTCAAGTTATTATATCAACTCTTTGATTGTATTTTGTCTTTTATGGGCAAAAGTGGAAATTTCTTAGAAATTGACAACTAATTTGGGACAACAAAAAGTGCAAAAATTGACAATTAAAATGGGACGGAGGGAGTAATAAGAGTGTTTTTTTTAAGTTAAGGTTAAAAAGTTAAAACTGATGTGATGCTGACATGTCACTGAGTAAAAGTTTATCTCTGAGTGATTACACTTAATACTCTAAGGGCCCAAGGAGTGGTAACATCCAACCCTCCCAACCCTCCCAAATTCCACCAATAACATCTCTCCAACTCATTTTATCCTTTCAACCCTCCCAACCAACCCTCCCAACTTAATTCTTAGGCATTCATCACATTCTCAACCCTCCCAAATTTTTTTTTTCATTTAATTTAATCAAACATTTATATAATAAAAACTTAAACATTTCATTAAAATAAACTAAAAAAAAAATACATAAACGACATAAACATTACATAAACCTAAACATAATTAATAAAAACTACATAAACGACATCATTATTAGAAAATAAAATACGACATAAAGAGACCTAAATCAATGTCTCGATCGGTGGTGGCTGCTCCGCTGGGTCATCAAGGTATGCTAAGTCCAAACCCGATATATGCGCTGTCAGATCATACCGGAGGCGATGATGGACTTCTTCGTCATGTATCTCCCGCAGGCCCGCTCCACATCCTTTCTTGCCGCCTCTTGGAGTCTTTTGAACTTCTTTTCGTCCTCTTCGACCGGATGCCGGTATGCCTTAACAAACGTAGCCCACCTAGGATAGATTCCATCGGTAAGGTAGTACCCATGCTTGTAATGTCGTCCATTTACGGTAAATGAAGTGTCTGGTGCGGATCCATTACGCACGTTTTGAAACAATGGCGACTGATTCAAAACGTTCACATCGTTGTTCGATCCAGGTGGACCAAAATACGAGTGCCAAATCCACAAGTCCTGAGAAGCAACACACTCAATCATAATAGTCGGCACCTTATGATCACCCCTCGTGTATTGCCCTTTTAAGTATCTAGGACACCTCGCCCATACGATGTGTGTACAATCAAGAGAACCAAGCATCCCTGGAATGTGGTGTCTTTCTTCGTGTGCTTGTGTGATGAGAGCAACATCGTGAGATGTTGGCTTACGTAAAAACTCCGCTTCGTATAAAAAAATGACCGCATCACAAAAATACTCGAGGGTCTCGCGAGATGTTCTTTCCGCCATGCATAAATACTCATCTAACGCGTCTGGAGGTTCACCCGTCGCCAATTGTTTGATCGCCGATGTGCATTTCTGTAAAGCCGTGAAACTTTTTTTTCCCCGAGCGTCGTATCCTTCTTGAAAGTACTCGAACCCAGCTTCAATATCCGCAACAATCTTCAAAAACAACCTTTTGCTCATGCGAAAACGATGACGGAAAACTGACTCATCGAATTTCGGGTCTTCAACAAAATAGTCAAGCATTAGTGTTTCCCCCGCTTCGACCCGTTCCCGATCAATGTACCTACGGGTGTCAGTAGAGCTTCCGGTGTCTTGATACGCGTCTAAGACCGTTTGGAAGAAGTTAAAAGTGCTCTCCGTTGACGAGTCGAAAAGTGAAGGCGGATCACAATACGAAGAAGAGGAAGAAGATGATTCCATTTTGTGATAAAAGTGATGATTTTTGGGTGAAGATTTTAGTTGTTTGAGATTAAATATGTGAAAGTTGTGATTTAATATGTGAAGTTTTAGTTGTTTATATAGAGGGATTATTATTATTTTTTTTTTGAACGTTGCAATGGACCGTTTGGATTTTTTAATCCGTTGCATGTGGTTAACGATCGAATATGTGAAGAAAACAAGCCCAACCCTCCGCTGCTTGCCCTACCCGCTGGGTCGGCGGCGGTGTTCCCCAGCGGGTTAGCCCAGCCCGCTGCCAACCCATCAACCACTCCGTGTCCTCTAACATCTTGTCTTTACACACTAGATGATCCGCAATTGAAATGCAACTCGCTACTAACCATACTACCATTTGTTAGGCCGATCCAAAATTACATCTACGGATCTACCGTGATAATTACAGCAGAGAATATTACCACCAAGATTTGATGGGTCCAAACCCCAAAATTCAAACGAAGTACTATTTTACTTTAGCTTCGACATGTCACTTCAAATATTAAAGAAAGTTTGAAAGTCAAAGTTTTACTTTAGCCTCAACATGTCACTTCAAATCTACTGTTTAATGAAACATCTTTTAGCATATACCTGCACTACAATTTTTTTTTTGTATTAAAGTTAGATACTAAATCTCTACACTAAACCTCTTTTGTTAGTTTAAAAGGCATAACAGCGTAACAAGTAAAAAATATGTTAAATAATAAAAGGCTCGTGTTATATCGATGGTTCCTAAAATAGCTCAAATGTGCAACTATCACACCGAGAGGATTTTCGTTGCAAAAACTACATTAGTGTTTTCTTTTTTTACAAAACAGCTACCAAGTGCTAACTTTCGTTATTTTTCTCGTTAAGTGTCATGTCACTGAGGGTAGTATCGTTATTTCATTGCTTTAGAGACAAAATTGCAATTTAAGTTTTGTCTATTTGTTTCACAGCCACCACCACCACCCTCTACCGCCACCACCACCACCACCACCCTTCCTCACACTCTTCCACTTGATACGGATACATTACACATTGGGGGTAGCGGCCAATATTGTCAATAAAAACTTCAATTCTAGTGGACTTTTGAAACTATTTCATAATTACAGATTACATAATATTGTTAAACATAAATCAACTAGTTAACTAATGATAGGTATAGTTTCTATGTTGCTTGATTCTATATATATGTAGTTAAGCATCTATCTTGGCTAAATGTTGGTTGAAGTTGGATAGAAATGCTTTTGTCAGTGACTAAAATGGTTTAAAGATCAAACGATGCCGCCGTTTCTTATGTCGTAGTACAAGCCTCGATGCAACATCGGACTATGATGTCACTGATGAAGATATCAAGGGGCTAACAACTTGTTTCGAGTTAGGCTTTAGGTTCGATATGAATAGTACCTAGAAGACGGTGGCACGACGGAACCACCACCACCGCCCCTGCAACCATCGTCATTTGTTGCTGGTTCACCATCAATATAGATGTGAGACTCAAGTAGATGCCAGTCTTACGCGTTTTACTAATTTAAATTTTTTTGATAGTTGGCTAGCTTGTGTCATGTCAAATTCTTATCAGACTAAGAGGCTGTTTGTTTTTTTTAAAAAAGTCTGAACGACCTCTGATGTTTGAATCGGTCAGATATTTTGTGATTTTGACTATTTGTTTTCTTTAAGAGTTATGAGGTTAAAATGTCCAAATAACCTCATTTTTTGTCAGAGGTTGAACAACCTCTATTTGCATCTGAAAGCCCACGTAATCCCACATCTTCATTTGGTCCTCCATAATCTTGATCTGTTCTTCGAGGTCGATTTGTTGCTCATATTAAAATCAATGTTCTTCCCCAAAATTTAATAATCCCATTAGAAACCACAGATTGATTCCGATTTCTAGTAGATTGAAACTTGAATTGCTTTTCCATAATGTTAAACCTTAGGCTGCTAGGCAAGGTTCACCTTTTTTCACCATACACATCAGCGCCACGTCAGCTTTCTCTCTCCTCTCACTCCCCTTCACCTCACTTCACCATTTACTAGTCAAGGCAAACCCATCTTTCACCATAACTCTCATTTTTTTTTTAATTTTATACTTACACAATTAAAAACGTAAACGTTAAAGTTTAAAATCATAACGTACGAAATGAAAACGTTACAAAAACTGAAAATAAACATTACATAAATTTCTTGGAATTAAAACATTACATAAAGAAAAAATTAAAAATTCTAAATTAAAAACTGGAATTAAATATTACGAGACAAATGCTCAACCAAATTGGCACGAAGGTTTTGATGCATTTGAGAGGATCTGATGTACCTCATAACCTTTCGCATTTCTTCATCAGATCGTATGGGGTCATCCGGTTGTTGTGCTTCCTCTGGGTACCATTCGGGAGATATTGCATTTTTGTTGTCTTTTCGAATCATGTTATGTAATATGATGCACGTATACATCATATTAACTATTCTTTCTTTTTTCATAATTTTTGTGGGATTGGCAAGTACCGCCCATTTCATCTTCAAAACACCAAAAGCCCGTTCTATATCTTTCCTTTCCGATTCCTGCTTTTTGCTTATACCTTATTCTCTTGTGGTCATCATCTGTTGGTTCTGGAATCGTCTTAACGAGTGTTGCTGATGAACTCAAATAAGTACATTTTATTACTATCATTTATCCTATTAATTTGACTTGTTTTACTATATTATGTATGAGGATTGATACTTAATCGTTTACTTTTGTAATTCTCAGGTAAAAACAAGCATTTGGTGAAACTTGGCGATTTTGGACTAATAATGGAGCAAAACGTGCATAAAGTGAAGAGTCTGCTGAAAGGAAGAAGATCAAGACTAATCTGCTCCAGATGCGCCGCATCTCACTATCAACATGCGCCGCATCTCTATCAAGATGTCACCAGATACGTTCCAAGATACAAGAGGACATGCGCCGCATCTAATCAGGCAGTTACGCCGCATCTTCTGGCGGTGTACGAATATTCCTGAATATTATAATCTTGGACCCCACGCGAAGTTACGTAGATACGCCGCATCTACTTAGTAGATGCGCCGCATCTTCCCTCAGACACAAACTATAAATACCCCGTAGACCAGACGAGATAAAAGAGTTCGAAACCCTAACCGAAGTTCGGACAACAGAAGAGAAGGACGAATTCAGTCAAGAGGCAGCACAAGACACACCCAAATCGAAGATACAAGAGCTGTAAGAAGGTGCTGCATGTGTTTAATTCATTAAGTAGTTTTGTTTTATTGTTTTAGCAAACTTTAATTCATCAGGATTGGTGGCTTGTGTAATGTGACAACGGAAAGATTGCACTCCCTTTAAAACTTGCTTTCCCATTAATTAAAGTTTATATGTTGATGTCTTTGGTTACTACTTATTAGTGCATTGACCACCTCTGTGTTTATTAGTGGCTTGCGGGCACCCGACTGCGGGACAAGGTGTGGCTCCCACGGTTGTTTCTAAATTGATCACTTAGGAATAACTTTTAGACATAAGTCGTCATTAAGGGTTTACTCGCCGATAAGAATAGGACCAACGAGAAAGGGTTAATTACATACACTTCATATAAAGCTATCAATAAAACAAGTGACAATCTACTTAATCATAAGGACAGCCCTCTTATTGTCTCAAGTATCTATCTGTGTACGTGTGTGCTACTTGCTGATTCGTGCCTATTGTTTATTTTACTATTTAATTGCAAACAAAACTGTGCCAGTCTCTCAGGCTGAAACCCCCTTGCGTTAGGATATTAAAATACTGATTAGATTAACGAGATTATACGTTCCACTCTTAGTGATCGACACTCTACTTACCATTATCTTCATACTGACCGGGTACACTGCTCGTTAAGTGTGTGTGTTATTGATAAGTCGGCTAAATATAAATTTAAAACTTGAGTAGGCATTAAAACTGCTAAACCGCAACGACACATCACGCGCATCAAGTTTTTGGCGCCGTTGCCGGGGAGTGAATTGTTATTTTCTGTTAATTTGGTTAGTATTTTAATTAGGTTTTTTTTTTTCTTTTTATTAGATTAAATTGCATCATTGTACTATTTTGCATATTTGTTGTATTGTGTGTTATTTGTTTGCTTTTGTTTTTATTTTTGTGTGTTTTATTTTTCGTGTGTTTAATTTTTGTTTTATTTTTCATTTTTTTTGTTCTGTTCTGCTATCGTTGTACTGTGCTAAATCAAACGATACGGCGCATCTGATCTCTCGGATACGGCGTATTGCGTTTAATTTTTATATATACAACGCGTTTAATTAATTCGATACGACGCATCTTTTCCCCAAGATACGGCGTATCTGTTTTTAACAAGAAAATTTTTCTAAGCGATAAAGTAATACGACGCATCTGCTTTTGTAGATACGGCGTATCTGTTTTGATAAAAAATTTTCTAAACGTTAACGTCATACGACGCATCTGCTTTCGCAGATACGGCGTATCTATTATTTTAATTAAAAACAGTTTGCGAATTATTAAACAAATACGGCGTATCGATTTCCGTCGATACGGCGCATCTTACTGAATCAAAAATCTTTTATTTTTAAACGTAACGAAAATACGGCGCATTAACTTTCGTTAATACGACGCATTTAATTTTAATTAGATAAATTGATTTTTGATTGATTAATTCGATACGGCGCATTCATAAATTCAAAGCGGCGTATCTATTTTCTGAATAAAGTCTGATTTAATTTTAACGATTATAAGATACGGCGTATCCAACTCTTTTGATACGGCGCATCGTCTGCAGATATCAGTAACTTTAATTTTTCGTATTCCGTTTTCGTTATTAATTATCCGATATACTACTTTCTCGAGCATACCCTACTGATGCTTTTCGTGATTGTTTCAGAAGGAAAATGGAAGGATACGGAGAACTGATTGACTTCGACTTCGAAGCCAATTTTATGAATGGAGTGTTAGTGCATGGCAATTTATCTGAACGTTACGATGGGGACTACATTGAACTTAATGACCTTGATGGACCATTAGAATCTAATGACCGATTCATGGACGATGCGGAATCTGAGTTAGAAGAAGAAGAAATTGTGGATAGTCCAAGAGTCAACGTTATTACTACTAGAAACTACGATGAATTTGAGGGATATGATGGTTCTTGGGATTACGGTGGAAGGATCAACACCAATTGTGCTTACAATTTACAATTCCCATGCATGATTGGGTACAAGTGTATTGACGCCAATTTCTTTCCTATTTTATCAATCAATGTCATGTCAAGAAGATTTTACAATTCTATTATGAGAAATAAAAAGGAGTATAAAGGAAAGAATGTAGTTGGAGCCTTCATTAATGTCCCGATCTTCGTTGGACGCTTCACTATTGTTACTGAGTTCGTAATTATTGAAGACATGAATGCCTATTGTGACAGCAATATGGGTGACGTGATTGTTGGAAAACCATTTTGTAGGGAGATCACTATTAATGCAAAACGATTTGAAGGAAAGATCGCCTTCCAATGTGGAAGCGACATTATCACTTATATGATGCCCCGTACTCACCCTGGATTTAAATATGCTACTAGTAGGATTTGCTACAAATTTTCTCCATTCCTTTTTGTTAGTGATGATGACAATAAGAGAGGGATTGAGTACCCATATCAATTGAAGGAAGGATTCTACAAAGAAGTTTTGAATTTGGGACCTGAATATATACGAGACGATTCGGTTGCTAAATGGATCCTACGTGGCCATGTAGGAATCAATGAACGAAATTAAAGAGCTGAACGTGAGTCTAACTTGAAGACTCTGGAATAAAGACAAGTGCTGACCGGGAGACAACCCGGATTTATCATTTATTATTCTGTTTTCTGTGTCGAGTCAGTCCAGGCCGCACGAAGATACGGCGCATCTCAGTCCTGAGATGCGACGCATCCTCTGCAATGGTCATATCTTATTTTATTTTTTCTGCATTTTAATTTTCGACTTTAAAACTATTTATCAGTTTATTTTAATGCGGCGCATCCCTGGTTAAGGATGCGGCGCATCTTTATTCTGATCCGTATTAATTCCAGGCTCGATACGGCGTATCTTCTTCAATAAGATACGGCGCATCGACTGACCTGATGATTTTCAGTTTTAATTTTTAAGTTTTATTTTTCCTAACTACTAATGTGTTATGCAAGTTGAACCTTTCTTATCTTAGGTGTGTTTTAAAGTGTTGGTGGTATTATAGTTTTCTGAATTTTCTGTGGATACATCAAGTATGAAGCTTTAACGTTCTAATCCACAAGAAAGATGATTTTTGCTCTTACACTAATGGAGGATCATACCGAGCAAATCTCAGGGGAGTTTTTCTGTTCTAATTCTTTTTATTTTCCAGTTTTTAACCTTTTATACAAACAACGAGGACGTTGTTTAACTTAAGTGGGGGGATAGGAGAATTAGAACACTTAACACTTACTTGTCTTAAACTTTTTCAAAAATTATGCTTAAAATGTGCTTAATATATCAAACTTAAAATTTTTTAGCATGTTTTTGTTTAAGATCTAAGTTACATAACTGCACACATGACGTTATTTTCAAAAATTGTGATTTTTCCAAAATTCACAAATCTATGAGTGTGCCGGTGACTTGTAGACTTTAGAACTTGGCTTGTATACTATTCGAGACCACCATAATGAGTATTATTTATTTAATTGAAATGACTTGTCTAACTTGGTAAAATTCTAGGATTACAACCAAATAGCCATTATATGTTATGTGTTATTAACTAACTACACTGGTTAGTTAACCCCCGTATAAACCCTTTTGTTACTCTCATTTTTAGAGTAAGATACCCCTAGAAAAACACTCAGAGCCATTCCTTTCGTTTCTTACACCTATGTTTAAAATGTTTCGTTACACCCTTACACCTTAGCCTACCCTGTAGATTAAAGTCCGTGGTTGGTTAATTGCTATAGGCAAAGTGTGTTTCCTTACATTACCTGTGTTCGCGTGCGTAATTCATTATCTATGGTTAGGTCGGGAAATTGCACAATGCAATTGGAGTGAAAGTAAATATTGTATATTTTAGAGTTTATTTTTCGTGTGTTTACTACTTTCACTATTACCATTATTTCTGAAGTTATGAAAAGTATGAAAAAATTATCCGGAAAGAAAGTTGTAGTGATGTGGTGAAATTTTACACATCTATGTTTATGTTTCAAAAAAAAAAAAAAAAAAAAAAAAAAAAAAAAAATGAGAAAAGAAAAAGAAAGAAAAAAGAGTTGGATGTTTATTTTAAGCCAACGATGTAAAGTTATGTAAGTGGTTCATATGGCCACTATTTGTTGTACTATATCTATGGATTGAATGGGAATTGGCAGTTATGGGAACGCCAATTAAGGTTTATTCTTTGATTAAGATCTTGTTGAGTATGATTCGTGTCTACCTAAAGCGTGTGTTTCAAGTGTTAAAGCGTGAGTTATTCAATGATATGAGTCTTATTCATGGGATGGTTGGGATAGTGATTAACCACACTTAGGATTTTAATTTATTTGTTTTGTTTATTTTTTATTTTACACCAATTTATATCCCAAATATTATCCATACCCTATATTATTCTTTATCCAACCGAACCTTTGATTTATTGAGATTGGGGATTTGAGCAATCTTAAGTATCGTAGTCGTGGATTCGGCTATGTATTTATGATTTTGTCGCCCTTTTTGATATATTATTATTGGTGAAGTTTGGACCTATCTTTAGCCTATTCGAGTTAAGGATTTGAGCAATTGCAAGTATCGTGTTCGTGGATTCGATCATGTATTTGTGATTTTGTCGCCTTTTCTGGAATTTGAGATCGATAGTGAAATAAGAATAATTAACCCTTAAGCCTAAAAACCCTTTTTACCGCTTTAGACTTGTTATTCCTTAGCTTTAGTGGTGGAGATGTGTATACTTGCCAAGCTTATGATAGAATATTCGTCGCGACTGGACAGTTAAACGATTAGATTTGCTTTTGTCGACTTATTTTATTTTACTTCTAATTCGTTAAGTGTTTAGTTGTGTGATTATGAAATAAACGAATACATGCTTAAATATAAAAATAAATCCTAACATCTTTTAGGATACATTTTCATGAGATTTAATCTAAGGTTTACTTGGGGACAAGTAAAGTTCAAGTGGGGGGATATTTGATGAACTCAAATAAGTACATTTTATTACTATCATTTATCCTATTAATTTGACTTGTTTTACTATATTATGTATGAGGATTGATACTTAATCGTTTACTTTTGTAATTCTCAAGTAAAAACAAGCATTTGGTGAAACTTGGCGATTTTGGACTAATAATGGAGCAAAACGTGCATAAAGTGAAGAGTCTGCTGAAAGGAAGAAGATCAAGACTAATCTGCTCCAGATGCGCCGCATCTCACTATCAACATGCGCCGCATCTCTATCAAGATGTCACCAGATACGTTCCAAGATACAAGAGGACATGCGCCGCATCTAATCAGGCAGTTACGCCGCATCTTCTGGCGGTGTACGAATATTCCTGAATATTATAATCTTGGACCCCACGCGAAGTTACGTAGATACGCCGCATCTACTTAGTAGATGCGCCGCATCTTCCCTCAGACACAAACTATAAATACCCCGTAGACCAGACGAGATAAAAGAGTTCGAAACCCTAACCGAAGTTCGGACAACAGAAGAGAAGGACGAATTCAGTCAAGAGGCAGCACAAGACACACCCAAATCGAAGATACAAGAGCTGTAAGAAGGTGCTGCATGTATTTAATTCATTAAGTAGTTTTGTTTTATTGTTTTAGCAAACTTTAATTCATCAGGATTGGTGGCTTGTGTAATGTGACAACGGAAAGATTGCACTCCCTTTAAAACTTGCTTTCCCATTAATTAAAGTTTATATGTTGATGTCTTTGGTTACTACTTATTAGTGCATTGACCACCTCTGTGTTTATTAGTGGCTTGCGGGCACCCGACTGCGGGACAAGGTGTGGCTCCCACGGTTGTTTCTAAATTGATCACTTAGGAATAACTTTTAGACATAAGTCGTCATTAAGGGTTTACTCGCCGATAAGAATAGGACCAACGAGAAAGGGTTAATTACATACACTTCATATAAAGCTATCAATAAAACAAGTGACAATCTACTTAATCATAAGGACAGCCCTCTTATTGTCTCAAGTATCTATCTGTGTACGTGTGTGCTACTTGCTGATTCGTGCCTATTGTTTATTTTACTATTTAATTGCAAACAAAACTGTGCCAGTCTCTCAGGCTGAAACCCCCTTGCGTTAGGATATTAAAATACTGATTAGATTAACGAGATTATACGTTCCACTCTTAGTGATCGACACTCTACTTACCATTATCTTCATACTGACCGGGTACACTGCTCGTTAAGTGTGTGTGTTATTGATAAGTCGGCTAAATATAAATTTAAAACTTGAGTAGGCATTAAAACTGCTAAACCGCAACGACACATCACGCGCATCAGTTGCCAATTCCGGGTATATACCATCAACAAGATAGTACCCAAATGGGTAAGTTACCCCATTAGCAACAAATGGAATCTCCGGTGAAATTCCTTGTTTAAGATCGTTAAATAAAGGAGAGTTATCCAGAACGTTGATGTCGTTGTTCGCCCCAGAAGTACCAAAGAAAGCATGCCATATCCATAAGTCTTGTGACGCAACTGCTTCCAGCAAAATGAACGGAGTCGAACCATGATCACGTCTAACATATTGACCTTTTTGTGCATTCGGACAACCAAACCACTCCTAATCTGTACAGTCAAGGCTTCCTAACATACCCGGAAAGCCATGTATTTCTTCGTGATGTTGATAAAGCTTTATGACATCAGTCATAGTGGGTTTTCTCAAATACTCTGGACCAAAAATATCCATAACAGACTTACAGAAATGATCAAGTGATCGACGAGAAGTTTTTTCACCCATCTGCAGATATTCGTCTAAAGCATCAGGAACCGCGCCGTATGCCAATTGACGAATTGCGGAGGTGCACTTCATCAACGCTGAAATGCTTCTTTTTCCGGTACAATCAACATTACTACTAAAAAATGGATCATGAATAGTTACCTCCCGAACTATCCAGTTGAAAAGAGTTCGACTCATTCGGAACCTCTTTCAGAAACAACGTTCATCGTAGAACGGGTTCTCAGAAAAATAGGCGTCGACTAAACGTTCATGAGCACCATAATGATCTCGATGAAGGCGTTTTATCTCCGGGCAATTGTTTCTAAGATTTGTTTTTCGTGTATTTTTAAAAAACGACAACGATCTTGCAATAAATTTGAATCTCCGACTTGTAACTTCTCGTTCTTCTTCTGTGTCGGTGAACATAATCGTATCGGAATTCATTTGGAAAATAAAATGAATGAGATATATGTTGTTTGAATGGAATGAGATATATGTTGTTTGAATGATATATTGAGAAGATATGTATAAATATGGTGGGTTTTGTGTGTATTTTATAGAAGAAAAATGGGGGGTGTTGAATTTTATTTTATTTTTTATTTTACCTGCAACGGATAGATTTTAGAAAAATGGCAGCATATTCAATGTATACAATGGTGAAGCGTTTACCATAATTCTTCTTGGAACAAGTGAGTAGCGCGTGAACAAAGATGGGAGGCAAGGCAGTATAGCGCGTGAAATTCAGATAGTGGTGAAAGATCCACTGCCTTGCCAAGCAGTCTTATAACATAATTCATCATACATATGGAGATCTATATATCATTTATTAGAAATAAAATTTGCTACCGTGTTTGACTGATTTTAGATGGATGTGTAGTTTCACGGAAGTGTGGAAGAAGATAAGTTTTTCACTTGTTTATTTATATTTATTTTAGTTCATTTTACTTTATGTTACTGTTCTTTGTTTTCCAATACAAGTTCCATATAATAAGCGATTAACATAAAACAAAGATATATATATATATATATATATATATATATATATATATATATATATATATATATATATTTGTTTAATTAGTTGCAAAAAATGTTTAATTGTTGTTAAACTATATCAACTTTAGGATTAAAATGCTTTGTTTCATGTATAAACGCATTATTTTTCTATAATAATGAATCTATTTCATATTTAAATCATTTAGACAATAAAAAAAAAACAACATTATTTGATTCAGATAATAATGAATCTATTTCATATTTAAATCATTCAGAACATTATTTGGTGGTGGTGGTTGTGAAACAAATAAACAAAACTTAAATTGCAAATTTTGTCATAAGTCGGTATAGAAAATAAGTTTCGTTTGTCATGCGAGCTTATGAAAGGGCTGATAAATAAAATCATAAGTCTCTATAAGCTCTAGCCTCATAAAAGGGGCTAAAAACTTTAGACAAGGGCTTTTGAACAATAAATTTCTTATTCACCCACAAAAAATATCTAACATATAGAAAAACTCATTTAATTATGTCATTTTAGTAATTTTGCAATAATAAACCTAAGTTTAAGCTAATTTGCCAAACAAGTCATAGCCCCAGCCCTAGCCCTAGCTCCTTTCCCCAAACATACCCTTAGTGATAAAATTAGAACTACTCTAAGACCGGCCGTAATGGTCGGTCGTCCAACATGGTCGACCCCTAACGAGGATGCGTTCTCCACCTTACACCTTCTTTCACCAGACGCGTCCTTAGGCCAATAAAGTAAAACTCTGTCGAATATAAGACGGAGTTGTGTGAGGTTTTGTTTGTGTGTGTGGTGTTTTAATTAAATGATTTTTGTGAGTTATATTTGTGTTTAAGTGGGGTATATTTTTTTTTATTACATTAAATTTGTCATAAAGTTGTTTTTAAAAAAAACTGATATGAGACTGGTATACTAGATTTTGTTTTGATCACCATTAAAGTTAGCCTAAGAGCACTTTCAACGGTTCATGCACTAGGCGCGTTAAAGGGTAAAATTTCGTGCGTTAGCGCGCGTTAATATGCGTTAACCAATGAATGCGTGTGCGTTAAGGGTGCGTTAACGCACCTGCGTTAACCCCTTAACACGGCGTTAAGGTATGCATTTATGGTGTGTTATGGTTTAACACGGTGTGTTAACCATTGAAAGAGGTGTGTTAAGGTGAGTTAAGGTGTGTTAAGGTTTAACATGGTGTGTTAACCATTGAAAGGAGGTGCGTTAACGTGAGTTAAAGGTGAGTTAAGGGTGAGTTATGATTGAAAGAGTTTTTTTTTTAGTTAAAGGTGAAAGGGTTAAAACTGATGTGGCATTATGTTAAAGTTTAACCCGGATTATGGTTGGAAGTACTCTAAGCATTCAAGATTATTGAACGGACCTACATTTTCCTTAAAATTTTGCCTTCTACACAAAAATAATGATCGTCATGCAGCCAAGAAATTAGAGCATCCGGTATGGCTATTTCGTGGCTCGCCGTGAGCCTTCATCGTGCCTCGCCGCCATAACCAACCCCTTGCTCGCGCCTCGCCGTCCAAGGCTTCCTCGTCTGCACGAGGAGTTTGTTACTTGTACTGTGTCAGGCATTTTCTAAAATTAAACGTTAGATAACGTTTATAATTAATATCCGACCGTTTAATATTTTGTTTATAAATAGATTTGAACATTTTGTAGATATCGCAAACATACACAATACCAAATCACATACATTCCAAAATAAACTCTCTAAAATAATAACCAAAAAACATGAGTGAAACATCTCATTCTGGCGAAAGTAATCTTGAAGAGATTGCAGAGCTCGAGTTGATTATTCAAGAATTCGAGAATGAGCAGGCGTTACAGCAACAAGAAGCCGGAAGTAGCAAACGGACATACATTCCCCGGGAACGTGAAATTGCTGAAGCACGTCTAATGCGGGATTATTTTGGTAACAACCCAAAATATACGGACGAATACTTTAGGCGTCGCTATCGTATGAGCCGTAAACTATTTTTAGAAATAGTTCAAGGTATTAAAACATATATCGAAACTCATGATTATCTTCCTAAGCATTTTGATTTCTTTAGAGTCTGACTCGATGTCGCGGGTGTAATGGGTTTCAGTGTCATTATGAAATGTACAAGCGCCCTACGCCAATTGGCGTACGACATATCAGTTGATGCATTTGATGAGTATTTACAAATGGGAGAACATTGTGCACGCGATTGTTTAGATAATTTTACTATGTGCATAATCCAGTTGTATACACGTGAGTTTTTAAGAAAACCAGACGAGAATGACATTCGTAATTTGTACCACGCACATAACGCGGTCCATAAGTTACCGGGAATGTTGGGAAGCATCGATTGTATGCACTGGAAATGGAAAAATTGTCCGAAAGAATGGCAAGGCCAATTTCACCGAGGTGATAAAAAGTATCCAACTATAATGCTTGAAGCCGTTGATTCATATGATATGTGGATTTGGCATGCATTTTTTGGGGTAGCGAGCGCGAATAACGATCTTAACGTTTTGAATAATTCTTCGTTATTCGACGACCTGCTTGATGACATCGCCCCCGAGGTTCCGTTTGAAATAAACGGCCGTACTTTTAAAAAAGGGTATTATCTAGCCGACGAAATTTACCCGGAGTGGTCATCCTTTGTCAAATCATTTACTGTTGCACATACCCCCACGAATGCCGCATTTAAAGCGAAACAAGAAAGTGCTCGAAAAGATATCGAAAGAGCTTTTGGCGTCCTCCAAGGACGTTGGCATATTATTTCCCAACCGGCGCGTGCATTTACGGTGTCCAAGCTACGGAGAATCATGTACACGTGCATCATATTGCATAACATGATTTTGAAAGACCAAAACTTTGTGATATCCGAAGTTAGCGAAAGAAGGCGAAGGAACTACGCGATAAACGCGTACACGGAGCGCTTCAACGAAATCTCATCGAGCATGTTTGGCAAGTCAATCAATGGGAGACATTTCAGCAACAACAGCAACAACAAGACCATAATTAGTTTCTTTATAATTAGTTTCTTTATATTCGTTGTATCGTTATTTTAATTCCCGTATCGTTTTTTTTTTTTCGTATCGTAAGTGTTGTATTGTATTTTTAATATGTTGTATTGTATTTTTAATTTAATGAAATGAATTTAGTTTATTTTGGTATTTGAATAAAAGAAAAAAAAAAAAAAGATAGTGATGGGGCTTAAATGAAAATTTTATGGTATGTTTTGGTAAAGGAAGGTTATTTGTTTTGGTAACGTGGCATCCCGTAACTCCTCCATCACACCTAGTGCTCTTAAGGCTACTCACAGTCGCAACCTATATTGCATCATCTTTCCGGCTGCCACCTCAGCTTTCTCTCTCCTCAACCTATATTCATCTCTTTCATCACAGTGGCAACCCATATTGCATCATCCATTTTTTTTTTTTTTTTTAAAAAAAAAAACATTATTTAACACAAACACAAATTTTATTAATAAACGTAAATATTACATAAACGAAACGATACGAAATTACAATTAAATAAAAAACTTAAACAACTAAAAATTAAACACGCAAACACTTATTTAAAAACTAATAATCTAGATTATGGCGTTCCTTGATTTCCGCTTTAATTCGCATAAGTTCCTCTCGTTGTCGTTCGGGCAAATTGGGGTCGATTGCCGAGTTGTAGAAAATCAATTCTTGATCCCGTTTGGTAATTTTCAAGAGTTCCTTTTGTTCCTCCTGGCATTGCAAGAGCTTTCGTTGATATTCCAATTTTTGTTCTTTGAGTGCTAGCTCTCGTTCCTTCATTTGTCTCCACGACTCATCACGCTCTTTACCTTTTTCCTTCTTTGACGGTCTTGATTTCCACAAATCCGCTATTAGGCCACTCACAAATGATTTTGATGTTTCACGAGAGGAGGAGGTGGATGATTTCCTCCTTGCTTGGTCACGACCTTGTGGTCGTGATTCTCTAGTATCATCCTCCGTTTCATCATCGTCATCATCCAAGTCTTGATAATTCGGGGGGCCTTGTGTTGACCCCGAAGTAGTTGTTGAACCCTTCAGTTTCTTTCGAACGCCCGATTGAAAAAGGGGTACCTCTTGCTTCCAAGCATCGTGCCCCCTCAAAATTTTCCAACACTCCACCATAGTGAAATTTTGACCGTAACGCGAACGATACTCCATATGAGCTTTGGACATATCGTCAAGGTCATTCTCACCACTTCCATGCGTCTTGTTGATATTATCAACAATAGCACCAAAATTCGCAACTTGACCACGAATTCTAGTCTTCCATTTGGAAATGATCGAATTCGATGTCCGGTCTGTTGAACCAGTTTCTTTATAAAAGTAGCCTACCACTTTCTCCCAAAATCTGTGTCTGTTCATAGCGTTTCCTTTTTTTTCATTTTCAGAAACAAAGACGAAAGCTTTACAAAGAATTACCTCTTCTCTGGTAGTCCATGGTTCAATTTTTTTGGCCGGTGCGGGTTCTTTGCCTTTGCCTTTGCCTTTCGCCTTTGTAGCACGCCGCGAAGGCTTCTTTGGCTTGACGGGTGATGTCTCTTCGACTTCGACATCGTCATCGTCATTAACGGGCATAGAACCATGGAAAGAATCGTGGTAAGAACCGTGACCCGAACCTTGCCCCATCGAAGCATCTTGACTCGAGTAGTCTTGGCTCGGATAGGGTTGGGTCGAATACCCATAGTTATGATAGTCTGCCCAATCATCCAAATTCATATCAAGATTAGTAGACCGAATCGGAGAATGTTCTTGATACGGTTGGGAAGAATGCAAAAAATCCATGTTAGGCCAATAAGGTGCCTCACTTGGTTCTTGATTGTAATCAACACGTTGCGGTGGGACAAAAGGACGACGAACGGAAAACAAGTTTTCTCTTTGATTGACTTCTGGTAATTGTGTTGGATATTCAAAAGATTGTGGACGAAAGCGTATGTTCCCTTGTTGTGGTGGTGTTATGCCGGTTAGTTCAAAGTTGTTTTGCGGAGAGAAATTTATGTCTGGTGCATTTTGAGGTAGTCGGGATCGTCGGTTTTTTGATTGTGGAGTGTTTTTCTTTGACATTGTGTGTTTTTTGATGTGAATTTGGATGAATTGTTTTTGAAATTGTGTGTTTGAAAGTGGGTTTGATGTGGGTATTTATAGGATGGAAAGTGGTAAATATTTTGGAAAAAAAGTTTTTTTTTTTTTTTTGGCAACAAACGGTTACATTTTATATTTGAATGTAGCTTTCAATATCGAGCGGATAAGCGAACGATTTGTGCTTTCTTCCAACCGGCGATCGATATTGCTTCTTGTGCCACAATGGCTCGACCGATGTTGGAAATCGGTCGATCGATATACACGATCGATTTTGCACGGGCCACTGCTAATAGCCTAATACGCACCTGCATAATCACCTGTCCCAATAGAGAGAATGATGATCATGTCCAATCTCTTGTACAGGCTGGCTTAATAGTTTTTTTTTTTTAATTGATTTTCACACTTTCAAAATTGTGCATTAAATACTTGTATAGTATTAACACTTTGATTCAACTGAGCCTCCCTGACGTTAGGTGGTAAGGAGTGGTTTTTTTCACCTGACACTTCAGCGACACTTTAGTTTTCTCTCTCTTCTCACTTCTCTTCACCTCACTTCACCTTTTAGTGGGCATGGTCACCTTTAACTTCACCTTTTATTAAAATAAACACTTTATACAAATATATCACACTAAATACCACACACATACTCACACACAAAAACAATATAATGATACAAGTGGGGCCTCATTTTTTTGTAAACCTGCAAGGTGAAGCCACCATCATAAGTTGTCTTGGTTTGTGGTGATGGTCAAAGGAGTTCACGAGTGAGTTGGGGTTGCAAGGTGAAACCTTCACCTCCTTACCATCCGGTCTAACAGTTTATATGAAAAGCATATTACATTGTACTCCCTCCGTCTCAATTTAATTGTCCATATTTCCTTTTAGGGATGTCTCAAATTAATTGTCCTCTTTCCTTATTTAGTAAAAACTAGAGAATCTAGTGGAGGAATATTCCATTTTAGTGGTTGAAAATTAAAGTGACCCCACCTTTATTAAACTTTGTGTTTTCTCTCTCCTGACAAATAAATTGAGACGGAGGGAGTATTATACAATAGTACTCCTTTCGTCTCAAAATTATTGTTATGAAGCAAGAATTATAAAATTTAATAAAAATGAGACCACTTTTATTTTTAACCACTTAAATAAAATATTCTCCTACTATATTCCTACTACGAAGTATAAAAATAAAAATAAAAATAGACAATTATCCTGATAAAGTGTTATCTCTAAAAGAGTATAATAAGGCTGAACGGTATGAAGCGAACCAAGGGGCGATAAGCCTTGGTTCGCCCCTCCTATCGCCCCACAAACCACCCCGAAGTGGCGATAAGCCCCACCGGCGACTCAATTGTATCGCCTGTTTTTTTGCTTTGTTCGATATTTTGTAGCCGTTATCAAACGGCTTGACTTCTTTTTTTTTTTCTTTTTAAACCTTCTATTTTCCAAAATAAAAACACACTCAAACACATATTTTCCAAAAAAAAAAAAACACACAACACTCTTATTTCTAAAAAAAAAACCAACCAATTCAGAAAAAAAAAAAAATATCATGGAAGATTTCGAAGATTCGTCCTCCTCATCATCAAGTTCCGATTCTTCGGAACTAGATGATATGATCGAAGGTGCCATTTATAACACCGTTAATACATTTATTGAAGTCGTGAAAGAAGATTGGGTAGCAGATGATGGCCCCGTTTATAGACGAAGGGCGTATGTGAATCGTCTTCGACAGGAGGCAAACGAGAGGTTGATGCGTTTTTACTTTGTTGATCAACCGATATTCGATGCGCGGGTATTTCGACGACGCTATCGTATGAGTAAGCGGCTTTTTTTGAAGATAGCAAATGATTTGGAAGAAGAGTACCCGTATTTTCAACAAAATTATGATTGTAGTGGGAAGTTAGGTTTCACCTCAATACAAAAATGTACTTCCGCGCTTCGTCAACTAGCATACGGATCGAGCGTCGATTCATTTGACGAGAACCTGGAAATGTCGGAGAGGACTTCACGGGATTCGTTGACTAAATTTTGTCAAGGTAATATTTTTAGAATTAGTTGGTATTTTTAGAATTATTAGTTAGTATTATTATTAGTTGGTATTTTTAGAATTATTAGTAGTATTATTATTAGTTGGTATTTTTAGAATTATTAGTAGTATTATTATTAGTTGGTATTTTTAGAATTATTAGTAGTATTATTATTAGTTGGTATTTTTAGAATTATTAGTTAGTATTTTTTTTAAAAACTTTTTAACTATTAATAGGTATTATTGAGATGTATGGGCCGACATATTTACGTAGACCGACTTGGACGGATCTACAACGTATTTACGAGGTGCATGAGCAGGTTCATGGTTTCCCGGGCATGATTGGTAGTATAGATTGCATGCACTGGCCCTGGGAGCTTTGTCCGACCGCATGGCGGGGCACACACACACGAGGGGATATTGGGAAACCGTCGTTGATACTTCAGGCGGTTGCGTCTACCGATTTATGGATTTGGAAGGCATATTGAGAGAGCGTTCGGGGTTTTGAAAAAGAGGTGGAAAATTGTTAGTTTTCCATCAAGATTTACGAGCAAGGAGAAAATGCATGCCGTCATGTATACTTGTATTATTCTCCATAACATGATTTTGGAGGATGAGGACAAGGCATTTTGTCAAGATTTCAACGAGCACGACCAGACATTGAACCCCGAGTATTGGACTCAAGAAACTCCAATGGAGCAACGGATTGAGAATTCAAATGTCGTTAGAAGCCGCGAAACACACAATATGCTTAAGGCGGATTTGGTGGATCATTTATGGGGTAATCGTGGCCCGAATGAAGGCGAAAACGCGCCTCCAGAAGTCGACGCATTTGTTAGTGATGAAGAATAATTTTTAGTATTATTAGGTATAACAATTATGTAATATTTATGTTTTAGGATTATTATTTATGTTTTATGAACAATATTTATGTTTGTATTATTTTTTAAGTAATATTTATGTTTTAGGATTATTATTTATGTAATATTGTTTTTTTTATATAATATGTAATTTTAGTTATTATTTATATAATATGAAAAAAAAAAAAAAAAAAAAAAGTTAAAAAAAAAAAAAAAAAAAAAAAAGAGTTGAAAAATCAATCAAAAAATCAATCATTAGAAGTGCCACGTGTCAAGAGTCGCCCCACCCTCCTGAGTAGCCCCACTCCCCCATTTTTTGGAGGCTACCCAACTTGCTGACTCAGCGCCACGTGTCGCGAGTCGCCTCTTAGTTGGGTAGCCCCACTCCCTTTAGCCTAAGCTCCTTACCTAATCACTCACAAACTCACTTATTCCAACACTCTCCCCACACAATCTCCATTGTTCATGCAAGTTCCATCAACAACAATGGGCAAAGGAAACAAAACCACCACAAAAACAAACAAGAATGAAACCGAAAACCCCAACCTTGATGAAACAAACTTTCCACCCTTAGTATCGTCATATAATCTAGATCTAGAATTTGACCAAGAATCAAACTTTCCACCCTTAGTATCGTCATATAATGAGACAATACGTCCCATATTAGACGCTGTTGACAAGCTTCGACGTCTTAATGTCACCCAAGAAGGGATTCCACTTCCAACCATAGTAGTCGTTGGAGACCAATCATCTGGCAAGTCTAGTGTTCTAGAGTCACTAGCAGGCATTAGTTTGCCACGTGGACAAGGTATATGTACTCGTGTACCTCTTATAATGAGGCTACAGCATCATAGTGATCTTGTTCCTGAGTTTCGTTTGGAGTATGAGAACAAAACGGTTATGATTGTTGATGAAAGTGGGATATCTGAAGCCATTGATAAGGCGACTGTTGAGATTGCTGGTAAAGATAAAGGGATATCGAATAAGCCACTCACTTTGGTGGTTAAGAAAAAAGGTTTACCGGATCTTACCATGGTTGATTTGCCTGGGATTACTAGGGTTCCGGTTCATGGTCAGCCGGCAAATATCTATGATCAGATCTCAGGTATATTTCTCTTTATGTAAATCATACATGCAACAATATATATTTTACGAGTAATATGTATTATGAGAAGGGGTAAAATTAATAGGTTCCATATATGTATTATGAGAAGGGGTAAAAGTAATATGTAGTAAGTAATAGGCAACAATATATATGTTTACTTCTATCTTACAGGTGTAAGATTAAAAAACATGCATGAGACACAAATATAAGAGCATCTCAATCTTTTTCATATATATACTACGGATCCAAGAGCTTGGATAATGAAACCAATGATGTGAAATTATAACATAGAAACTTATAAAGTTTTGATAACAATCATAGCAAGTTAGCAACCACGTTGATTTCTTTAGTAGAATAAAATTATTTCATAAATCCTAATTTATATGAAATGAATCTTGTCCAAATATTTTGTGTTGCAAATCTTATATACACTACAAAAAAATTGTCTATCTAATGACAGATTAAAATAAGTGTCACCAAAAGTCATAAAAGTGTCACTAAAAGTAAAAAAGTGTCACCAAAAGTATAAAAGAAGTGTTGCTAAAAGTTTATTTGTTTCTCCCACCCTTAAAAAAAGTGAAGGTAGAAACAGTGACAAAAAAGTGTGAGTACATATTTTTTTTTCCTTTTGTGACACATTTTGTTTATAAGCAGTGTCATTAATTCTTAAAAATTAAGGCATTTGCCTACGCTTTAAAAAAAGTGTCACTAAAAAGTGTGGGTATATTAGTCATTTAATCAAAAATTTAAAGTCAAACTCTCACCAACCCCACCTAACCACTGTACTTTAATATTAAAATAATAGACACGTGTCAATTTTTTTGTGGGTTCGCACGTTCACACAATCGCACATCTCTTTTGGGAAACTTGATTATTTTCCTACGACAATTTGAAAAAGTTGAAATTAACATACCATTTTCGTAATTACCCCTTTATAAAATGCACCTAACAACTACTCCCTATTATATACGGATTATTTTCAAAAGAAAGGAGAGTACATGTGTTGCATGTTGCTATAATTTTTGGCATCAAAAAAATAAAAATCGCAAATATAACCATATTCCCAATATATATATTTTTAAATATATATTTTTTTTAATTTTTTTTTCACAAAATGCTCAAAAATTCCCGATCTCACCGAATATTCTTTTTGGCACATTTAAGAGATTTGGCCAATTTAATTAATTTTTTCTTTCCAATTTTCGAAGTTTTATGTTGAAATTTTTTGTATCTACATTGAACTTTTCTCTAGGAATAATTTCCAACAATATGCTGCTTTTGTAAAGTATAGACATGCATGAGGTTGGTTTTAACATAGTATTCCCAAACTATAAAGCAACTTGATTTTGTGGTGTGCACGTCACTTTTGGTGGTGTGCATATCAACTCCCTAAATGAAATGGTGCGGGATGACAAGTGAGATTTTTTTTAGTATTTTTTTCTATGTAATTCTAAATCAAGAAGCATAGTTTTTAAATCCAATTTTAAAATAATCATATAAGTGATACTTAGAAAAACCTGCATATTTGGGAAATTTCTCCATATTTTAGTCACGCCTTAGCAACATATTTTATCTTTACTTTTAGCAACACTTGAATGACAGTTTAGTGATACTATTTGATTTTTTAATCATGGTCTCATGGTTTGATAGATCTTTTAAATTAAACGTTGCTAGATCTTATAAAAGAGTAGCAAATATGTCAACTTTTGTTTAAACTTGTATTTTTATGGTCAATTTTGTGATAAAAGATTCGGAATATGAGCAGTTTTGACTTTTTTAATCATGTGGTTTCATAGCTTGGTAGGTATCTCAAAGACTCAAACCTTTGCTTGATTTATAAAAAGTTGCAAATTTGCAAAAAAAAAAAAAAAAAAAAAAAAAAAAAAAAAATGTTTGTTATTTTGTTAAAGCTTTTATTTTTTATGGTCATGTTGTGATTAAAGATTGGGAATATGGGTACTTTTGTGATGATTCAGAATTAGTCTTGCATTGTTTTTGATGATTTTCTACTATGGCATTATGTATTTGTATTTTGATTATATTCGTTTTCTTATATTAAACCACCAGCTTGCACTTATTTTTTGAAGTACCATGCCATTAGTAGTTGAGATGACATAAACTCATTTGATACATGTACACCATGCTGGTTGTGTGTATCGCTATTCACCAACAATATTTTTTAAAGTTTAAAGATGGGTTATAAATTATGAAATGTAAGGTTGTTATTTGCACATACATTTATCTATATAAAACTCTCTGATCATCAACTTCTTCTCTACTGGTTTTTACTAATGGGGTTGAATACTTTTGTGATGATTCAGAATTAGTCTTGCATTGTTTTTGATGATTTTCTACTATGGCATTATGTATTTGTATTTTGATTATATTCGTTTTCTTATATTAAACCACCAGCTTGCACTTATTTTTGAAGTACCATGCCATTAGTAGTTGAGATGACATAAACTCATTTGATACATGTACACCATGCTGGTTGTGTGTATCGATATTCACCAACAATATTTTTTAAAGTTTAAAGATGGGTTATAAATTATGAAATGTAAGGTTGTTATTTGCACATACATTTATCTATATAAAACTCTCTGATCATCAACTTCTTCTCTACTGGTTTTTACTAATGGGGTTGAATACAAGTTCACAATATTAAATTCTGTCTAGTTAGATATTTTCCGGTCACATTGTCATTTTATAAATGTGTACCTGTATTTGTGATGGTTTCATATTGACCTTTTAGCTTACCGGTTTTCAATTGCAGCATGCCAACATGCCTGGTATACTTTTTGTTAGGAGTGTTAGAAAACAATTAATAATTCATAATAAACTGATCCATGAATATAATAAATCATTCAAAAAATTGTTAGCTGGTAAATAATAAAAAGATAAGAAATGATGTCCACTAAATAATGAAAACAACCATGGGTTTCGTAATGGCGAAGCCATATTGCGATTGACAATGATACAATTGTTTCTAGTTTTATTCATATTCATAATCTGATAACTTTTTATTTTTTATTATTTATTTATTTATTTATTTTAATTTTCTAGGTATAATAATGGAATACATTAAGCCGCAAGAAAGTATAATACTGAATGTCCTTTCCGCTACTGTTGATTTCTCTACCTGTGAATCAATATGCATGTCACGACGTGTGGATAGCTCGGGTCAGCGAACATTGGCCGTTGTTACCAAATGTGACCGATCACCAGATGGTCTTCTAGAGAAAGTTACTGCAGATGATGTCAACATTGGTCTTGGCTACATTTGTGTTAGAAACCGGATCAACAATGAAACATATGATGAAGCTCGAATTCAAGAAACCGAACTTTTTGAAAGTCACCCTTTGTTATCCAAGATTGACAAGTCCATGGTGGGTATTCCTGTTTTGGCCCACAGGCTTGTTGAGATTCAGTCGCTCATTATATCAAAATGTTTGCCTGATATTGTTAAGAAGATCAGTGAGAAGCTCAATGCTTCGGTTTTGGAACTCAACAAACTACCAAAGAATCTAACGAGTATTCCTGATGCAATGGCTGCCTTCATGCATATGGTTGGGTCCTTTAAGGAAACTCTTGATAAAATGTTGATAAGAGGCGAGTTTGATGAGTATGTGGAAGATAAACAAATGCATTGCAATGCTCGTGTTGTTGAAATGTTGGACGAGCTTTCAAAAGAACTTCACAAGGATGTCAAGTTTTCAGAAAATTTCTTGGTCGAGGAGATGCAAATTTTAGAGGAGGGTAATGGCATTCGGTTGCCAAATTTCCTTCCACACTCTATGTTACTGTGCTTGCTACAGCGCAAAGTGAATAATATCTCCGGTTTACCTATTAGTTTTGCAAACAAAGTTTGGGGTTATCTCGAGATTGTTTGTGCTAGAGTCTTGATGGATCATGGAGGGAATCATCCACAGTTGCTTTCTTCCATTCGGAAAGCAACTCAGAAGGTCATGGAGAAAATGAAGCTTAAATACTTGGAAAGAGTTAGCGAGATGATAGATATGGAAAAAATCACAGACTATACTTGTGATCCTGACTTTTTTGCTTCTTATAACAAGCTAATGAGCAGCCGTGATCAATTTGTGGATGCAATGAAAAGTTATAGTGGAACCATTACTATCGAAGGTCATGGCATGATCAATGTAGATCATCTGTTTTATGTCGGGGAGAACATAAGGGATCAAGCATTTGATCTGAAAATGAGGATGACGGCATATTGGGTCATTGTTTTGAAACGCATTGTAGATTGTTTAGCACTTCAACTGAGGTTTCTAATACAGAAAGTAGTGAAAACGGAGCTGGAGATTGAGATCGTGAACGAGGTGATGGTGCATGGTGGGGGGATTGAAAAGATGCTGAATGAAGCACCGTCGGTAGCCAAAAAGAGAGAAAGGCTTCAGAAAAGCATTGGCTTACTTCAAGAATCGAAAGAAATCATTGAACAAGTGATGGATGGGATTGTCGTCGCAACTGATTAGAGTTTCATTATGAAAATGAAAGCATTATGACTTTCTAGCAAGTGCTTTTGGCTAATGTACTTGCTTTGTTTCTGTACTATGATTTGCGACTTATCTAGTTCCTTCTTTTCAATTGAATTGTAAGAAGGTTTTAATCAGTACAAGCATGATCAAACCTTCTTGGTCAGCAGGTGCCGAAGTTAGCACGTTAAATGGTATTTTTAAACTTTTTGAATTTAACACCAGCCCAAATTCTTTTGAGCCTCATGACTCGTATCTAGTTACCTACCGAAACACCCACATGTATTTCTTTTAACAAGGCCCAAATTAATACAACTCATGTCGTAAGCCCACATGGATGTATCTTCAAATCTTCAATTTAGATCTTTAATCAATATATCTTTGAAACATTAGCGCATACTAGGTTTGCTCGCGTATAACAGCGGCGATAAACATATATATGTTATAAATACTAGACGAGTACTTGTGCAAAGCAACGGGATTTTATAGCGGCAGATAGTTATAGTGATATTTCGGTTACGCAAATGATATTTTGGTTAAGTGTAGTGTGTAACGTTTTGTGTAACAAAAAATATCACTATAATTATCTGCCGTTATAAAATTCTGTTGCTATGCACGGGTACTCGTCTAGTAATTATACTAAGACCAATGTTATATCGATGATGAAATCTCTTTTATTAATGTGACTATATCATAATAACCCATAAAAGTAAAAGACTTATTTTCGTTGATTTCGGGGACGAAATCATCTTTAAGGAGGTTGTAGGACCTTAGATATATCAACTTTATCACACGATATAAGCTTTGGTGACTTGAGATATGGGCGTATGTTAGAGAGAGAAAGTAGAGAGATAAACAAGAGAGCTTTTATTAATAAAACACACACTTACACACTCAAGCACACACCTCAATTGTGTCATTTGAGGTGTATTTATAGCAATAGTAGTTTCAATTGGTAGGCGACGATCACCAATTGTATTACATGTACAACTCTTAGATCCTTATGGGACTCATGGCATCTAGTGTCAAACAACTAGTGTCATGTAGGCATGTTTAGTCCCATCTTTGTCTCGTGTCAAGGTCTCACTGCTTAACTCGATTAAGTCATCCAATTTGAAAACGTGTGAGAATATATCTAGGTCCCACGCATAGAGAATAGTCACATTGGGTTACAATTCAACCTAGGTCCCACGCATAGTCAAAAGGTAATTGCAAATGTTCTCAACGATTGGACGGCATTACTTAAATTTAGACGGGTAAAATATTTGATGTGAACCAAAAAAGTGTACGAAAGAAGCATGCATTCATTCTTCGTAGCACAAGTTAAAAACTCTTCTTAACTTAAGTCTACTCATTGTTTTAATTTATGTGTGTCAAATTGTCCATTTTCAAGACTAATATGAATCCTAAGTGGATTATAATTAAGTTTGGACAATACAATAAATAAATAAACAAGCTTAACAAGTTTAAGTGTTATTTAGAAAACGGGTTAATACACACAAAAGTTACTAAAGTTTCCCAGAAATTTGAATTAAGTTACTAAAGTTTTTTTTTGTTCAACGGGGTTACCCATGTTTACGGGTTTGTTAGATATGTTACTGAACTTTGTAAACGATGACATTGGTTAGATTTTAAGTACAAAACGGTCCTTGTCATTAGTCGGGCGTCACGGAATTAGTCCCTAGACCACTATTTCGGTTATTTTGACTGTTTTTCTTACGTTTTCTTTTGTTTTCATACGTTTTCGCCCATTTTCTTATGTTTTTATACGTTTTTTATGTTTTTATACGTTTTAATTCGTTTTTAGAAAAATTAATTTTTTAGAAATTAATTTTTTTAGAAATTAATATTTTTAGAAAAATTTATTTTTTTTTCGAAATTAATTTTATCAGAAAAAATAATTTTTTTTCTAAAAAAATAAATTTCGAAAAACAAATTAATTTCGAAAAAAAAATTAATTTTTATAAAAAAATTAATTTCGAGAAAAAAATTAATTTAAAAAAAAATAATTTTTCTAAAAAAATTAATTTCGAAAAAAAAAAAATTTTCTCAAAAAATTAATTTCGAAAAAAAAATTAATTTTTAAAAAAATTATTTTTTCTAAAAAAATTAATTTCGAAAAAAAATCAATTTCGAAAAAAAAATTTTTTTTCTAAAAAAATTAATTTCGAAAAAAATTAATTTCTAAAAAATTAATTTTTCTTAAAACGAATTAAAACGTATAAAAACGTAAAAAAACGTATGAAAACATAAGAAAACGGGCGAAAACGTATGAAAACATAAGAAAACGAACGAAAACGTAAGAAAAACGGTCAAACTAACCGAAATAGTGGTCTAGGGACTAATTCCGTGACGCCCGACTAACGACAAGGACCGTTTTGTACTTAAAATCTAACCAATGTCATCGTTTACAAAGTTCAGTAACATATTTAACAAACCCGTAAACATGGGTAACCCGGTTGAACAAAAAAAAAACTTTAGTAACTTAATTCAAATTTCTGGGAAACTTTAGTAACTTTTGTGTGTATTAACCCTTTAGAAAACAATGATTTAAGTTTCAAATCCAAATTTAAACTTAGTTAAACTAAATCATAAGACTTAGTTTAAATTGGTTTGTGTTTCGTTTCAAGTTTTTAGAAAACAATTTGCGTTTTACATATAATCATAGCATATATAAAAGCAACCAAACAAACACACAACCACAATATGCAAAGCCTCAACCGATGAAAATCCTATGCTTGGTCTCGTGAGCCATCACGAGAACCAAGAGTCAACTAGGGACATGATACACAACCACACGGAGGGCTCCCACTTGCTCCAAGACGATCATGAGCAAGTAAAAGCCCATTATGCACATGGAATATAGGTTCTGTCCGCCCAGTTTTTCTGTCTTTGGAGGCCCAAAACGCCTAGAAGGAGTCCTCCTCTTGCTTCGGCCCAAACTAGAGAGTTGTAGGCCCATGTCTTGTGAACCTGCACAAAAAAATTTAGCCCAAAATACCTCTCCTGAAAATCGCGTTTTTCTGCAGTGTGTCCAGCAGCCATTCTTTGGTCTTAAGTCTTTCATTCTTTTGCCATTCCATTCCAAGCTTTGATTACATAATATATGAAGTAAAATACAACTAATCTACTTCCTATCTATTGTAAAAATGCCCAAACAATGGCAAAACCAAAATGAAATACATTACAAAAGAGCCGAAACAATGGCAACCCCAAAAACAAGAAATCAACGACAAATCACAACAACACATGGCACAAGTGGTCTAGGTTTTCATCGGCTTTGCATATACACATAATAATACAATAATATTATGAACATAACAAGGTGTTGGCTAACTCCATGGACAAACATGCATGTATTTGTCATGGATACAAAATTAATAACAAGAATTCAATAATTAGCCAACGAAACGAAGAAATTAATTAACTAGAATTAAAAACCCCGATTGGTACTCGTGTCAAATGGCCTTAGGTTCAAAACCCATTGATATTAGGACCTTCTAATTATCATTTTACCACAGAAAATTAAGCCATAGGTGCTGTTTTGAAATCGTTTCACAAATCGATCAAAATAATGTGTTTTAGGACATTTTACACGTACCCGACAAGTAAACAATTAAGCATATGCATAACAAATGGCTATGAGGTGAAAAATCACAGATGTTAAGACCTCTTAAGGGTTGAATTTTGTGAGAAAATAGAGCCCTAGGGGCTGTTTTAATTGGTGGTTTCATAAATCATCAAAAAACACCCGTTTTAGCCACTTTTATGCATACCCGATAATCATATGGCACATATGATGGCTCGTGATACCACTATAGGTGATGTTGAATATATAATAACATATTAAACACATAAATGCAGCGGATAACATCACCAACAACGGATCCATATAGCCATATGATCAATCAACAATAAAGATAACAATTATATATACCTTTGTAGCGTGATTCGGGAGTCACTAGCAATCACCAATATCACCAATATGAGATGGAGAAACCCAAGAGATCAATGATGTTGATCTCCTCTAAGAATGAAACACACTACACGTCACGGATAACCACCCGATGCTAGTCTCGATCACGTAACACTTGTTCTTGCAACAACCTATGATGGATTAAGCAAGAAAGGATGAAAAACCACAAACCCTAGAAGGGGGTTGGTTTGTGCCGTGGGTTTTCAAGAGGAGAGAGGGGGGAGAATTGTGGTAAGTGATTAATTATAATCAATCTCCTTAATGACAAATCAATTAGGAGATAATCAAGGAAAAGCTACACTTAACCCCTTGATCTTTCTCTCTTGTTCTCTTTACCATGGCCGGCCATATGGAGCTTCAAATGGGCTTGCCCATTTGTTGGTCCAATCCAATAAACTAAGTACTAGCTTAGTTATTAGTAGCCCGTTATCGATCCCAAGTTACGTAGTCATATATATAGTGTAAATACGGTAAATACAATATATAAAATGGTATCTCTGTGTGTAAGTGTGTGACCCCATAGGCTCACATATGTCTAGTCATATAATTATTTATTATGACATGAGCATACTCCAACAGAAATAAATATCTTTTAAGAGATATATGAGTGGCTAGGAGGGGTTGTGAAGCGCGTCACTAGGTCTATGACGTATTGTCTTCAATACCGGTATCATCTTTGTGATAACCGATAGCAGATGTATTGACCCGGTTTCTGCCCTAAGTTTATTGGAGTGCTTTTTCTTTTCACCATTTTCACAAACTTTTCTTTTTAATTCTTCAACCCCTTCTTTCTCCTTTCATCACTTTACTCCTTTTTTCAATCATACCTAAGGACTTCTAATTCTAATCTATTGGAATTGTACTTGGGTAGATCCCTCTGGCTCTGGCGGATCATATGACATAAACCTAACCATAATCACCTTATAACTCCATGATTATCCTAGGTTCATTGATCACATGCCATAAAACCTATTGTAAAATCTCTCAAAGTGTTTATAATAATAAAATATATTTTGTTAACACTTTGAGAGTTTTACATTTTCTGAAATACTCCCCCTTCACATGTGCTCATGCGTTTTAAGATAAGTTTGCACATGTTGGGTAGAGTTCGCACTTTTGAATTGATTGATTTTCAATGAACATGGCCGATTCGAGACACGCTTACATCACTAGTTAGACTAGCTTGAAATTATTACCCGTCCTGGTCAAGTTCAAAGAGAATCTCTCGAGACGGTACACTCTACTTAGACAAGTCCTATTCGAGACATGCTTACATCACTGGTTAGACCAGCTTGAAATTATTACCCGTCCAGGACAAGTCTTTTCGATTACTGACATTTAATCTTCGTCAATTCTTTGGTACTTTCTGAGTTGAGCTCTTTTGAGATTCAACCACGATCTTTAAACAATTTTGATCACATTTTAATCACGTCTTCTCCCCCTCAAAAATAGCATATCCGTGATATTTTTGATATCAACTGATTAAAAGAAAAGCTTTTTGGAGAGAAAGACGGATTTGTTTTGCTTGAAATTGGAACATTTTGATATTGATTTTTATACTCCCCCATAAAGAAAGCATATTTCAATCAGAAATTTTTATAATCAAGTAAGGGTTTGGAGGGAGTTATCTTGAGCACTATTGTGAAAGATTTTGAAAAATCTTGAAAAGGTGCTCAAGATTTCTGTTTGAGAAACGAGTTTTTGTTTGAAATATTTTCGTTTGTTTATACTCGAACTTTTGAAAATGATTTCATTTTTGAACGTACGAGTCCTGATCTGAAATAATCAGAAGTCATCATTTAAGTTTGGGTTTTGTACTGAAGTATACGAAAGCCATAGAGATTTTTAGGATAAGTGCTCGAGAAATATTTAAAACCTTTGTTCTGATTAAGCACTTTCCTTTCTTTGAAGCGCGGGTCCTAAACTGATGTGTCCAGAAGCCACAAGTGAAGAAAGTTTAGAGAAACGACATGTTTTAGAAAACTTTTTAGAGAATTGATGTGTGCGTGTGTATTGCTCTAATTCTTTTATCCACGGCAGCGACTCCAAAGACTTGGTGCGCGCGTGATGTCGTTGTGGTTTTAGCAGTATTCAAGTTTTAAATTTATATTTAGCCGACTTATCAATAAAACACACACTTTAACGAGCAGTGTACCCGGTCAGTATGAATATAATGGTAAGTAGAGTGTCGATCACTAAGAGTGGAACGTATTATCTAGTTATTCTAATCAGTATTTTAATATTTAAGTTAGCTATACAACCTAATCTAACGCAAGGGGTTCAGCCTGAGAGACTGACACGGTTTGGTTATGATTAAATAGAAAACTAAACTAATGAGCACGAATCAGCGATTAGCACACACGTACACAGATAGATACTTGAGACAATAAGAAGACCTGTCCTGATAATTAAGTAGCTTGTCACTTGTTTTATTGCTAGTTTTATATGAAGTGTATATAATTAACCCTTTCTCGTTGGCTCTAATCTTATCGGCGAGTAAACCCTTAATGATCACTTATGTCTATCCCACTATCCTAGAAACGATAGAATAAATAGGCGAGGAAGGGGCATGGCGACCCAAGCAATGCTCAGCTAGACACAGAGGTTATCAATGCACTAATAAAAGTCACCAAAGACATCAACATATAAACTTTAATTAATGGGAAAGCAATTTTAAGGGGTGCCCATGATCTTCCGTAGTCACATGGAATCGGCCCATCAATCCTGATGAATTAAAGTCTACTAATACAATAAAACAAAACTACTTAATGAATTGAATACATGCAGGACCTTCTTACAGCTCTTGTATCTTCGTTTGGGGTGTGTCTTGTGCTGCTAATACGTCTGAATTCGGCTCTAGGGTTTCTTCGGTCTTCGTGTGTAGGATCCCGAAATTCGTCTGGCCTTGGGGTATTTATAGTTTCTGTCTGAGGGTTAGATGCGGCGCATAGGATAAGTAGATGCGGCGCATTGACTTAACTTCGCGTGGGGTCCAAGATTAATATATTCAGGAATATTCGTACACCGCCTTAAGATGCGGCATAACTCCATTTCTCTATGCGGCGCATGTCCTTTGCTGTCTTGGATCGTCACTTGTGAAATCTTGATAGTGATGCGCCGTATGTAAGAAGTATGTTGCGGCGTATCTGGAGCAGAATGATCTTGATCTTGTACATTTCAGTAGACTCTTAACATCTTGCTTGTTTTGCTCCATAATTAGTCCAAAATCGCCAAGTTTCACATAATACTTGTTTTTACCTGAGAATTACAAAAGTAAACATTAACGTATCAATTCTCATATATAATATAATAAAACAAGTCAAATAAATAGGATAAATGATGATGATAAAATGTACTTATTTGAGTTCATCAAATATCCCCCCACTTGAACTTTACTTTTCCCCAAGTAAACCTTAGAATAAATCTTATGAAATTGAATCCTAAAAGATATTAGGATTTATTTTTATATTTAAGCATGTATTCGTTTTTTGTCATAATTGCACAACCAAACACTTAACGAATTAGAAATAAAATAAAATATTTCGATAAAAGCAAATCTAATCGTTTAACTGTCCAGCCGTGATGAATATTCTATCATAAGCTTGGCAAGTATACGCATCTCCTCCACTAAAGCCAAGGAATAACAAGTCTAAAGCGGTAAAAAGGAGGGTTTGTTGGTTAAGGGTTAATCATTCTTCTTAATCTCTATCGATCTCACATTCCAGAAAAGGCGACAAAATCACAAATACATGATCGAATCCACGAACACGATACTTGCAATTGCTCAAATCCTTAACTCGAATGGGCTAAAGATAGGACCAAGTAATCTTTACCAATAATATTATATCAAAAAGGGCGACAAAATCATAAATACATAGCCGAATCCACGACTACGATACTTAAGATTGCTCAAATCCCTAATCTCAATAAATCAAAGGTTTGGATAAAGAATAATATAGGGTATGGATAATATTTGGGATACAAATTGGTGTAAAATGAAAAATAAACAAAACAGATAAATTAAAATCCTAAGTGTGGTAAATTACTTTCCCAACCATCCCATGAATAAGACTCATATCATTGAATAACTCACGCTTTAACACTTGAAACACACGCTTTAGGTAGACACGAATTATACTCAACAAGATCTCAATCAAAGAATAACCTTAGTTGGCGTTCCCATAACGGCCAACTCCCATTCAATCCATAAATATAATATACAACAAATAGTGGTGATATCTCCCACTTAATACAAAACTTTACATAAGTTGGTTAAAACAAACTTCCAACTTTTCTTTTTTCTTTTTTTTTTTTTTTTTTTGACATCAACATATGTGTAAAATTTCACAACTTTTCTATCACCATTTTTCCGGATAATTTTTCCATACTTTTCATACTTTCAGAAATAACTGTAATAGCGAAAGTAGTAAACACACGAAAAATAAACTCAAAGATATACAATATTTACTTTCATACCAATTGCATTGTGCAATTTCCTGACTCAACCAAAGATAATGAATTACGCACGCGAACACAGGTAATGTAAGGAAACACACTTTGCCTAAAGCAATTAACCACAGATTTTAATCTACAGGGTAGGCTAAGGTGTAAGGGTGTAACGAAACATGTAGAAACTAATAACGTGCTAAAGATAGTTTCTTGGATCGTTTTGAGCCTTAGGGTTTAACAATAACAATGAACAATATGCACAGCGGATTAAAACAAAACAATTGTTATTGACACAAAGTTTTTCTTCATTATCACAATCAGCCTCAATATAACACGGTTACTCAACAGTAACAGGGATCAAGAGATCCTTGAGGCTACGAACAAACTTGTTTAGGCGTTTATAAGATCACGCCTAAACACACACACACCCCTTTAGCTAGACGTCTACATTGGAAGACCTGATATTATACGTACCTTACCTCTCTTTATATACTAGAGAGATAGGGTTTACACAAAGAGATAAGAATGAATAATATAAATATTCCTATAATAATAAATCGATTTCCTGTATCTTGATATCTTTGAAGCTTTCTCTCTTTGTCAATATTAGTCCTTCTTGTTTTCATTCTTCTTGGTTTGTCTCATCAAATTAATAAACCCAACAATCTTCCCCTATTTGATGATGACAAAACAAACACCGTCTTGTACGAACTTCCCTAGACGAAGTAGCAGAAGTTGAGATGTAATCATCTCCCTGAATGAAACAAACTGTCTTCCCCTTAAACCATGCCATGCTACCACCACATCTCTTCCCCTTTTTGTTATCAACAAATAGAGAATGAATAAAAAGTAAAAACTTCCCCTCGAATGATGCATGTACATAAAATGATTCTTCAAATCTGTAGGCTTTATATACTGTTGAAGAAAAATAATCATTACCAATTTGATGTTGAAGTAGAAGAAACCAACCTTGTGTCCTATGCCTTGTACTAAATACGACTTCGAACGTATACTTAACGTATAGGGAGACCGCAATCTCTTGAAAATAATCACTGAGCACAATAACGTAACTCCTTCAAGTGTTTTGTCAATTCTTAGTCACTTGAACGAACAAACAAGCATCTTAAAACGAATGGGAACGTTTAAGATATGATAAGACACAACCTTGATAAATTCAACCGCATCATCAAAGAAATAATAAATAATCCTCTCCTCCAATAAGAAAATTAATGCGAGCCTTTAAAACTTTAACGAACAAATAAACAAACTCCTTGTGTGTGTGAACTTCCCCTGTGTGTGTGTAAACCAATAACCATACTTACTTCCCCTCACTGCTCGTAAATCATACAAGTATCAATCGTGTAAACCCAGCAGTAACGTAACAGCAGAAAGTAAGTCCAGCAGCAGAATCAATATGCGTAGCAGCAGAGTGATCAATACTATCAGCAGAGTAAAATATCATAGCAGCAGAGTAAAATTACCACCGACAGCAGAGTTATATAACTAGCAGCAGAATAAAATAAGCATAACCCAGTACATGCCACCATCTAATAACTCAATCCACTGACCCCACACATTCCATCCATTGACTCACAAACCATGATCTGACAACTCAATTAACCACAAGCGACAAATTTATGCAATCACAGAATAATAAACCAGCCAATCAGATCTGTTGTTGTCAATATTCGCTGGCCCACATCGACCAATTAATTACACTCAGATCAATTTGTAAAGAATAATTAAATACTCCCTCCGTCTCAATTTATTTGTCCATATTTCCTTTTATGGATGTCTCAATTTATTTGTCCACTTTCCTTATTTAGTAAAAACTAGAGAATCTAGTGGAGGAATATTCCATTTTAGTGGTTGAAAATTAAAGTGGCCCCACTTTTATTAAACTTTGTGTTTTCTCTCTCCTGACAAATAAATTGAGACGGAGGGAGTATACACATTGATCAATTATCTTTATCGATCACCAGACGACAAACCAAATCAATGATGCACCGACCAATTAATAAAGTTCGATCAGTACGAGAATAATAAAAGCTTTAATTACTGATCAGGTACACTTCATCATTGCACATGCGTATCTTGTCGTAAATAATTAAATATACCTTTGATATCATCAAGACAATTGAAGAACGAATCATTAGGGTGGAGGGAGTCATCCCTTTTTACCCTCCAACCCTCCTAAACTTTAACCAATCAAATCCCTCCACCTCATTTTAACCCTCCAACCCTCAACCCAACCTTTTTTACTGGCGCCCATCACTTTCAACCCTCCCAAATCTTTTTTTCAATATTCATAATTTTTTCCTTCAAAATTATAAATTTGCAAAATTAACCCTTCCAATACTAAACAATTATATAAAACAAACAAACATTTTATTCATAACTGAAATTAAAAGTACAATTCATAAAACACACAAACATTTTATTCATAACTGAAAACAAACTACATAACTTAATCTTCCGGGTCATCGAGGTATGGTAAATCTTGAGACGCCACATGCTCCGTAAGATCAAATTGAAGACGATGATGGATGTGTTCATCTAGTAACTCCGGTAGTGCGTTGTCGTCATAAACGGGTTGCACCGACGGATCCATTATATGAGTCCCTGATATTGCCCTCCCGTCATCTTTTATAACCATGTTGTGCAAAATACAACACGCGTAAACGATGTTAGTAATCTTTTCGATGGTCATTTGACGGATCTTGCGATTCAGAATACCCCATTTTGACTTAAGAACACCAAAACATCGTTCGACATCTTTTCTTGCCGACTCTTGAACTTTCTTGAATTTCTTTTCCTTCGCTTCAGTCGGATACGGGAATGCTTTGACATGAGTTGAGTACCTAGGATAGATTCCGTCAGTAAGATAATATCCCCGTTTGTAGTTACGCCCGTTGACAACGAATGATGAGTCGGGAGCCGTTCCATTTCGCTCCCTAAGATACAAAGTCGATTGATTCAAAACATTGACATCGTTAAGCGACCCGGGAGGACCAAAAAAAGCGTGCCAGATCCACAAATCTTGTGAAGCAACGGCTGCAAGCATAATTGTCGGGTATGGATATCTCCCACTCTTGTATTGCCCTTTCAAATGCTTAGGACAATTTCTCCAAACGAAATGTGTACAATCAAGGCTACCTAGCATACCCGGAATCTTGTGCCTTTGTTCATGCGCCTGGTACAAGCGTGCAACGTCGTGACTAGTAGGCCTACGTAAGAACTCGCGCCCATATATCTCGATGACCGCGGTGCAAAAATGATCAAGGCATTCGCGTGACGTTCTCGCTGCCATGCATAAGTAGTCGTCAAAGTTATCCGGAGGGTTGCCCGTTCCGAGTTGTTGAATTGCGGATGTGCATTTTTGTAGAGCCGTAAAGCTCTTTTTCCCCCTACCATCTGCACCCTCCTGAAAATACTCGAACCTCTGCTCATGATGAACTCAAATAAGTACATTTTATTACTATCATTTATCCTATTAATTTGACTTGTTTTATTATATTATGTATGAGGATTGATACTTAATCGTTTACTTTTGTAATTCTCAGGTAAAAACAAGCATTTGGTGAAACTTGGAGATTTTGGACTAATTATGGAGCAAAACAAGCAAGAAGTTAAGAGTCTACCGAAATGTACAAGAACAAGACATTCTGCTCCAGATGCGCCACATCTCGCTTATTACATACGGCGCATCACTATCCAGATTTCACCAGATACGATCCAAGATACAAGAGGACATGCGCCGCATCTATTTATGGAGTTACGCCGCATCTTCTGGCGGTGTACGAATATTCCTGAATATATTAATCTTGGACCCCACGCGAAGTTAAGTCAATGCGCCGCATCTACTTACTAGATGCGCCGCATCTTACCCTCAGACAGAAACTATAAATACCCCAAGACCAGACGAATTCCGTAGCTTTAGTTCCGGAAGTTCGACAGAAGACCGAAGCACAGAAACCCTAGGACGAATTCAGTCAAGGCAGCAGCACAAGACACACTTTGAACGAAGATACAAGAGCTGTAAGAAGGTGCTGCATGTGTTTAATTCATTAAGTAGTTTTGTTTTATTGTGTTAGTAAACTTTAATTCATCAGGATTGGTGGCTTGTGTAATGTGACAACGGAAAGATTGCACTCCCTTAAAACTGCTTTCCCATTAATTAAAGTTTATATGTTGATGTCTTTGGTGACTTTTATTAGTGCATTGATAACCTCTGTGTCTAGCTGAGCGTTGATCGGGTCGCCATGCCTCTGCCCTCGCCTATTTATTAAATCGCCTATGCATTCTATCGTCTGTAGAAAAGTAGGAAGAAAGATAAATAAGATAGTCATAAGTAATCATTAAGGGTTTACTCGCCGATAAGATTAGAACCAACGAGAAAGGACTTAATCTCGGTGCGTTGCATCGAACTATACACTTCATATAAAACTAGCAATAAAACAAGTGACAAGCTACTTATCTATCAGGACAGATCTTCTTATTGTCTCAAGTATTTATCTGTGTACGTGTGTGCTACTTGCTGATTCGTGCCTATTGGTTTAGTTTATTATTTAATTGCAACCAAATCGTGCCAGTCTCTCAGGCTGAACCCCCTTGCGTTAGATTAGGTTATATAGCTAACTTAATATATTAAAATACTGATTAGAATAACTAGATAATACGTTCCACTCTTAGTGATCGACACTCTACTTACCATTATATTCATACTGACCGGGTACACTGCTCGTTAGGTGTGTGTGTTATTGATAAGTCGGCTAAATATAAATTTAAAACTTGAGTAGGCATTAATACTGCTAAACCGCAACGACACACGCAGCACATCAAGTTTTTGGCGCCGTTGCCGGGGAGTGAATTGTTATTATCTGTTAATTTGATTAGTATTTTAATTAGGTTTTTCTTTTTATTAGATTAATTGCATCATTGTATTATTTGCATATTTTTTGTTTTGTGTGTTATTAGTTTTCTTTTATTTTTGTTTGTTTGTTTTCGTTGTGTGTTTATTTATTATTATTTTTTTTTATTTTTTGTTTTTCTTTTCGTATTTTTTGCATACTGCTATCGTTGTACTGAGCTTAATCAAACGATACGGCGCATCTGATTTCTCAGATACGGCGTATTGCGTTTAATTTTTATAAAATACGACGCGTTTAATTAATTCGATACGACGCATCTTTCCCCAAGATACGGCGTATCTGTTTTTAAGGAAATTTTTTTCTAAACGTTAACGCCATACGACGCATCTGCTTTTGCAGATACGGCGTATCTATTATTTTAATTAAAAACAGTTTTTGAATTATTAAACAGATACGGCGCATTGATCTTTATCGATACGCCGCATCTTTCTGAATCAAAAATCTTGTATTTTTAAACGTAACGAAAATATGGCGCATTAACTTTTGTTAATACGACGAATATAATTTGATAAATATAGTTGATTTTTGATATTTACTTTGATCGGTCCGCTACCCTCGTGTGCAAGTTGTTTATTTTCAGGATAAATGATGACTCAAGCATCACCATGAAAGATTACATTCTGAACCGAACCGAGAGAAGCTAGCTGGAGTGATCGAACATAAGACAACAAGAGTGGAGGAAAACTCGGTACCGGTTAGGTCATTGAGAGAGGCTCTCGAGGCTCAGAGAGTTGAGTTCGCTGGAGTGAGGAGAGATACGAGCTGGTTAGTCGACGGTGTCAGTAGGGTGATGGCTCTTAATGGGGTCAGCCACCACCTCCCAGATGGTGTTTATGTCAGAGGGATGACCACATACGAGCGCAGGGTTCGCCGCAGGACTGATGATGCCAGCACTTCGGGGACCCACCCACACGACCACACTGACCCTTGATCTCTTGATTCCACGTGTTTATTGACATTGTTCCATGCACATTATTATTATTCTTTTTGGATTGTACTAATCGTCACTATCATATATGCATTTGATGTTTCAGTTTATATTGTTTATTATGCTTGACAAAGAATGGCATTAAGTTCAGCATGAGAGTACGAGAGGACGTGAGAGAAAACCGTGGAACGAGCCATTTTACAACAGACTGTTAACAGTCTGTTTGGTAACTACATGCGCCGCATCTGGTAAACAGATGCGACGCATCCTATCTTTTATTTCGTTTTATTTTATTTCAGGCCCGCATGAGGATACGGCGCATCTCGATCCTGAGATGCGACGCATCTCCTGCACTGGTCATATCTTACTTTATTTTTCTGCATTTTTATTTTCGACTTTAAAACTTTTTATCAGTTTATTTTAATGCGGCGCATCCCTGGTTAAGGATGCGGCGCATCTTTTATTCTGATCCGTATTTATTCCAGGCTCGATACGGCGTATCTTCTTCAATAAGATACGGCGCATCGACTGACCTGAGAATTTTCGGTTTTGATTTTTACATTTTATTTTCGCTAACTACTAATGTATTATGCAAGTTTGAACCTTTCTTACCTTAGGTGTGTTTAAAGTCTTGGTGGTATTATAGATTCCTGCATTTCCCGTGGATACATCAATTATGAAGCTTTAACGTTCTCATCCACAAGAAAGATGATTTTTGCTCTTATCAAATGGAGGATCATACCGAGCAAATCTCAGGGGAGTTTTTCTGTTCTAATTCTTTTATTTTCCAGTTTTTAACCTTTTATACAAACAACGAGGACGTTGTTTAACTTAAGTGGGGGGATTGGAGAATTAGAACACTTAACACTTACTTGTCCTAAACTTTTTCAAAAATTATGCTTAAAATGTGCTTAACATATCAAAATTTTAAATTTTTTTTATCATGTTTTTGTTTAAGATCCAAGTTGCATAGCTGCACACATGACGTTATTTTCAAAAAATTGTGATTTTTCAAAATTCACAAATCTATGAGTGTGCCGGTGACTTGTAAACTTTAGAACTTGGCTTGTATACTATTCGAGACCACCATAATAAGTATTATTTTTATAATTGGAATGACTTGTCTAAATTGGTAAATTTCTAGGATTACACCCAAAAAGCCTATTATATGTTATGTGTTATTAACTAACTACACTGGTTAGTTAACTCCCGTATAAACCCTTTTGTTACTCTCACTTTTAGAGTAAGATACCCCTAGAAAAACACTCAGAGCCATTCCTTTCGTTTCTTACACCTTTGTTAAAATGTTTCGTTACACCCTTACACCTTAGCCTACCCTGTAGATTAAAATCCGTGGTTGGTTAATTGCTATAGGCAAAGTGTATTTCCTTACATTACCTGTGTTCGCGTGCGTAATTCATTATCTATGGTTAGGTCGGGAAATTGCACAATGCAATTGGAGTGAAAGTAAATATTGTATATCTTTGAGTTTATTTTTCGTGTGTTTACTACTTTCACTATTACCGTAATTTCTGAAGTCATGAAAAGTATGGAAAAATTATCCAGAATTATCATTATAGTGATGTGGTGAAATTTAACACATCTTTGTTTATGTTTAAAAAAAAAAAAAAAAAAAAAAAAAAATCGAAAAAATAAGAAAAGAAAAAGAAAAAGGAAAAGTTGGATGTTTGTTTTAACCAACTTATGTAAAGTTTTGTGTTAAGTGGTCGATATCACCACTATTTGTTGTATATTATATCTATGGAGTGAATGGGAGTTGGCAGTTATGGGAACGCCAACTAAGATTTATTCTTTGATTGAGATCTTGTTGAGTATAATTCGTGTCTACCTAAAGCGTGTGTTTCAAGTGTTAAAGCGTGAGTTATTCTATGATATGAGTCTTATTCATGGGATGGTTGGGATAGTGATTAACCACACTTAGGATTTTAATTTATCTGTTTTGTTTATTTTTCATTTTACACCGATTTATATCCCAAATATTATCCATACCCTGTATTATTCTTTATCCAACCAAACCTTTGATTTATTGAGATTAGGGATGTGAGCAATCTTAAGTATCGTAGTCGTGGATTCGGCTATGTATTTATGATTTTGTCGCCCTTTTTGATATATTATTATTGGTAAAGTTTGGACCTATCTTTAGCCTATTCGAGTTAAGGATTTGAGCAATTGCAAGTATCGTGTTCGTGGATTCGATCATGTATTTGTGATTTTGTCGCCTTTTCTGGAATTTGAGATCGATAGAGATTAAAGAGAATAATTAACCCTTAAACCTCGAAACCCTTTTTACCGCTTTAGACTTGTTATTCCTTGGCTTTAGTGGGGGAGATGTGTATACTTGCCAAGCCTATGATAGAATATTCGTCACGACTGGACAGTTAAACGATTAGATTTGCTTTTATCGAAATTATTTTATTTTACTTCTAATTCGTTAAGTGTTTGGTTGTGTGATTATGAATTAAACGAATACATGCTTAAACATAAAAATAAGTCCTAATATCTTTTAGGATACATTTTCATAAGATTAATTCTAAGGTTTACTTGGGGACAAGTAAAGTTCAAGTGGGGGGATATTTGATGAACTCAAATAAGTACATTTTATTACTATCATTTATCCTATTAATTTGACTTGTTTTATTATATTATGTATGAGGATTGATACTTAATCGTTTACTTTTGTAATTCTCAGGTAAAAACAAGCATTTGGTGAAACTTGGAGATTTTGGACTAATTATGGAGCAAAACAAGCAAGAAGTTAAGAGTCTACCGAAATGTACAAGAACAAGACATTCTGCTCCAGATGCGCCGCATCTCGCTTATTACATACGGCGCATCACTATCCAGATTTCACCAGATACGATCCAAGATACAAGAGGACATGCGCCGCATCTATTTATGGAGTTACGCCGCATCTTCTGGCGGTGTACGAATATTCCTGAATATATTAATCTTGGACCCCACGCGAAGTTAAGTCAATGCGCCGCATCTACTTACTAGATGCGCCGCATCTTACCCTCAGACAGAAACTATAAATACCCCAAGACCAGACGAATTCCGTAGCTTTAGTTCCGGAAGTTCGACAGAAGACCGAAGCACAGAAACCCTAGGACGAATTCAGTCAAGGCAGCAGCACAAGACACACTTTGAACGAAGATACAAGAGCTGTAAGAAGGTGCTGCATGTGTTTAATTCATTAAGTAGTTTTGTTTTATTGTGTTAGTAAACTTTAATTCATCAGGATTGGTGGCTTGTGTAATGTGACAACGGAAAGATTGCACTCCCTTAAAACTGCTTTCCCATTAATTAAAGTTTATATGTTGATGTCTTTGGTGACTTTTATTAGTGCATTGATAACCTCTGTGTCTAGCTGAGCGTTGATCGGGTTGCCATGCCTCTGCCCTCGCCTATTTATTAAATCGCCTACGCATTCTATCTTCTGTAGAAAAGTAGGAAGAAAGATAAATAGGATAGTCATAAGTAATCATTAAGGGTTTACTCGCCGATAAGATTAGAACCAACGAGAAAGGACTTAATCTCGGTGCGTTGCATCAAACTATACACTTCATATAAAACTAGCAATAAAACAAGTGACAAGCTACTTATCTATCAGGACAGATCTTCTTATTGTCTCAAGTATTTATCTGTGTACGTGTGTGCTACCGCTCGATATAGGTTCGTGTTTCTTGCGTGCTTGCCGTGTCTTCTTCGAGCTTGTCAACCACGGCGCACAAAAAAGGTAGCGTACTACCCGTGGATAAGTCCGGTAAGATGGGTAATTTTATCGGGGGCAAAAAGGAAGAAGAAGAAGAAGATGATGATGATGACATTTTTTTTTGGTTGTTAATTTGTGTTTGAGTGTGTTTTTTTGGTTTGTGGTTTGTTTGCTTTTTGTTTGTGAAAATGTTTGTTTGTGTTCGGATTAAATAGGCAAACCAAAGGGACCAACTGTGTTTCTTTCTTTTTCCCACACTCCCATTTCCAACGTTTAAAAAATAACTCAACGTTCACTTTTGGTTTCAAACCGTTGCGAGCTTCTTACCCGAGGATGGAACCCGCCAGGCCAGCCTGCCTAGGCGGCGGCGGTGTTCCCATCCAACCCGAGCAACCCGCAGGCCAACCCGAAGGCCACTCCCTCCACCCTTAGCCCATGTGAAAGCGCCGACCCAATATTAAATTAGTACCAGGTTGTTTTAATTGAATCAACAGTAGCAACAAATCTTCTTCAGATCTGCATCCAACTTCCACGATCATAAAACCTTCTTCAAATCTGCTTCAGTCGTCAAATAAACTTTGTGAATCCCTAGGTAACGAGCTCCCCAAGCTCTGATACCACCTGTAGAAACTAATGACGTGCTAAAGATAGTTTCTTGGATCGTTTTGAGCCTTAGGGTTTAACAATAACAATGAACAATATGCACAGCAGATTAAAACAAAACAATTGTTATTGACACAAAGTTTTTCTTCATTATCACAATCAGCCTCAATATAACACGGTTACTCAACAGTAACAGGGATCAAGAGATCCTTGAGGCTACGAACAAACTTGTTTAGGCGTTTATAAGATCACGCCTAAACACACACACACACCTTTAGCTAGACGTCTACATTGGAAGACCTGATATTATACGTACCTTACCTCTCTTTATATACTAGAGAGACAGGGTTTACACAAAGAGATAAGAATGAATAATATAAATATTCCTATAATAATAAATCGATTTCCTGTATCTTGATATCTTTGAAGCTTTCTCTCTTTGTCAATATTAGTCCTTCTTGTTTTCATTCTTCTTGGTTTGTCTCATCAAATTAATAAACCCAACAAAACATTATAACAAAGGTGTAAGAAACGAAAGGAATGGCTCTGAGTGTTTTTCTAGGGGTATCTTACTCTAAAAGTGAGAGTAACAAAAGGGTTTATACGGGGGTTAACTAACCAGTGTAGTTAGTTAAAATCACATAACATATAAAGACTATTTGGGTGTAGTCCTAGAAATTTACCAATTTAGACTAGTCATTCCAATTATATAGATAATACTTATTATGGTGGTCTCGAATAGTATACAAGCCAAGTTCTAAAGTTTACAAGTCACCGGCACACTCATAGATTTGTGAATTTTGAAAAGTTCACAATTTTTGGAAATAATGTTATGTGTGCAGCTATGTAATTTAGACTTTAAACAAAAACATGCTAAAAATTTTAAGTTTTGATATATTAAGCGCATTTTAAGCATATTTTGAAAAAGTTTAGGACAAGTAAGTGTTCTAACAAGTAAGTGTTCTAATTCTCCAATCCCCCCACTTAAGTTAAACAACGTCCTCGTTGTTTGTATCAAAGATTAAAAACTAGAAAATAAAAGAATTAGAACAGAAAAACTCCCCTGAGATTTGCTCGGTATGATCCTCCATTATTCGTATAAGAGCAAAAATCAACTTTCTTGTGGATGAGAACGTTTGAGCTTCAAAAATGATGTATCCACATGAATGCAGGAATCTATAATACCATTCAGACTTTAACACACCTGAGTTAAGAAGGTTCAAACTTGCATAATAAATTAGTAGTTAGTAAAAATAAAAGCTTAAAAAAAATTAAAATGAAAATCATCAGGTCAGTCGATACGCCGTATCTTATGGAAGAAGATACGCTGTATCGAGCCTGGAATAAATACGAATCAGAATAGAAGATGCGTCGCATCCTTAACCAGGGATGCGCCGCATTAAAATACTGACAGAAAGTTTTATAGTCAAAAATAAAAATGCAGAAAATTAAATAAGATATGACCAGTGCAGGCGATGCGTCGCATCTTAGGATTGAGATGCGCCGTATCTTCTGCGGGTCTGACAGACTCGACACAGAACAGAAAAGTAAAAATTTTCCGCGTTGTCTCGCGGTCAGCACTTGTCTTTATTCCAGAGTCTTCAAGTTAGACTCACGTTCAGCTCCTTATTTAGTTCTTGTTACGTGCCATCCTTCTTCTTTCATCCAAAAGATGTTCCCGTATAACTCCGCAACATTTTCTTCCGTACGACTTAATCTAATATATTTTTTTGTCTTCGTCGCAACATATTCCTCATCAGGTCCCAAAGAGTATTTGATGACTTTAATTTTTTCAGAAATTATCATGGGTGGGTTATTATAAGTGATTCCTAGTAGTCGACATTTTCTCTTGATGAATTCTTCTTCTTCTTTATCAACAAACTTGAAATAAGGATCCTTATTCAAATAGTCATCAAGTTCATCAATCAATTCTCCTTGCGACTCATCGTTATTATCATAGGGATCATAATTAACCACGTTAAAGGATTGATAATAATCTTGAATCTCGTCCCACTCTTTTTTCAATTCTCATTGTAAGCGTCGACTAAGCTTTGTGTAATCATCAAATTGTCCATGCACTTCCTGAAACCATCACAAAAGCATCAGTAGGGTATGTTCAAGAAAGTAATATATCAAAAAATTAACAACGAAAACGGAATACGAAAAATAAAAGTTACTGATATCTGCAGACGATGCGCCGTATCCAAAAAGTTGGATACGCCGTATCTTATAATCGTTACAATTTAATCAGACTTTTATTCAGAAAGCAGATACGCCGCTTATGATTTAGAATGCACCGTATCAGTTTAATTATCAAAAATCGATTATATTTATTAAAATTAAATGCATCGTATTAACAAAAGTTAATGCGCCGTATTTTCGTTACGTTTCAAAATACAAGATTTTTGATTCAGAAGATGCGCCGTATCGATAAAGATCGATGCGTCGTATCTGTTTAATAATTCGAAAACTGTTTTTAATTTAAATAATAAATACGCCGTATCTGCAAAAACAGATGTGTCGTATGGCGTTATCGTTTAGAAAAATTTCTTATTAAAAACAGAATACGCCGTATCTTGGGAAAAGATGCGTCGTATCGAATTTATTAAACGCGTTGTATTTTATAAAAATTAAACGCAATACGCCGTATCTGTGAAAACAGATGCGCCGTATCGTTTGTATCAGCTCAGTACAACGATAGCAGAATGCAAGAAAATAGAAAAAGAAAAACAAAAATAAAAACAAACGAAAAGAAACAATAATTAAAGAAAATAAAAACACACAAAAACAGAAAATATGCAAATAATACAATGAATGCAATTTATCTAATATATAACAGGGTTAGTGGTTAGAATCTAAAAATTAAAAAGAAAAACCTAATTAAAATACTAATCAAATTAACAGATAATAACAATTCACTCCCCGGCAACGGCGCCAAAAACTTGATGTGTGCGTGTGTATTGCTCTAATTCTTTTATCCACGGCAGCGGCTCCAAAGACTTGGTGCGCGCGTGATGTCGTTGTGGTTTTAGCAGTATTCAAGTTTTAAATTTATATTTAGCCGACTTATCAATAAAACACACACTTTAACGAGCAGTGTACCCGGTCAGTATGAATATAATGGTAAGTAGAGTGTCGATCACTAAGAGTGGAACGTATTATCTAGTTATTCTAATCAGTATTTTAATATTTAAGTTAGCTATACAACCTAATCTAACGCAAGGGGTTCAGCCTGAGAGACTGGCACGGTTTGGTTATGATTAAATAGAAAACTAAACTAATGAGCACCAATCAGCGATTAGCACACACGTACACAGATAGATACTTGAGACAATAAGAAGACCTGTCCTGATAATTAAGTAGCTTGTCACTTGTTTTATTGCTAGTTTTATATGAAGTGTATATAATTAACCCTTTCTCGTTTGCTCTAATCTTATCGGCGAGTAAACCCTTAATGATCACTTATGTCTATCCCACTATCCTAGAAACGATAGAAAAAATAGGCGAGGAAGAGGCATGGCGACCCAAGCAATGCTCAGCTAGACACAGAGGTTATCAATGCACTAATAAAAGTCACCAAAGACATCAACATATAAACTTTAATTAATGGGAAAGCAATTTTAAGGGGTGCCCATGATTTTCCGTAGTCACATGGAATCGGCCGGCCCATCAATCCTGATGAATTAAAGTGTACTAATACAATAAAACAAAACTACTTAATGAATTGAATACATGCAGGACCTTCTTACAGCTCTTGTATCTTCGTTTAGGGTGTGTCTTGTGCTGCTAATACGTCTGAATTCGGCTCTAGGGTTTCTTCGGTCTTCGTGTGTAGGATCCCGAAATTCGTCTGGCCTTGGGGTATTTATAGTTTCTGTCTGAGGGTTAGATGCGGCGCATAGGATAAGTAGATGCGGCGCATTGACTTAACTTCGCGTAGGGTCCAAGATTAATATATTCAGGAATATTCGTACACCGCCTTAAGATGCGGCGTAACTCCATTTCTCTATGCGGCGCATGTCCTTTGCTGTCTTGGATCGTCACTTGTGAAATCTTGATAGTGATGCGCCGTATGTACGAAGTATGTTGCGGCGTATCTGGAGCAGAATGATCTTGATCTTGTACATTTCAGTAGACTCTTAACATCTTGCTTGTTTTGCTCCATAATTAGTCCAAAATCGCCAAGTTTCACATAATACTTGTTTTTACCTGAGAATTACAAAAGTAAACATCAACGTATCAATTCTCATATATAATATAATAAAACAAGTCAAATAAATAGGATAAATGATGATGATAGAATGTACTTATTTGAGTTCATCAAGAACTCTCGCTCAAGCATCTGTACATGTCCGTATCATTGTTGAATGACATTTCTAGATATGTATAGAATATCGATTATACGAGAGACATGTCGTGAGAAGAATATTTTTGGAGTTTTTGCTTTTATATTGTTTTTGAATTTTGAAATTTTCAATTTTTGTATTTTGATTTTGTTGGTTTTTCAAATATTTTATTTTGTTTTTGTTTTTATAAAAGAAATGAAAAATCAAAAATAGAAGATTGAAAAAAATGATTTTGAAGAATTTACAGCATTAGAAACCTCTGATGAACTGGGTTCTAAGATAGTTGAATCACCTGCAACCAAAGACGAAGAGGTTTCACAAATAACAGTGTTAGAAGTACATGAATCATCACTCCGAGTTTGTTGACTATCAACGGTTGCAATGGTTTCTACTTCCTGTTGGTGATTATCACTATTATTTGTCTTGATGCAAGTATCAAAAATCTTCCCTGTGGGAATCCATCAAAGACCAACTGTTTTAAAAACTTTTCCCGTTGGAATCCACCTAAGGTAAGATCTAGACGTAGTTTTCTTATCAGATGCAGCGGAAGTCTCAGTATTTGAAAAACTACATCCTGTAGATATCCACCTATTAGGTTTCTGATCCTTTTTCTTTTTGTCAACGGGTTTGTTTCTTTTTGGTGTCTTAGTGGATTGTGCATTGGCACTTGAATTTCCTTTATTAAGAAATTGTGCAACACATGCATCGTGATTAGCTGAAAAAACACATGTTTGACATGTAGGACAGACAAATTCAGCATTTTTGTTTAACACAGTAACCTTAACTTTGTCACTACAGTCATCTGGAAATTGCTTTTTGTTCGAAGAGGAATTGGAATTCTTTGTGTTGCATTCTACGTGCCTAGAATTCTCTTTTGTGCAACTACTCTTAGATGCTAGCCAATCCCTGTGTTTAGTTAAGATTTTTTAGGTAATGGTTTACTACTACTGGCAGTGCCTTGGAATCTTGTAGAATTCATCACCCTATGTTTTGTACCTAAAATTCCATCTTTTCGATGTTGTGCCCTTTTCCTAGCTTCTTCTAGATGATGATTTTGGACCATGTCATTAGAACCAACAGATTCTTTAACAGTTGTTGTGGTCACATTTGGTGTACTCTTCCTAGAAATGCCAGGTGTAATCACATTTGTGTTTCTTTCAACTACTTTTACATTTTCAACAATCTTTTCAATTTCTTTTTTATTGGGCAAGGGTTGTGGAGTGACTGGTTTTGTCAAATCCTTTTTCTCATCGACTTTTGGAGCAAACCGGGAAATTGACATTTTTGGTTTTTCAACCGTTTTTGAAGTATTTGGTTTCTCCTCGGTCAATGGTTTTGCAAACTTAGTATCCACACCCTTCCCTTTTAGACTGTCTAGCTGAGCTCTCAAAAGATCATTTTGCTCTTGCATGTCCTTGTAAGCACGCTCATACGACAATTTGTCATACTTGCATTCCTCAGATTTTCTATCAAGTTGTTTGAAATAGGACACATTTTCTTTTTCAAGTTTAGCAAGAGCATTTTCGTATTTTGAAACAATTGCGGAGGTCTTAGCTCGCAGTCTTTCATCGTCTTCAATAGAACATGGTTATAAAATGATGGACATAATATCAGTAGACAGAACTGCTTCGAAGAGAGAGTCATTCAAATTTTCCAAAATTTTGCATTTTTCAAAATATTTATTAGCCTCTTTAACAAGAGATTTGTGGTCCTTGACAAAGTCTTCTGTTTCTTTAAAAAATTCTTGTTCAAAATGAATTACCCTTGCATTGATGTTATTTAATAGAATAGTAATTTCGGTTTCAAACACCTTTTTCATTTCTGCATGAAAGCTGGAATGCCAGTTGTTAATACTGATAGTAGTTTTAGACTTAACAATCCCTTGAAGTGTTTCAATTCTCTTTTTAACATCATCTAGAAATCCTCTAGCAGCACTTGTGTTAAAAGGATTGTTCGAAGACGTTTGTTCATGTTTGAAAGAGCTTTAGAAACAACTTTTTGTTTTGCAAACTATTTTGTAAAAACTGGTTTTTTGGAAAAGTTGGTGTTTGTTTTTGAGAGATAAAAGTAACCCCAGAAAGTTTGTTGAGTTTATTGTAATTAATTGATTTCAAGTCTAGATTCTTTAGTTTCATTTTAGTTATGCTCTCTTCAGCAAGTTCTATCGTTTCCTCAGAATCCCGAACAACGGGAGGATCATGTTTAGCATATATTACATTTCCATTGTACAAAACATTCTGTTCTTTCTGAGCTTTCTTGAGAGTATAAGGATTTTCACAACCGATAGCCATTTTCTTCATTGTATGTAAAAATGAATTTGGATCTTTAATAAGCATATGAATGGTTTGACTTGAATGACCCGTTTTCACAAGCAAATCTTCGAACTTTTTGATTGTTTCTTGTTTCTCAATGATTTCATCAAAAAGATCGTTTTCTCGTTTTGAAAAATCTGCTTTCAATTGTTTCTTTTCTTTTTCAAGATCAGAACAAGTTGATTTTTGTTTAGAAAGTTGGTTTTTTCAAATCAGAAGTTTCCGCGTTTAAGGATTTTATTTTCATGTGTGAATTAACATCAAATGTGTCAAACTTGATTGCAATTGTTTTTCCCTTGAAACGGAATTTTGATAACTAGTTTCCAATTCTGACTGCCGTTTTTTATGAAACTCAAAAGCTTTTTCGTTTTCCTTATACCTCTCAAGCTCAGCAGTCATTTTCTCATTCGCGGCCTTAACTTCGCGATTGACCGTTTTCACTTTCTCAATTTCAATGCTACAATTATTCAGTAATGATTCAAAGAAAGCACGAGTTTCCTCATCATTAGCACCATTCTATGCATCTTGAACTCCATTAGGATTCATATCTAGAGATTCACAGTTAACATTGCTATTAACTTGCTCCCCCACATATGTGTCATAATTAGGTTCGGGAGGTACAGAATGGGGCTTCTCATGAGCAAACGGATTAGCATCATTACTATAATTTTGTATCTCATGGAGTGGTTCTGTGTCATAAGTAGGAGGTGTTTCAGAATCACTACTTGGTGTTGGTGCCTGCTGATTGGCCATAAAGATGTAGTGTCCATTGAGATCTGCTGCATTCTCCGCTGCACTTGCTGTAACCATGAAGTCGTATTCCTCAGCGATCAACAGTATTCTCGACTCTTCTTTATTGGCTAGCATCAACATGTACTGGAGCTTTTGTACCTTCGTCATTGTATCAACATTGTAATCTCTACCAATATCACTACTGTGAATGTCAGATGTAGGTTTCTGAATCGTAGTCATAAAACAATCATTCCCATTTTGATTAACCACATTATGATTCACAATCTGATCCATTTGATTTCCAGCATACTGACCTGCATTTTGCATCTGATTCCCCATCTGTATACTCGTATCATTTCCTTGCTGATTCTCAATAACTTCAACCATTTGTCCTTCTTGACCCATATATATACTTGGTTGAGCAAACTGCGTATTGTCAGTGTACGATAAAATCTATTGGTTGTTGTACGTGGTTTGATATTTAATGCCCTGGAGAATGAAGCAAAAGCATTTGTCAAAGCAGTTTTGATACTGTCTTGCTGAGTTGCCATTGATGAAGTTATGTGTGATAAAATTGATCTTGGATCGTTTCAACGATGAGGGAGTTGAGTTTGTTGTAAGTTAATGCAAGTTGTTGTAGTGAAAATTTGGTCTGAAAACTTAAAAACATCGATAACTTCTTTTTGGAGTGGATTTGGGCCTCGAAGGTTGTGTTGAATGAACTCTATTTGGTTCAATGTGTCGTTCTCCTCGGTCTCACGGTCGTTTTGACAGGTAGTACGTCGAAAACTGAGTTACAGTTCAAAAGTTATGGCCGTTTGAAGTTTTGTCAACACTTGCTCAAAACTTTGTCCTTGCTTGAAACTTTTCCTTGTTAGAAACTTTTTGACCTTGCTCGAAACTTTTCCTTGTTCGAAACTTTGAAGCTAGTTCGAAATTTTTCAGCTTGTTCGAAATTTTGCGAGCTTTTTCAAAATTTTCAAGCTAGTTCGAAATTTTCTGCTAGTTCGAAATTTTGATACTAGTTCGAAATTTTCAACCTAGTTCGAAAAATTTTCTAAGACTTTCTAAGTCGTACGAATTGAAAGTTTTTCCAAGAGTCGAAGTGTTTTTCTAGCTTATACAAGAAAGAATAACACTAAATAATCCACAAATTCAGAAGAAACTGCCTGAAGAGCTAGTTCGAAAGTTTAGGGTTTTAGGACCTAGTTCGAAAAAAGAGCTAGTTCTAAATTTTGCCAGAAAATTCAAAACTCTAAAAATTCGACCAAGAAACGTTTCTAACCAAGATTTTCTTGTACAACCGACCTTAAAAACACTAAAACTTAAAGAAAGTTGCAAACTTTAACACTTTTAAGCTTGAATAAGCTAGCTCGAAATTTTGCAAGAACACAAAAAGTACGATTTTCAAAACTCAAATTTTTCAAAAAGCTTTAAACTTTCTTGTTTAACAAGGTTTGTAACACCTATTTGTAATCAAAAGAGTGCTACAACCCAAGAAAAACAAAAAAAAGGAAGCAACTTTTTTTTTAAAAGTCGGGTAGAAATATATAAAATATTTCAAACCAAAACACAAGAACTCCTAGATCATTGTTTGGCGATTGATACCACTTGTAGGATCTTAGATCTAGTAACTTATCACACAGTATTAAGCAAAGATGGTGGCAAGAGTATATATGTATGTCATATGAAATAGAGAGAAAGAGAAGAGAAACTAAGTGAACTTTATTAAAGAAAAACATACACTTACACACTCAAGCACACCCTTACAAATGAGACATGGGTGGCTTTTATACTTAGAATAAGAGAGATGGGCTGGGCTTGGGCTTAAGTAATGGACTATACCTAAACTAATACAATATTAGATTAAACCAAACTCGTTTACCCTTAACTAGAATACTAGACTATTACAACATTATTACAAGGTTCGATAACATATAAATGATCGCCACTTCTATTTCTAACAATCTCCCCCTAAGGGAATCTCCCCCTAAGGGGCGATCATTGAGATCTCTCTTTGATTCCATTGATGATCAACACTTCTATTGCTAACAGAGGTAGTGATGTAATACCGGGTAATTTTAATACAATAAATGCTAGAGACAATGTAAATATAGACTCAAATTCATAATTAAATAATGAAAGATAATTAAAAATAAAGTAATGTATTTAAATGAAGATTCTATGATAAATGATTAATAGAAGCCAATATAGGAAAATAAAAGGAAAATTCATATGGAATTGGTCAAAATGAACCATCAACACACGTCCACCTGTAGCCCGAATTTTCAGTCTATAACCGCCTTATTTAGTTCTATATTATCCGATTGATCATTCATGTTACTAAAAATACTAAAAAAAAAAAAAAAAAAAAAAAAAAAAAAAAAAAAAAAAAAAACTATCATACTTTCCGTGAATGATTCAATAATTGCCATATTTTTAAGCAATATTTTCAGTAGTTTCCTTCAATAGATTTATGTGATTCAATACTTTTCGTGAAAGATAATATAATTCTTTCAATAGAATTTTTAAGATTAATTAATGGTAATTTAGAAAAAACATTAATTTAAGTTTTTTCACTTTTAAGAATAGGTGAATTTTTTCATTATAGATATTAGATAGTATAGATAGTGATAAATATAGTTATATTATAAATATAATGAATGAAGTACTTTTTTGGTGAGAATGCGGGAAACTGACACGGTTCACTACCCGCACTAGAAAACCATTGTCAACCTAACTCTGCCCGCAATTCCTTACCTGCTTAGTATATGTGTTCACTGTACGTGTCTGTTTGGGTTTCTGTATCTTTTCCGCAGCGCCTTATTGACATCATCATTCCCGCATGTACAAAGATCCTCACATTTTCTTACCCGTCAAACACTCCCTCCATAAGTATCTAATTTTGACGAATCACGTTTGTATTGATTCATATTAAGGTTAAAGTTGTAAAAGTTTTGAATTAAAATAAAATAAACCCACTAAAAATTAAAAAAAAAAAAAAAAAAAAAAAAAAAAAACTCAAAAAAGTATATCAAAGTGGACATTGAATTAAATAGCAAAGAGAAATATAGTGAAATTGGATGATAAAAAAAATGGTTTAGAATATATTATAATTTGAAAATAAATGTGAGTTTTTAATAGAGAGGGGACACATATTAGTCTATGAGGTTCTTTGCAAGCTCATAAAGCTCGAATAAACAGATCTAATGTAATAGTTGAAGAAAAGGCCTTTCTGTCAACGTGGAATTAAGAGGACGAGTTAGAGGTGGCTATCGAGGAAGAGGCCGAGGCCGAAACAATACATTAAAGTGCTAAAACCATAAGAAACTTGGGCATTGTGACGACTTTTGTTGGTTAAAACCTGATGAAGAAGCAAAGTATGTAGAAGAGAAAGAAGATGATAATTTTGTTTTTATGACAATAGACACTGAAAAGAAAGAAAAAAGTGATCCAAAATCAAATGATTTTTATTGGGTTAATTTGACATATATTAGTTGACTTTACTCTCATCATAAATAAACGATAATTTCAACATGTATCAATATTTTTAGGACGGCATTTTTTTTCCATCCTATACAATCTATTTCACAAATGTCTCAAACGAAATTTGAACACATAACCAATTAGCCGGTGGGTAAACTCGCATAAATCATTTACAGAGTATTACATATATAGAATGCGAGATGTGCGAAATTGTAGCGTCAAAAGGTGGGAGCAACGACGTTTATTTGTGATGAGAGAACAAGATACATGTAACAATTTTTGTACAAATAATCCGTTAAAGTTTTATTTTAATATTAGAAAAACTAGACGATTATCAGTGCATAACGACGAAACTTTATAGCGACATATAATTATAGTTGTGATGTTGTGATTAAGTGTTTCGTGTAACGTTTATACATAAAATATAAAATAATCAAAATTTGATTAAAATTTAAAAGAACTTGTAACATACGATAATTACTCTTTATATTAAAACAGATCACAAAAGACGCCGTTTTAGGCCAAATGACGCCGTTTTAGGCCATTTTTTCACTGTTCATTACTGTTCCTATTTTTTCCGCCAAAATTGTTGCCCCAGACTTTAGCCCATTTTTTCTATCCCGTTTTGCCCCAAATCCTACCCATTCTGGCCCGTTTCAAAAGGTATTAGCTCCCGTATACAATCTAACTCAGGAAAAAAAAAACGTAGAATGTATAAAAGGTATACGTGTCGATCATCCATTGCTTTATCTTAACCGTAGTACCAAGAGAACTTTCTATACCATGGTATTTCCTAGGAAAAACTGCCAGTTCAACCAAACCTAGAATACTAGCCAAGAAAATTGTTCCAGGAAAATTTGTTAAAAAAATTAGCAACCTTTGGAGAGATTAGCAACCTTTGGAGGAGGTGTGTATTATGTTTTCCCTTACTGATGCATATTCATTGTGTTTTTTACTTTAACCTTTTTTGCCTTGCATGTATACACTGTTAAGAATGCTTATGTATTTTAGTTTTAACAAGTGCATGTACATTTGATGTATATATGATGCCAACAAATGTAGTCCTATATGTTTGATGCACACTTTATGCTGCCTTTATTAGCTTATACCTGCATACAATCGATTAAAATTAGATCAATGGAATATGAAGACTAAAAAAAAGGCAATACGTAGGATTAGCTCTGTTGCTTCTTTAGAATCTCCGGATATTTGTTCTTTTGCTCAAGGGGGGGAATCTTATAGTCTATATCTACAACCAAGGAGGCTGCTAAGTGATGTATGTACTGTTGACCCATCTTTAAATTCGATTAGTAAGAAGCCGAAGTCGTGTAATTCTTGCCCTGTTACCAGTGATGTTTGCACTGGTAGCAGCTCTATAGAACAGACAAAAACATTAAACCCCAAAAATTGTGATACCTTTAATGTAAATTATGAATGTGGTTACACAAGTACCATGTTGTTGTATCAATCCTTTCAAAGTATGCATCCTATGACCAATGGACAAGGGTTTACAGCTGATGCCACAGAACTTCAATATGATATCACTAATGTGTTCCCTGGTCCGGCTGCACAAATATCAAGTACGTATCATATTCTTTATGCTTACTCCTCTGTGTTTCTACTATTAATCCCTTTAAACCCGGTTGTGTTTTACAAAGGGTTTCTGTTACTATGTTTCAGATGAATGTAGCCTGGAAAAAGCACAAGACAGAAACACGTCTAAGTTAGACGGACATCCTTTGTGTCATCCGCAACTTACAACTTTCGTAGATAAAGGAAAACGGAAAACGTATGACCTTTCTAATGAAGATGAAACATTTGCAGAAGGACATGATCTTGCACCATTTTTGGAAACTAACAACAATACATAATTGCTATGTAATTTGCGGTTACTTTTAACTTTCATTTGCTGTTGTATATGTTGTTCCATCGATTCATATCCATATTGTTTGTATTTGTTACAGGTACAGAAGGTCTCTTTATAATCGATGACAATCGCTCAACGATTATACCTGAACATCTTAGACACAATAGCCAGTGTTTACCTTTCAAGTCCAATTTAGATGCCACTGGCCCTTCATCTAATGAAAGTAGTCAAACCCACAATACATTAACAGTTGCTGAGAATCTAAATCTGCAAACGAATAACCAACAATCCTGCTCTCTAGGTTTCATTACTTTTTAATATATATATATATATATATATATATATATATATATATATATATATATATATATATATATATATATATATATATATATATATATATATATATATATTTTAAATCACTTCCTACTTACTTATCACCTTTTCTTTTATTTGTTCCAGTTACAATGCATTCTTCATCAACCAGAAGGCAATGTCCACGTAACCCGCGTAACAGAGCTACAAGATATACACAAGGTATGCTGCCATCTTGCTTTATCCTGTTTCATATGTAAAATAAACCGTACATTTTTTTTCATCAGCAGTTGTTTTCGCACTTTCATTTTTGTCTTTCCAACGCAGGGCCTCTGGATACACCTTTCAGGTCCAATTTATATGCAACCAATCCTTCATGTAATGATAGTGCTCAAACCCACAGTACATTAACAGCTGCCGACAATCTAAATCTCCAAACGAATAACCAACAACCCTGCTCTCAAGGTTTCATTACTTTTTAAAAATAATATATATATTTTAAATCAGTTTACACTTACTTATCACATTTTCTTTTATTTGTTCCAGTTACAATGCATTCTTCATCAACCAGAAGGCAGCGTCCCCGTAACCCGCGTAACAGATCTACTACATCTAAGCAAGGTATGTTGCCATCTAGGTTTGTCCTGTTTCATATGTAAAATAAACGGTACGTCTTTATTTTGAACAGGAATTTTTTCCACATTTTGATTTTTGTCTTTCCAACGCAGGCCCTCCGGATACACCTTTCAGGTCCAATTTATATGCAACCGACCCTTCATCTAATGATAGTGCTCAAACCCACACTACATTAACACCTGCTGAGAATCTAAATGTGCAAACGAATTACCAACAACGCCGCTCTCAAGATTTCATTACTTTTAAAAATATATATATATACTTTAAATCAGTTTTCACTTACTTATCACATTTTCTTTTATTTGTTCCAGTTACATTGCATTCTTCAGCAACCATAAGGCAGTGTCTGCGTAACCCGCGTAACAGAGCTACTACATCTAGGCAAGGTATGGTGCCATCTTGGTTTGTCCTGTTCATATGTAAACTAAACCGTACATCTTTATTTTGAATGCAAACTTACCACCTTTTCTTTTATTTGTTCCAGTTACAATGCATTCTTCATCAACCAGAAGGCAACGTCCCCGTAACCCGCGTAACAGAGCTACTACATCTAGGCAAGGTATGGTGCCATCTTGGTTTGTCCTCTTTCATACGTAAAATAAGCTACCCATCTTTATTTTGAACATGACTTTTTTTGCACAGTCTCATTTTTATCTTTCCAACGCAGGCCCTCCGGATACATACATACATATGGGCTGATGTGACCAAATCTGCCATCATTTCAATGCACGGTTCTGGTATGATGAAAGGATAAGTTCTAATCATAGAAACCGTACAGAATATCATAAATGCTGCAACGCCGGCAAAGTTAAGGTGGATGATCGTGATGAATATCCACAGTATATAAAGGACCTTTTCACTGATCGTCACTTTATGGAAAATATTCGCGCATACAATCAGATGTTTGCAATGACATCATTGGGTGCAGAAATAGACAACTCTATAAACATGGGCCGTGGTCCTTATGTATTCAAGATTTGCGGCCAAATATACCACCTGATAGGGAGCATGTGTCCAGAAACAGATGCGCATCCGCAATTTCTGCAGCTGTATATCTATGACACAGAAAATGAAGTTGCAAATCGGTTAGAAAACTTTCAGAGATCTGGTCACGGCCTGCGGGCAGAAATTATAGAAAACTTGATCGAGCTTCTAGACAAGCACAATGTATTGGTCCAGTTGTTTAGAACAGCAAGGAATAAAATGGCAGACGCTAATATTCCACAGTTCAAGGTACGTTTATTTGGTGTTGTTGGTTCAAGGCAGCATGAATTGCCTACGGGAGATTCTATTGGCATTATTGTTTTTGAAGGTGGACCAGACGTGCAAACTGACTTTGATGTCATAATTGAACAACACAATCGCCAACTGCAACGAGTAAACAAATTAAACGCTTCTTATATGTCATTGCAGTTTCCATTGATTTTTATCTTTGGCGAAGATGGATACCATTTGGGCCGTATATTATTAAGCACAGGTTCATCGTCCGACCCGCCCAAAAAAATGACAATGAAAATGTACTATGCATACAAGCTACACGATCGTTTTAATCACTATAGCCTACTGACAAGGAGTGGTAGACTTTTTCAGCAGTATGTTGTAACAGCGTACTGTAGCATCGAGCAGCCAAGGATTGACTCGACATTCGCAATGACTACATGGCCGGATTATATGATGCTATCTCACGTGGTGATCGGGATGGCTCAGATGTCGGTTCAAGGATGATACTGCCTTCATCTTTTACAGGAGGCCCGCGCTACATGTATAGCCATTATTTAGATGCTTTGGCTATATGCCGTGTGCACGGGAACCCATCATTCTTTATCACGTTCACATGCAATGTTAACTGGCCAGAAATCCAGGAATATATGCAAGATTTTCCGCATGTCACAGTTGCTGACAGACCCGACGTTGTAGATCGTGTCTTTGAAAGAAAGATACATGATTTAGTCACCTTCTTACGAGATTCAAAACCTTTTTGGATATGTAGAAGCAGGTACCGTCTAAATTATATATGTGCATACTTCCTACGAAAATATTACACTTAATGAATGCCTAAATAACAC